>JARBWK010000001.1:194786410-194943910 GCA_030556195.1 Anolis apletophallus | reverse complement strand
CCCCCCCCTTTTTTTTTAAAAAATTAAAAATTTTTTTGGGGAAAAAAAAAAGGGGGTTTTTCCCCCTTTTGGGGAAAAACCTTTTTTTTTTTGGGTTTTTTTTTTAAAAAAAGGGGGGTTTCCCCCCCAAAAACCCCCTTTTCCCCCCCCCCCCCCTTTTTTTCCCCCCCCCTTTTTTCCCATTTTTTCCCCCCCCTTTTTCCCGGGGCCCCCAACCCCCCCCAAAAAAAAGGGGGAAAAGGGGGCCCCCCCCCCCAAAAATTTTTTTTTTTTGGGGTTTTAAAAAACCCCCCCCCTTTTCCCCTTTTTTTTTCCCCCCCCTTTACCCCCCCCTTTTTTTTTTAAAAAAAATTTCCCAATTTTTCCCCCGGGTTTCCCCCCGGGGGGTTTTTTTTTAAAGGGGAAAACCCCCTTTTTAAATTTCCCCCCCCCTTTTGGGCCCCAATTTTTTAAAAGGTTTTTTTTTCCCCCCTTTTTTTAAATTTTTTTTTAAAACCCCCCCCCCGGGGGGGGGGGTTTGGGGGGGTTTTTTGGGGGGTTTTTTTTGGGGGGGGTTTTTGGGGGGCTTTTTTTTTTTTTTTTGGGGGGGGGCCCGGGGGGGGGGGGGGCCCCCCCCCCCCTTTTTTTTTTAAAAAAAAAAAGGGGGGGGGGGTTTCCCCTTTTTCCCTAAACCCCTTTTTTTTCCCCCGTTTCCGGTTTTGTTAGCAGATTCAAAATATTTCTGTTTCATATATTTTATATTTCTTTCTATTTTTTCCATCTCATTTATCTCTAGCTGTTTATTATATATATCTAGCTCATTCTTCCTTTTTTATTATTAGGTTCTTTCTTTAATATTTTTTCCACCTTTTCTATCTTCTCATATAGTTCTCTATATCTTTTTAGGGACATTTTCTTTTTAATTGATTGTTGTTTAAGAAAATAACCTCTCATAAAGGGTTTACTCGTATCCCATATAATATTGTATTTCTCGTTATTTTGACAGTTAATTTCAAAAAATTCTTTTAAGTATTTTTTGCTTTCTTCCGAGATATTCTTATCTTTTAGAATATAGCTTGGGAACTTCCAGTTAAATTCTCTTTTTCCCTGGAATAATTCTAGTTCTACTTGGCTATGATCCGAAAAGAGTCTTGGTAAGATTTTTGCTTTCTTGATTTGTATAGTTAGGTCATTGGATACCATAATATAGTCAATACGTGACCAGGATTGGTGCCGTCCAGAATAAAATGTATAATCTCTTTCTTTTCGATTTAATACTCTCCATGCATCGGTCAAATTTTGGTTTTCCATTAATTCAAAGAAGCTTCTTGGCAATTTACTGTTTTGACTATTTTTGTTATGTTTGTTAATTCTGCTCAGTTTTTTATCCAGCTTGGTGTCAATGACTCCATTAAAGTCACCTAGCAGTATACAGCTGTCAAATTCTACATTGCCTAATCATTTGTCAATATCCTTAAAAAAACTGCCTTGGCATTATTGGGCGCGTACAAATTACAAATTAAAATCTTTTTTTGATCTTTTTCAATGATGACGCCTACATATCTGCCTTCTACATCCTCGAAACATAATTTGGGATTTAACAATGGATCTATATAGAGTACCACTCCTCTTTTTTTTACATTTGCTGACGCTATGAACTCTACTCCTAAGTTTTCCTTTTTTAAATAGTGTATATCTGTTTTTTTTATGTGTGTTTCCTGGATCGCTATTATGTTAGCATTCTTTTTTTTTAGGGTATGGAAAGTTCTTTTTCGTTTAGCCCCATTATTCATCCCATTAATGTTCCAAGATATGCACCTTAGAGTCATTCTAGTTCCGTGTCTTCTGTGTTTTCTTCTTGATCTTGATCCTCCTCCAGGTCTTTTTGGTCCAACGCATCCGCTAGGTCCTCTCCAACTTCTCCGTCTTCGGTCTCAGAGATGTTCTCTTGTTCTTCATCTTGTCTGTTTTGCCTAGGAACCTTCTCTGGCCGTCTTCCCTATTGTCTTTCCCACGGTTTCTTCCATTCGGACTCTCCTTTAGTTCTTCCCCATATTTTCTTAGGAAGTAGTTGGCTTTTTCTTCTGTTGTTAACCAGTATTGTCTACCTTTATACGTGGTCATAATGCCCTCGATTTTCTCCCATCTGAACCTGATCTTGTTTCGTTTTAAAATGTCCGTAAGGAAAAAATATTTCTTTCTTCTTTCCATTATTTCTGGTGGTGTCTCCTTTAAGATTAATATTTCTTTGCCTTTGTACTGTCCCTGTCGGGTTTTTTTCCACCTAAGCAATTCGTCTCTTATACTCTTCAACGTATAGTTTGCTAACACGTCTCTTGGTGTTTTGTTTCTTCTTGAGAATGCCGAATTGAGCCTGTATACCCTATCAATTTTCCCTTCTAGGTATGATTCGGGGGTATCTATTATTTTAGCAGTTATTGCTGTTATTATCTCTTTGACCTTTTCTTGTTCCTCCTCCTCGATTCCGCGGAAACGCACTTGATATTCCCTCTGGGAATATTCGAGCTGTAGGTGCCTGTCTTCGATGTCTTTTGTTTTGATTTCTAATTCTTTAGCTTTCTCTGAATTATTTCTCTGTTTCCTTTTAAGCTCATTACAGTCTTTTTTCAAGTTTCCTATGTCTTCTTTCATCTCTTCCATTTTTGTATTCATCTCCTGGACATTCTTTTTCACTTCCTTCATTTCACCTTTTATGTCCTTCAGGTCACCCTTCAGCTCTTCTTTCATTTTCTTCCTCTCTTCGTCTCCCCGTTGTATAATTTTCCTAATATCTTTCAGTTCGGCTAACACTTCTTTTAGGCATGAATCTCCTAAACCTGCCCCAGAATTTCGTCGGATTGGTTCATTTCGGATTGGTTCATTTCCTTTGTTTTTCCCCCTTGTGGACATTGTTTCCATTTAAGTGGGAGTTTTCCTCTGGTTTCGAGACTTTGGTGTTTCCTTCTAAGTATCTTGTGCCTTGCTCTCCCTTCTATTTGGACGTACACTGTTGTCTTCTTTCTCTATATGGGTGCAATTCCTCACGTTGTTAGTCTTCCTAATTCTTCTTAATTCTTGATTCCCAGGTTCCCAGGCTTCCCAGTCCTTTATAATTTTGATTATTTCTTTTCGTGGGTTGAATGCTGGTGATCTCTTCCTAGATTTCTGCTCCTTCTAGCTTCCTTTACATTACTTTCGCTGGTTTTATCTGTTTGGACTCCCTCCCTTTGGTTTAGGGACACTGCATCACCTTTCCGCCTTCCGCAAGTCCTTCTCTTTATTTGCCTTGGTTTAATAGCAGCTCGCTCGGGATTTCACAGTCCCTTCTCCTTATCGCCCTTTTTCCTCTTATATTCGTTTGTCTCTCCGGGTGTTTACTTCTTTAATCTCATCACCCTGGGTTTCTCCCGTTCTGGCGTCCGGCGTTTGGCGCTATGCACCTCTCTCTTCCTTCGTCCCGTCTTTAACTCTGTTTACCTAATGGCAGGGTATCTCTTCGTGTCTCTCAATATCCTCTTGGGCCTAATGTCTTTCTTTTTCTTTTCCTCCCACTGGACTAAAAGCCTTTCCTTTCTGACCTTGCAGTCTATGAATTTTTCCTCTTAGGTCACTTCCGTTTTGCTTCCTGGTTCTTCCCTTGGGACGCTCTATGTTTTAGTTGTCCAAGCCCACTGGCTCCTCCTCTTCCGGGCTCGTCACCCTCTCTTCTTTAATTTAATTCTCTTCTTATTTGTTTATTTGGCTTGTTCGCTCCTTCGCCACTCCACTCTCGCCTCTCCGAAATTGAAGCTCAATTTTAGAAGGTGGTCTCCTTTAATCTTGCTTTTGTTGTATCCCGTGCGTCTGGGTGGCGGGGAAGTTGTCTCCAACTATTACCGTGGATTTGCCGGACGGCAACCCCTTCGGGTCCTCTTCGTCCGCGTGCCCTCCTGGGCCTCTTTGGAGGCCCCCGGTCAAGGCAGCAGACTCTTTATGTTGACCCTGGCCCCTTTAGTTCTTTCCTCTCGAACTTGGGGGGGATCTTATCTCCCAATTACCTTCTTTTCGGCCTCGTCTCCAGGAGCGCTTCCTAGGACGCGTCCTTCCCCGCCGCTCCCAGAACTGGAAGTCGACCTTTGACCTTTTGATTGACCTTTGGAGTTGACCTTTGACCTCTTGGGTTGGACTTTGACCTTTTGATTGACCTTTGACCTTTTGCTACAAGGAGCCACAGTACTGCAACCACGAGAGCCATTTGGGGTCACACAGCACACACTTCTGAGGCTGGAGTGACGCTGAGGCTGGCGTGACGCTCCCCATGGATCCGCCCTCCCTCCCAAAGCGTCACGCCAGCCTGACATGACGCGCTGGCGAGGAGGAAGAGGCGGGGCGGGCCCCCTGCCTCTTTTGGTCACCCCACCTATTCGGATAGGGGTTGTGCTCGTGATACTACTTAGAATGGTATGTATATTTCAAAATATCGACTATGGCTATGTATGTGCTATCCCCCATTGTTAATATTATATTAATGTGTATATTGTATTATGATTATTGTTACTTTCAGAAGTTGGTTTCCATCTACCTGTATGCTTCGCCTTGAAAATACCCATAAGGGAGAAACGGACCTATAATGGCCTTTGGATCATCTGCATTAGTGTACCGTCGGCGTTCTAGACTTCATTAGCACTCGCACTGAGGAAATAACAACTTTTTTCCTCCTCAACCAGCCTCATGTATCTTTTGGACACCTTTCCTGGATTTCCTCTCTTCTACCTCAACCCTTTGAATCATTCCTTGATCTACCCATGGATTACAAATGTCCCAGCCCCCTGTGGAATTAGCTGCGGACTCGTGTTAATTGGAACTTTGGTTATCTCGGATTATAATCGAATTGGCGGTAGGACTGGAAATGCATGTCCAAAACACACTTGTGTATTTATGACCTCTCTAAATGTTATGTGAATTATTTGTTAATAGATTTATAACACAAACCTTGATTATTTGCGGCACCTATTGATTGTTGATATAGCCAGGCAGTTTACTCCTGTCTGCTTGAGTGCACACGCAATGCTCTGTAGTGTGTTTGTTTATTTTCTATTGAAGTAGATATTTAGTTTTACAAATGGATTTGCTTCATCAGTCTTTTGAATCACACTAACGGGGTACAAGCCCTGACAGTGATTATGGGCCCAGAGCCAGAGCGAGACCCAGTGCCAGGACCAGAGCCAGCACCAGGATCGGATCGGAGGATCTGATGCGCCTGAAAGTGGCTCCGGGTCTCCGGAACGTAAGTCTTGAGGTGGAAGGAGACAGTTTCCAATGCACAGACATGCTGGGGAGGTGTGATTGATGACTGAAGGTGCTGAAAGCAACAGTCGACTGACAGCCTGTGAGTAACCAAGATGATACCCAGATTCCGGAGGGCAGACGCACGGGAGTGAGACCTCTAGAAGCCATCAAGTTCCGCACTGAGGTGTGATTAAAGTGGATGAGCTGAATCTCTGGGGAAGTCGGGGGTCCACAGAGAAATGCAGAGCCAGTTGTGCCAGGAATTCTGGGGCGTTGAAGGAAGCAGAATGGCTGGTCTTAATCCAATCAGCATGACTGAGAGGTTGAATGATAAGAACTATGCCCAGTGGTCAGTGTTTATGGAAAATTTGCTGGCCAGGGAAGGTTTGGAAAAAACTATTTGGGGCACTGAACAGGATGCAGACAAGAATCTGCGTGGCAAATCAACATTGGTTTTGTGCCTGATGCCAGACCAACTTATCCATGTGCAGGGGCGTAATACAGCTAAGGATGTGTGGGATGCCTTGAAAGCTGAGCATCAACGTGAAAGTTCTTTAACCAAGATGTTGTGGTCTAAGAGGCTTTATGAAGCCAAGCTGAGGGAAGGGGAGGATGTAAAGAGGCATGTTGATTTCTTGAAGCATCTCTTTGTTGAGTGTCATGTGAGAGGTGTCCAGATTGATGAGGAGAACAAAGCCTACATCCTAATTTCTTCTATGCCGGAGTCGTGGGATTTTCTGCTCCATTCTCTACAAAGTGTAAGGCCACAAGATCTGCCATTCGATTTGGTCTGTAGCTGAATTTTGGAGATGGACAGACAGTGTTTTGAAGAAGATCAGAAGAGGCATTGCCAACCAGAGGGGGCGATGTTGCAGCAGGAGTCGGATGCTGGAGACTACCGTGAGAGTCCAGTGGTTGCAGGTGCACATCTGGGCATTTCATCCGAGGTTGTACAGCTGTAAAGAAGAAACAGCCTAGAGGGGGTGCCAAAGGTAGCGGTTCCCATGGGAAAGGCCGTGGTGGTGAAACAACAACAACATCACCATCTCCATCTCAAGCTAGAGTGATGATGGCGGCAACTAGAGGAACTGTAAATAAGGAGAAGTGGGTCCTTGATTCAGAAGTGACTCACCACATCATTAATTATGTTACCAAGCTGAAAGATGTCAAAACTACGCAAGGAACCACGGCGACACTTGCAGATGGAACTCTGAAACTATTTTCTCATTTTGGTACTTGCTTTATACCTTCTCGGCAGGTCTTTTGGGAAAGTGTTTTATGTACCTGAGATAAAAACGAATTTGTTGAGTGTGGCCACATTGACAGAACATGGGTTTAAGGTAATTTTCAAAGAAATTTACTGTTTTGTGCTCAACAAAGAGGGAAAAGCTGTGGGCAAGGGTGTAAAGAGTAACAAACTCTATGAGTTGTTTGATAAAGTGAACAACAAAGGTGAAGAGAATGTAGAAATTATTTGTGTGGGTAAGCAAATCACACATGATAGGTGCATACACCATTTACATAGAGAGATGGGTCATGCAGATATTATTAGACTCCTAGAGTTGGAGCAGGCTGCAAGGGCCATCCAGTCCAACCCCCTAATGCCAAGAAGGAATTTATATATATATATATATATATATATATATATATATATATATTCAGAATTAATATATTATTGAACATTATTCTTATTACTGTTGTTGCTAGACTTCTAGAGTTAGGAGAGGCCCCAAGGCCATCCAGCCCAGTTTTTACCCACAAAATCAGTTGAGGAACGTTGTGAAAACAGCCAGAATCCAAATCATGGTAAGCCTGGGTTACTATTGTTGTCTCTTCTCCAAGGTAAACATACCCAATGGGCTTGGCCGACTCACCGGCCGGGCAGTTTGCGGTAGGGTTGCCATTTTTTGATATAAGAAATAAGGGACATTTATGGGATTTTTCACAAAAATAAGGGACATTTCATTAAAAACTTGAAACTCAAACATTAGGTAGAAATAGTTTTATTAACAGAATGAGATGATGATTGAAACTCACAAAAGAAACTGACTTATACGTACATGGTATGTTTCTGCATGCTTTGTCATGCAGAAAAAACATTATTAGAAGTACCGTATTTTCTCCATCTGTATTTAGTACTTGACTTTGCTGACTTCAAAAGTGCACTGTCTAAACATTAAAATAAAATAAATTTTATAAGACAGTACATCTTCATGATTATTATGTCAATAGTTAATGGTATAATATAGTATGGGATACACAGCATTGTATAGTATTGGGATGCACAGCTAGGCCTATTTTAAGAGTAACTCTCAAGCAACCAGAAACTATCTTTATCCAACATGATCCAACATTCCCCTTGGGTAACGGTTAATTAGTCTACTGTACTTTGAAAAAGTCCTGTATCGCCTCTTCCTTCCAACAGGGACGCAGGCTGCCCTGCGAGTGGGAATCCCCGGGCAGGCGTTGCCGTGGAAACCACAGCACGCACCTTCCTCTGGTCAACCCCGCCCAGTCCTGTCCTGCTAGTCAAAAATAAGGGACAGGGCCTGAAAATAAGGGACACAAATTTTAGGGCCAAAATAAGGGACGTCCCTTAGAATAAGGGACATATGGCAACCCTAGTTTGCGGGGCGGTGGCTGTCCTCGCCACCATCTTGTTAGACGGGAGGAGGCTTCTTCTCCCCAGAAGCCCCGGGGGTGGTGGGAAGGTTTCCCGCCATCCACGCCGGCTGTCCAATGGGAGGGCTGGCCCCGCCCTGCTCCCTGATGTCAGCCGGCCAGCCCTCACTTCCTCCTGGGCAGCTCATTTCAGGCTGCCCGGGACATCCGTGAGCACGAGGGGGGCAGATATGGTTTTTCCTCCCACCCTCCCTACTTCTTTTATTGCATGTTGGGTTGTCCCCTTTGTTTAATTATTTATGGTTGCATCTGTCATTGTTTGTGTTTATGCTCTTTGTCGCAACTCTGTGTCTGGCGTGGCGCATGGGCCCTGAAGCGGGCTGGCTTATCTCCCCCTTGGTTGGTAGGGGGGATAATGCCCTGGCTCCCTGGTGTGCCGAGTTTCTGTGGACCGGTATTGGGCCGATGGCACCCAGGCCTGCAAGTGCCTTAGGACAGTGTTTTTCAACCTTTTTTGAGCCGTGGCACACTTTTTACTAGGGTTGCCATATGTCCCTTATTCTAAGGGACGTCCCTTATTTTGGCCCTAAAATTTGTGTCCCTTATTTTCAGGCCCTGTCCCTTATTTTTGACTAGCAGGACAGGACTGGGCAGTGTTGACCAGAGGAAGGTGCACGCTGCGGTTTCCATGGCAATGCCTGCCCGGGGATTCCAACTCGCAGGGCAGCCTGCGTCCCCGTTGGAAGGAAGAGGCGACACAGGACTTTTTCAAAGTACAGTAGACTAATTAACCGTTACCCAAGGGGAATGTTGGATCATGTTGGATAAAGATAGTTTCTGGTTGCTTGAGAGTTACTCTTAAAATAGGCCTAGCTGTGCATCCCAATACTATACAATGCTGTGTATCCCATACTATACTATACCATTAACTATTGACATAATAATCATGAAGATGTACTGTCTTATAAAATTTATTTTATTTTAATGTTTAGACAGTGCACTTTTAAAGTCAGCAAAGTCAAGTACTAAATACAGATGGAGAAAGTTAGGTAGTTCTAATAATGTTTTTTCTGCATGACAAAGCATGCAGAAACATACCATGTCCTGTTAAGAGGGTATAAGTCAGTTTCTTTTGTGAATTTCAATCATTATCTTATTCTATTTCTACCTAATGTTTGAGTTTCAAGTATTTAATGTCCCTTATTAAGTGTCCCTTATTTTTGTGAAAAATCCCGTAAATGTCCCTTATTTCTTATATTACAAAAAGGCAACCCTATCCCAGCATGTCCTCTCTTCCGGGGGGCTCCTGGTGGCGCTGCCGAAGAAGGCGGGCGGGACGGGCTGCTAGGGGCCCGGGGAAGCCCCGCGGAGGGGCACGCCGAAGAGAAGCCCCCTCCCCTCCTATTCCGCCTGCTTGCCGTGTCAAGGGCCACATGCAAGGGGAGGGGCATGCGTACGTGCTCATGTTTGGAGGAGGAAGTGGGCTGCGTGCGCGCTGACTGGCAGGCTCTTGTCTCTGACTGACACACGGGTGTGCCGTAGCCATCGCGTCTCGTTCTCCTCCAGCTCCGGCAGTACGCTCTTCTAGTTCTCCCCGAGCACCAGAGGAAAAAGACAGCGGAATGGGCGAGGGGGCACAGAAGACGGCTCATGTTGGCGCCCCTGAGTACGTAGCGCCTTACTCGGGCGAGTAGTTCGAGTAACAGCTTGATCCGGCCCTGCTGATGTGGTGGAGTCTCCTTCTCTGGAAGCTTTTAAATAGAGGCTGGGTGATCATCTGTTGGGATCACTTGGATGGTATCTTCCTGCCCAGCAGAGCACTAAAGACCATGCAAAATTGCAGCTCCAAGTTTTTCAAAGCATTAAGCCATGGCATGTAAAGTCATGCAACACACCTCCCCCCCGTTACGTCAGCTCCACTGGCTGCCAGTCAGCTACTGAGCACAATTTAAAGTGCTGGGTTTAGCCTATAAAGCCCTAAACGGTTCCAGTCCAGCTTACCTATTCGAACGCATCTCCCTCTATGAACCACCTCAGAGGTTGAGATCATCTGGGGAGGCCCTGCTCTTGGTCCCACCCCCTTTGCAAGCGCGACTGGTAGAGACGAGAGACAGGGCCTTCTCAGTGATGGCCCCTTGACTATGGAACTTCCTCCCAAGTGAAATTAGACCAGCCCCTTTCCTCCTGTCCTTCAGGAAGAAAGTAAAAACAAGGTTATTATTTATTTACTGAAGTTATATACTGCTTTTCTCATCCCTGGGGGGACACAAAGCGGTTTACAAAAAGTAATGGCAAAATTCAATGCCTTACAATCATACATAAAACAAATCATAAATCAAACAATATATCACTAAGCATAAATCCACTAGGACAATTCATCCTAAGATAAGAAGACATTTAAACATGGAAACATAAAATTAAAAAGAACTGATAAAAATAATCACATGATCCAAACTTGTAGACCGGGCCATTCCAAATGTCAATGGCACATATTCCATATTTATTTCTTGTACTGCGTTACTTTATTAATCAAAAGCTTGGTTCCATAACCATGCCTTTTAGAGCTATTCATTTGGGGGAATGTATTAATTATCTGCACAGAGAAACCACTTTTTTCAATATCAGTTTGAAATTGTATTAAATTATCAGTGTAGATGGGGCCTCAGTCTATCCTCTCTTCTGATCTCTCTTTCTCTGATCCTCCTCGAATATCCAGCTGCTTCAAAAAGCAGTGAGTTAAAAGGGAAGACTTTACCTAATCCTTTCATTAATTAATTATAATGGAGGTTCCCTATCTATCTATTACATATAATAAAAGTCAGTGTTTGCGGGTGGTGGGTGGGCGGGCCGAGCGACAGGAGGAATATGTGCCAGCGTTTCAATTGGCTGCCACTCTGGGATTATTTGCATAAATGGTTCTGACTGGCCAGCCTCAGAACTCTAACCCTCTAAGGCACCAGGCAGAGGAGATTGGTTGCCACTGAGGGAAAATTTGCATAACGGACTCTGCTTGGCCAACATTCCAACATCCAAAATCTCAAAGGTGCCAGAGAGTGCACTTTAAAAAAAGGCTTCCTTCAGCTGATTTAACAAACTAGGCCTCAGCCTGATTTGGCAGTAAGGCTTCCTCTACTTAATTTCCTAGACTAGGCCACAACCAGATTTGACAGTAAGGCTTCCTCAACTTCATTTTCCTGACTAGGCCCACAACAATGACAGAACAAGACCAAACTTGGCCCACAGACACCCCCCCCCCCAAGATGCACTCTAAATCTTGGTGCAGTTTGATGGCGGTAGGATGCACCATGGATGATGGAAATTGCAGTACTTTAACTCACTTGCTTAGAGCACAGTGGCCCACACCAATGACGGATCAGGACCACACCTGCCACACAGAGGCCCAATGCAATACCAAGCTTGACACGCAGTGCCCCTATGACCCACACTACATTCTACCGCTGTATGGAGAAGAGGGGGACTTGAGGTACCTCCATGGATTATGGGATTTGTAGTACTTTCAAAGCCTTCATTTCCCACAGACCACTGCAGCCCTGATCAAAGACTACACTTGGCACCCTGTGCCCCCATGACCCAGTCCCCATCCTTCTACAGTTTACAGGAGGGTGGACCATGGATGATGGGACTTGAAGTACCAAAGACCAACCTTGGCACACAATGCCTTTCTCAAATAACCCTGGCAGCGCCGGGTCCCCAAGCCAGTACACCTATAAATACAAAGGCATTTCTAAACTCTTAAATTAGTGACCTACAACTGCAAACCTTGTTTGTTTGTGGAGTCACGAAAGAACTCAGGAAAGCACCATAGAGAAACTGAGGCACACTCGGTTGGCTGTTTTATTAAATGAACACTAATTCCTAACTGTTTTATTTTTCATATCACACTGGGAAATACTAATTCCTTACAGGGAAAAGGTGAACTTGTCCAACAAATCCTTGGCTTTTAGCTTAATCAACTTGCTTTGGAGCTGAAGATCCATGATGCCAACTTGTCTTCCTTAAGGAGAGATTCTGAGGTGGCCTTCAAGGAACACCCGAAAGAAGGGCAGAACGGGCTGCCCTCCAAAACAAACTCCATCGAACTCATAGAGAAAGTCTTCTGTGTCCGCATTATAAAAGGCAACCTGGTTTCTCCAGCAGCTCAGATACACTCGGATCTTCCTCAGCTTCTCATTTAGCTTGAGGAGAGGATTGTGAGGTGGGATGCAGGCCTTATACTCACCTTCTGACTTTTCTACTGCGTATATCCCACTTTCAGGACTAATAATTACAGGGCCTTTTCTCCTTATAGACTTTCTGGCAACTCCCACAGCCCAACGCTCCTCACTTCCTACAGAAACGTCCCAGAAATATATGCCTCCCAATAATTCCTCATGGCCCAGCACAAAGGAAGACAGGTTAAACCTGTCAGGATTCTCCAGCAGGTCTTCATACTTTGTGTTCCATCTTACACTTTTAAGGTCTTTCGACAAGACGAGTCGGGGGAAAGCTGTGTTTGGATCCAGAGTTACATTCACTGTAGAGATTTGCAAGGGGAAAATAGGGAAACAAAAGATAAGCAAAATCAATTGCAGTATCAATATCCTGAACTTTAACAACTCCTTTCCCCAAAATCATGTTCCTCTACCACTCAGGAGGGTTTTCATGGGCAATGGTTCAGGGCTGATGGAGATGAACCCCTTTTCAATCAGTCCTGAATTTCTGCACCTTCCCTGTAAACAACACACTACGTTTTGGGTATATGTTCTGCCCCTACGGGGCTTGTCTGGTAATGCACCGGTTCTACCTGTTTGACCTTTACCTGTATAGGCAGGCCTGGATTACCGGTAAGGCCAACCTAGGCCATGGCCTAAGGGTGCAGACCGAGGGGGGCAGAGATCACGCACCCACAAAAAAAATTCCAAAAAAAAGTCGATCTTCGGGCCGCAAAAAACGGCACATGGCGGGCCCTGCCAAGCCCGAAACGCAAAAAGGGAGGCCATCCGAGGGCCTTTTTCGCTCGCCCCGCGCCTCCTCTGACTTCAGAGGGGGCGAAGGGGGAGCGGAAAAGGCTCCCGCATGGCCGAAGCCATCCGGGGGCCGTTTTCACTCACCCCGCGCCTCCTCTGACTTCTGAGAGGGCGCAGGGCGAGCGAAAAGGCTCCCGCATGGCCAAGGCCATCCGGGGGCCTTTTTCGCTCGCCCCGCACCTTCTCCAGCTTCAGAGGGGGCGAAGGCGGAGCGAAAAAGGCTCCCCTATGGTCAAGGCCATCTCTCTCTCTCACGCTCTCTCTCTCTCTCTCGCTCTCGCATGCACGCTCTCTCGCGCTCTCTCTCTCTCTCTCTCGTGCGCACCTTTGGAGCGAGTTTGCACCCGCTGTGCTCTCCCCAAGCCTCTTGATTCCCGAGGAGACCTTCAGAGCACAGCGGAGCTTTCCAGCCGGTAGGAATGGGGACCTTGGAGGTGGCGGGAGGTTGGCTTAAAGGGGGCGTAATTCCAAACTGTGGCCTAGGACACAAAAAAGTGTTAATCCGAGCCTGTGCATAGGCCTTTGTTTTACTTTTCTATCATGTGGGCTTTGGTGGGACAGCCTGCGTTTTGGTGCCAAGGTGACGTCACCACCCTAACTCCTCCCCTTCCTGAGTTTTCCTGAGAGGCAAGACTTCCTCTCTTCCTCCATTCCAGTATAGCACATGGACACAGCAAGGTGAAAATCTAAGCCATGCTGCAAAAAAGCATCTTAGTTCACCTACTAAGCCAATCCTAAGCTTTCAGCCAAAGACTGCAGTAAATAGGAAGGGGCCCCCTTCACACAGAGACTGCAATTTTTGGGGAACTAGAGGACTTCACGTGCCAAGGTACCATCGAAGGCAACAAAGCAAACCTGGGATCCAAGAACTGTACCATCACTTTGCAACCAAAGAGGCAAGAGATCAAAACCCCTTTTTCTAAAGGACTTTTCCTAACAACCAACCAAGCGTTTTTGGGCCACCAGCATTTTTATTGGTTGTTATTCAATAAATCTTTGTTTGGTTCACTATTTTGAGTCTAGCGTCATTCTTAAAGATTTCCAGGTCTCCCTGTACATGGGATGGCTTTTTCTCTACCTTCAGGGCCCAAAGCTTGCATGTCCATCCTTTTAAAGCCAATCACCCAGGCCCTGAAGGCAGAAGAGTATGTTTACCTTGGAAAAGAGACAACAATAATAGCGCAGACTTACCATGATTTGGATTCTGCTTGTTTTCACAATGTTCCTCAACTGATATTGTGGGTTAAACTAGGTACTGATCTGGTTCTTTTGAGGGATGCTTTGAAATGTGCTTAAATTTCTGGACTATCTCATGGCTTTGGGACAGCTGGATCAAGTCTGATTTGGTTGGGACTACTGTCCACATGGAGCACCATCAGCAATATCTCGGAAACTGATTGTGACCATGTCACTGTCGTCACTGCTTCCATATAGCTGCTGAGATTTGGATCATGAATTGGCTATCCAACAAACATGCCCATACCACCAAGAAGGTGGGAAGATCAACTCTCTCCTTCTTCTTGGTCTTGTCAGAACAGAGCAACTCTGATGGCCAGGAGTTCACACAAAACTCTATGGTTGGCTGGGAGAGGCAACAATATGGGCATGCTCTGTCCCCCTTTCCTTATGATAGCAGGGAAAATGTGATGGTGGTGGCACCCCATGTGGTCAGAAGACTGGTTTGGAAGCAGTGACATAAGTATGGAGAGGGAGAAGATGATTGCAATCCCAATCTGACTGGGCCATGTAGACTTCAAACCGCCATTGCAGTGGGCTTGGACTGGTTATTTATTATTTAAAACCGAACAACTGAAAAGATGTCAAGATGAACTCTGTTTTCCTGATTCCCATTACAAGAAAACATTCCTATTATTATTATTATTATTATTGTGCCACCCCATCTCTCCGAAGGGACTCAGGACAGATTCAAGACAAAAAAGGAAGGAAAACGTTCAATGCCTTGATAAGAAGGCAACCACATAAATCAAACAGCACAAAATAATATCATTATAAATTAATAGTTACTACACCAAAAATAGAATTAATAGTTAAATAGTTAAATGTATTTTATTGTGTTTATTGCTGATGTTTTGATTTGATTTTAATTTGTTGTTTGGGCTTGGCCTCATGTGAGCTGCCCCGATTCCCCACTGGGAGATGGGAGCGGGGTACAAATAAGTTTATTATTATTATTATTATTATTAAATCGACATAGTTAAGCATTAGAAAGAGCATCTTAACTGTAAAAAGCAATGGATAGACCTCATTTGCGGGCTGTCGGCAACTTGGAGCCTGATATATTGTGGAGAACTATGTCTTCTTCCAGCGTCCTCGCATTGAAACTAGAATAGACAACTTCGTTTGCTCATACCGCTCCAGTCGGGAGCTTGGATTACAATTTATTGTTGTTCCATCGGGAGTAGTGGATTTGTACAATTTATTTTGGCATTGGCCACTGATTCGCATCAAAGTCTCCAATCGGGAGTCCTGGAACTTTACAAAGCGAACTAATACTTGAGATTGAACTATCCCGGATTATATAAATAGACTGAGATTGTGAGGATGAGGATTACTATTTCTGTTTGAATGCGCTAAATACTGGATATTTGTGGTGTGAACAACAGATACTACACTTGATCTTAGCCAAAACCATATACAATTCTTATTGTGATCATTATACTTACAATATATAAGAATTTTGAATATCTACTCCTTTGTGTTTTTTTGGCATCGCTCTAGCCCAGAGTCGTTACTATAAGTTTGGTTAAATTCCATCATTGGTGGAGTTCAGGATGCTCTTTGTGGGTTAACTAGAAATCCCAGCAACTACAACTCCCAAATGACAAAATCAATTCCTTCAAACTACAAGAAAGGAGATTCCCCCTGAACATGAGGAAAAACTTCCTAACTGTGAGAGCTGTTCAGCAGTGGAACTCTCTGCCTCGGAGTGTGGTGGCGGCTCCTCCTTTGGGGGCTTTTAAACAGAGGCTGGGTGGCCATCTGTCTGGGGCGCTTTGATTGTGATTTTGCTGCATGAAGGCAGAAGGTCCTTGGACTAGAGATGGTTATTATTGTTGTTGTTGTTGTTGTTATGGCTGGATGGCTATACATACATAGAATCCTTAATAAATTTGAAAATAGTTTTATGTTTTACATTTTTGTAGTGGGTAGGTAGATCATTTTGACTTGTTTTATAAGTAGCTCGCATGCTGCAAAAGTGTGGGAACCCCTGGTTTAGATGCATGCTTAGAAAACACTCATGGGGAGAAATAAGGAAGCTACATAGGAGCAGAGAACTGTGTTCTGCTTCATCCACATCCTGGACTGTTATTTCAGAGCCAATCCATGACCCAAATCCAGATCTAGAATCAGCACCTTGGTGGTAGTTATTTAGAACCCTCTTAAATCACCCTACTCACAAAAACACAGGCAACCAAGTTTCTGCCCAGTTCCCAACTCCTTATGAAGAAAAATTCTTGCTTTGAAAAATTACCTTTCTTGGGTGGAGGCTCAGATAAGAAGACATCTGAAAAGAATAGATGTACAAAATATAAGCACCTGACCAATCTAACAAATTTTGCAACAGAAATGTCAGCTCATAACAAAGTAAACTGGTACAACCAGAGAATTTATGGAATGCGTCATCTAGGGCCGAGGCTTTAGCACAGCTGGTAAATCACCAGCAATGATAAGACCTACCAACCAAAAGATTGCAAGTTCAAAGCCCCGGGTTGGCATGAGCACCCAACTGTCAGCACTGCTCACTGTTTACCTAAACAATTTGAAAACAGCTTACAGCTGTGATTAGAGAAGTTAGGTACCGCTAATGCAGGAGAGGTATTTTACGACATCATAAAGAAAAAGATCAAAGAATGCTGGTGACCAATAGGAAGGAGGAAGTCCTGATGCCTCTTCGTCATAGAGCAGTGATTTTCAACCAGTGTGCCGTGGAACACTAGTGTGCCGTGAGAGATCATCAGGTGTGCTGTGGGAAATTATTTTCTAACTTTATTCTTATATAAACTATAACATGCATCTGTCCCTTTAAGAAATGGAACCATAGCACTCTCGTGTCACCTAAGAAGTGACGCGAGAGTGCTATGGTCGCGCCATCTTGGATTTGCTCAGACGCGGCTAAGTAAACAAAGTTAGAGTTAGTGTTGCAGCTGCGCGTCAAGTGACGGTGGCAATTTGGGATCACAGCCCCAGGTTTCACACTAAATGAGTGTATAAATACATTTAAAAGCATATTAACTATATGTATTACTGTGTTAGAGTGTTATTTTGTGTCATTTTGGTTGGTGATGTGCCCCAGGATTTTGTAAATGTAAAAAATGTGCCGCAGCTCAAAAAAGGTTGAAAATCACTGTCATAGAGGATGGAGTGACAGCGCCCCCCTGTGGCTGGCAACTTCCAAAGGCGCCGATGTAGCAACTCAGTTCCCGTTCGTGCCTGGGGGGCAGGGGGCGGCCCCGGGGGTGCCAATTGCTTTGGAGCCAATTGAGACAGATTCAGCAGAAGAAGAAGATGAACCCATGGCTGGGCCTTCTTCCCCTGCCCAGAGCTTAGAATGGGATGGTGGGTGGCCAGATGGCTATGAGGACTGGGAAAGTCAGAGTGACTCGGTTTCCACAGATTCGGATCAGTATGAACGGCCGGGAGGGCACGGAAGCCAGGAGAAAGTATGTGAATATTTTGACGATGAGGACATGGAAGCTGAAGGGGAGTTAGGCTCTCACACAGATAGCAGTCCAGGTGCTGAGAGGCAAGGACGGAGCTTTGATAGGAGACGGAGCATTGAGGCGGGTAGGCGGGAATGGCGCCAGAGCCTAGAGCGCCGCCCGAGAGCATCGAAAGATTGGCGCAGAAGCCTAGATCGCCCTGGGTCTCGCCCGAGGGATTAAGTATAGGATCCGTGGGAACGAATCCTCAGTAGTCCGGCCACTTCTGACCCAAAGGAAGTGTAGCGGCTGAAGATCCACGAAGCCAGGGGTTTGGCTCACCGTGCCAAGCAGTTGTCTTGGGTTTCTTGGAACTTTGAACCTTGCCTTGTTTCCTTTGCCACGGACTAAGTTTGATTTGACTCCGCATTGCTTTTGTGGAAGTTTTGGAATCAAAACTTGCTTTGGATTACTTTTGAACTCTTCACCTTTTTCACAAGAACTATTTGAAACTTTTTGGACATTTTACTCTTTTCACCTGTTTTATATTATTCAATAAATAGTTAGCTGATTATTGTCTCTGTGTGTGTGATTAAGGGTCCGGGCCGAGACCCTGCATCGTGACAGCCGACAAGCTGGATGTTCAACTGGATGTCAACACAACACAATATACCTCCTTTCTGTTCTATCTGTCTTTGTCCCGTCCAAAAAACGACATTGAATGTTTGCCGTCAATGCGAACTGTGATCCACCCTGAGCCCCCTTTGGAGTGAGAAGGGCGGAATATAAATAAAGTGTTGTTGTTATTATTATTATCTAGAAAGTGTTGCTGTTATTATTATTATCTAGATCTGGTCTGATCCTGACCATCTGTTCTCCAATGGAGACACCACCATTATCAAACTTTCCCTGCACTCAGTACAAGGAAAAGAAGATGGATCGTGCCTATGCCACTACCTTCACTGATCTCAGCCAGCTATGCAGCCTCTTGGCCATTACAAGCAACCCATTCTGACGTCAGCAGAAATGCACGTACAAACAAGAGCAGCTCCCTCCTGCTTCTGGGTCTCTACTGATGTCAGAATGGGGAGCTGATGTGAAACTCTGTGGCCCTTTCCACACAGCTGAATAAAATCCCACATTATCTGCTTTGAACTGGGATATATGACAGTGCGGACTCAGATAACCCAGTTCAAAGCAGATATTGTGGAATTTTCTGCCTTGATATTCTGGGTTATATAGCTGTGTGGAAGGGTCCTGCGACTGGCTGAGGATGGAGACACAGAAAGTGAACCGACAACCCAGCAGGGCTCATGACAAGACCAGCATTTCTCAACCTAGGGGTTAGGACCTCTGGGGAGGTCGCGAGGGGGTGTCAGGGGAGTCACCAAAGACCATCAGAAAACAGAAGTATTTTCTGTGGGTCATGGGAGTTCTATGTGGGAAGTTTGGCCCAATTCTATCTTTGGTAAGGTTCAGAATGCTCTTTGATTGTAGGTGAACTATAAATCCTAGCAACTACAACTCCCAAATGTCAACGTCTATTTTCCCCAAACTCCACCAGTGTTCACCTTCGGATATCTTGACTAAACGTGCCAAGTTTGATCCAGATCCATCATTGTTTGTGTCCACAGTGCTCCCTGGATGTAGGTGAACTACAACTCCAAAACTCAAGGTCTTTCCCCTCCAAACCCTTCCAGTATTTTCCATTGGAGTTCTGTTGTTAAAAAAAAGGGTTTTGGTGCAGAGTATAAATCGCACACAAAATGGAGGCATACAGCAGAAGACTTAACAGCAACTCTAAACTCCTCCCTTCTTCAACGCTGTGATTGGAAGAGAGAATGAGCCAATAGGCAGAGCCTAGCAACAGTGATTATTTTCTTCCAACTATATTACTAACTCTACCACTAGATGGCTCTCATGAGACATACAAATCACATTCATCTAGACATATTGAACTACAGCATTTTGCTATTAATTTCAACAAGTTCTGTGTGCCAAGTTTGGTTCAATTCCATCGTTGGTGGAGTTCAGAATGCTCTTTGATTTTAGGTTAACTATATATCCCAGCAACTACAACTCCCAAATGACAAAATCAACCCCCCCCTCCAACCCACTAGTATTCAAATTTGGGTGTATCGGGTATTTGCGCCAAATTTGGTCCAGTCAATGAAAATACATCCTGCAGATCAGATATTTATATTACGATTCACAACAGCAGCAAAATTACAGTTATGAAGTAGCAATGAAAATAATTTTATGGTTGGGGGTCACCACAACAGGAGAAACTGTATTAAGGGGTCACAGCATTAGGAAGGCTGAGAACCACAGGACTAGACTGTGTGAATGCCAATGTGGCACCACAAAGAGTTCAGAAGTGTGTGTGTGTGTGTGATAGCTCCCAATTGGCTATCCCTAGAGTCAATTGGGAGTATTTCAGCTACACATTTCTGCTTTAGAGCGGCAATGGATTGATTAGCCAGTGTCGACTCGCTCTCCAGTGACTGTATGGCGCCCCTAACGGGGCTTGTTTTCATTTGTATTGTGTACCTATTTTGCCCTTCACTTGCATGGCCTTTTGTTGTGGCCATGTGGACTGTGATGGGAGGAGTCATGCTTGGCCCATACCTGGCAGCACCGCCCTGAACTCCTCTCCTTTCTGAGGTCACCTGAGGGGCTGGACGTCCTCTCTTTGGCCATTCCAAGAATAGCTTACGAACGAAGCGAAGCAGGCGGAAATCTTAAGCTCGCTTAGACAACGCATCTTTGTCCACGTATAGTTTTCCCCCTATGCTCTCAAGCCAGGACTACAGTGATAGGAAGGCCAGCCCTTCACCCAAAGACTGTAATCTCTGGGGACCTCAGAACTTCGTGTGTCGGAGGACCATTTGAGGAGCAACAAAGGACACCTGGAATCAGAAGAAAAGTACCTTCATTCTGCATGAGGCAAGTGAACGTTTTCCCTTTGTTTACAGGACTCCTTTTGCAACCCACTTCAAGCTTTTTGGACCATCAGTACTTACTGATTGTAAATAAATAAACCATTGTTTTGAGTTCACCTTTTCTGGGTCCTGAACTCATTGCTTATAGACCCCAGGTTTTCTTTTATGGCAAAGCTAGAACGCTACCCCCAAGGCCCATAGAAGCTTCGCCCTTTCTTAAAGCCCCCTTTTTAGGCCTTTTTAGGCCTTGGGCGGGACGCCACAGACTGATCACTTGAGATTCCAAAATTGCACTTAGATATAATTGCACTTGGAAAAGCCTGTTTCAGAGCACACATTCTCAAATACCTTTGAGAAAAACTATCATGGGAAAGAATGAAGTCCTCCCCTTACTCTGGTCCAGACATGATGATTTTATTGTGTGCGTACCTTTCCAACTTCTTCGAAATTGAGGCTGGGCCCTGATGCCAGTGCTTTCAGACCAAACGTCTGCTATTTTTCCTGCTGCTGCTTCCATCTTTTTCGGTTCTAGGACGAATTTTGGAAAGGAGGAAAAAAACAAAACAGTTGCAAAATGCCATTTCCCCCATTGTGCTTGAAGCCTTCTTCTTGGAAACACCCTAGCTTCAAATTCAGCTCCCAAAAGGACAACGAGAGAGCCCAGATAAAAGCTTGCGGCTCTTTTTCCTATTCTTCAGCACATCCTCTAGAAAGGGAGTCATATCACGCATATCTGAGATCTTTGAGAAAAACTATCATGGGAAAGAATGAAGTCCTTGTTGAAATGGATAGACTGTATTATAGTGGTGAAATGTGAATTTGTGTATATATATATCTGGTGCTGTGTCAGACCAAAGATGCAGTGTACACTGCTGGTGCAGAAAGGCTTAACCAGCAAGTTGTGAAGGTTGGGACGTGACGAAGGACGTCTGTGCCAGCGTGCCTCGGCGTTTTGTATAAAAGCTGTGTTATCTGTTCTTGTCTCGTGTTGGGAGTTTGTGCTGTGGATTGAGGTGGATTGTTTTGTGAGTAAATAATTGTTTTTGTACTGACGACTCAGCGTCCTGATTTGTCCAAGTAGCTTCATAACATCTTCTGCTTATCACCAAGCCTACGCTGCTGGCATCAACAATGGATATGGGCCCGTTGCCAAAAGGTGATAAAATTTGTTTGAAGTGTTTGGAGTGGACGCAAGGCTGAACCGGAGCTATTGCAAGAGAAGCTGCTTCTGAGGGGAAACGGTGTGTTCCTTCGGAGGAGGGGAGATTGTTTCCAGTGAAGCAGAGATCTGCACAGCGGGGCGAGCTGGGACCCTGATGATTTATGGTCCTGAAGCCATAAAGCCATTGAGTCTTGTGAGTAGCCAGATCAGAGGGGAGATTGCCGGAGGCTATAGGAAAATAGCTGGGCTGAGTTCGGGTGCAACCGAAGATCTGCCAGGGGAGAGATGGCTGGATCCAATCCACTCACCGTGATGGAGAATGGCCATAACTGTAATGAATGGTCTAAGTGTATGGAGAGTCTGCAAGCCAGAGGGGAGCTGCAGATTGCTGGCTTTGTCCAGTGTATGAAGCATCTGCTGGCAAAGGAGAAACTGCCCAAAGTCATTGCTGTATGCAGAAGCATTCTGGATGAAATGGAGAGTGTGTTTGTGCAGACTAAGGAGATGGGGAATGGTTTCCAACCTGTGGAGCATGCAGAGGAGAGGCATTGCCAGATGGAGCCATTGAGAGAGGCAGACGGATGCAAGGAGCAGCTAGGAGCATGCCGGCCTGAGGGGGAGTTACCAAGGCTGGAAGGAACGGAACCTGTCCTTGGGCCTGCGGAAAAGTTGCCAGGACTGCAGCCACAGACGGAGTCTACAGAGAATGTCCTTGGAGGGGTGAGATTAGCAACGGCCAAGTGGTGCTTTCTCTGCAATAAAATTGGACATTTAAAAAGAGATTGCAGAATGAAGAGAAACCAGCCTGCAAGAGGAGGAAATTTTGCCAGAGGCAATGCACATGGTTCATCTGGGGCCAGAGTGATGATGGCTGCAACAGGTGTGGATGATGGGAGTAAGAGTGGCAAATGGATCCTCGATTCTGGAGACACCTACCACATCATAATTGACATTAACAATATAAGAAATCTGGAAACTATGGAAGGCGCTTCTGTTACCCTTGCCGATAGATCGTTTCAAGTCTTTTCTCAGTTTGGACTGGGTTATATTTCATGTTTGAAATTATATTGGCAGAAGGTTTTGTACATTCCACAAATGAAGTCAAACTTGTTAAGTGTGGCTACACTAACTGATCAAAGGAGACTCATTATGAGTTAGAAGCCAGTAGACTAACTAATCAGCTTCAGGCCAGAGGCTATCCTTACCATATCATTCGTAAAGCCAAAATTAGGGCGGATAATACTCAGAGATCATCCCTCTTACAAAAAAAAGCCAAGACAGGAACACAATCGTATTACATGGCCGTTGACATTCACTCCATATGGTGGTGATATCGTGAGAATTGTGAGAAAATATTGGGACATTCTACCAAAAATTCCAGCATTTAGCAGCCTTCCCCTTATTGCATATAAACGAACTAGAAATTTTAGGGACCATTTGGTACATTCTACCTTAAATCAGCTACACCCAGGAGGTTTAATAGCTCAGGTACAAAACCATGTGGGGGTTGCTCCTCTTGCAGTCAGGTCTATACCTCTAAGGAAATTACCAGTGTCATTTCTAAAAAAACCTACACCATCAGGGACCTTTCCAATTGTAATTGGAAAATTGTGTGTACATCATAATTTGTGGGTGTGGCTTGTACTATATTGGCCAATCTTCTCGCCCTTTGAGAACGAGAATGTCGGAGCACCATTCTCAGATCCGGAATTTTAATGATAATTCTATTTTGTACAAGCATTTTTTGGATAAAAACATCCACCAGGATCCTTTAAATTTGCTGCTTTAGAAGTAGTTAGAACACACCCACACCAGAATCTACAGAATGCCCTGATTAGGAGAGAATCATGGTGGACAATGAGCCTTCAAACAGAATCTCCTCTGGGCCTTAACGAGCCTCTATCAGTGAGCACCCTGTTAATGTGAAGCATCTATTGTGACATTGTGTATATAACCAGCTTTGCTTGCTATGTGCCCCCACCTTCGGGTCCACAGGATGTAATTATGTGGGATGACACCCTTGATTGGTATGTATGCATCTACACTAACTGATCAGCAATATAAGGTCTCTTTCAAGGGGATATATTGCTATATACATGACAAACATGGGGATTTAGTTGGAAAAGGTGTGAAGAGAAATAAAATATATGTCATGTTTGATAAGGTCAACAATGTTGAAGGGGAAAATGTAGAGATAATGTGTGTGGGCAGTAGAATACAACATGATCGTTGTTTACATTTGTTCCATAGAGTAATGGCTCATGCCAAATTCGATGTTTTGAAGAAGACCCTAAATCTTTGCCCAGATTTCAAAATGGAGAATTGCTATTTTGATCTTGATTGTGCCGTTTGCGAAAGTGTAAAGACAGTGCCTCTAACATTACACAAAAGGTGAAAGATAAAAGTGAATAATTTGTTTGAAAGAGCACACATGTATATTGAAGGGCCTTTTGAAGAAAGCACAGATGGTTCACGTTTTGTAATGTTGTTTGTAGACAGATTAAGTAGAGATGGGTACATCTATTTTCTAAAAGGTTTGTCTGAAGTGAAAGACAAATTGGCTAGTTGGTTAAATTTAGTGGAAAATGTGTATGAAATGAAATTGGAGAATTTAAGAATGAGACAAGTGTGGCAGAAGAAAGGATGTGCGTTTTGAGAGAAATGGAAAAATGCATCCTAAAAAATAGCAAAATGGCACCAAACTACTGGCCAGAAATTTTGCATACATGTAATTATTTGAGTAACAGATTGTGGGATGAAGGTGTGCAGGACATAGCATACCGGAAATTGTATAATAGAGCCCCAAACTTCAAATATCTCAGAATATTCAGGCAAAAAGCTAATCTGCTTTTATCAGCAAAAGAAAGAACAAACAAGAAAATAAAACATAGCGAAATGGTTTTTGTGGGATATGGAAAATGATGTTACAAATTTCTGGACACCCCAAAAACTATAAAAATGTCTAAAATTGCTTATTTTGAAAAGGTGACAGATTGGCCTAATATACATTCAAACGCAGAGTGTCCGCATGGGTTTCCCAGATATAAGGAGAGTGGTGAGACATCTAGTATTGTGAACGAGCAAAAACAGCCAGTTAAGACAGAGGTTGCATCACCACCAAAGGAGTTGATTGCATCAGAAAGAAAAGAGAAGGGAACACCCAAAAGAGCAGTAGATGCACAAAAGGAAGAGAGTTGTAGTTCAGGGCTGTCCAACTTCTACCAACCCAGGGGCCTGATTACCGGTCACTGATCAACTGGGGGGCCTAAGCTCCGCCCCTCCTTGGCTCCGCCCCCTCCCCAGGCTCCAATATACATTTCTTATTATTATTTTTATTCCATTTCTCCCACATGTATATATTCACAAACTCATCTTCCCCTAATTTCATAATTAAATACATTTATTATTATTATTCCATTTCTCCCACATGTATATATTCACAAACTCATCTTCCCCTAATTTCATAAATACATTTATTATTATTATTCCATTTCTCCCACATGTATATATTCACAAACTCATCTTCCCCTAATTTCATAATTAAATACATTTCTTCTTCTTCTTCTTCTTCTTATTATTATTATTATTATATTTCTGCCCCATATATTCCCACCCCCAGCAGACCTCACAACTTCTGAGGATGCCTGCCATAGATGTGGGCGAAACATCAGGAGAAAATGCTGGGCTGTTACAGGGAAATGCTTCCCTGTAATGCTGGGCGACGCGTCTCCTCCTCCTCTGCTAGTTTAGGCAGAGAGGGAAGGGGGCGTGGCCAAGGCGGAGGGGACTCAGCCAATAACAGGAACCTTAATTTGCATTCCTTTCGGAGCTTGTTTAGAAAGGATTGAAACTGGAAATTTACAAAACTGGAATTTTATTTCTCATGGTAGTTGGTTTTGATTTTTCCCTTTCTCTGCTCAGGTATCAATATTTGCATAATCCAGTTTGAGTCACCATCACTGTAAAGGTTTAGGAAGAAGTGAGGTTTATATACAGATGGGCTTGCAAGTAAACTGGATGTGAGGGCGATCACTGAAGTGAAGGGAGAGAGGGGAACCCGCAAGAAGGAGCAGGAGGCGGACAGAAAGCTCCTGTGACTGCGCCATCTCTGCCTCACAAGGACGGAGCGCGCCGATTAGCAGCGGTGGGGGAGGGAGGAGGAGGGAGCCTTCTCCTCCGCCCGGCCCGATTGGGGAGGAGGAGGGAGCCTGCTCCTCCTCCCTGCCCCGCCCCCGCCCCTCCGTGAATAAATAAATAAAAATTTTAAAAGCCGATTTCTTTCTAAAAAGAGTAGGGGGCGGAGGGAAGGGACTGGGGGCCGTATACGGCCCGCGGGCCGCAAGTTGGACATCCCTGTTGTGGTTCGTCCAAGGAACAAGAAATAGTAACAAAAAAGGAAAGAACACAAACACCTAAGGGTAAAGTAACACCCAAGAAGTTTAAGCAGGAGGTGATTGAAGAAGGAACTTCGGGAGTTAGTACAGAAAAAACAACATTTAGTACGGTAACGAAGACAGAAAAGAAAGGAAAGAAAAAATATATGTTAGTTCCATATCTAGGAGAGCCTGTAAATTTCACAAAGTCCCATGTGGAGCTGAATTCACTGACAGTGAGGATTGTGTAACAATAGAAGAATAGAAACAGTTACATCGTGAAGGAAATGTGTAAGGTATGAGATGTGTAGTGTATCCATATTGTGTACAGAGAAATGCAGTAATATCTTAGGGTTAAAGATTCTGCGGGAAGTGAATGTGTTTGTGATGAAGTAATCCATGTATACGAGTTCTCTGTATATGTATAACAGCCTCTGTATATGTGATATATAAGAATACTGTATGTAAAAGTATAAGAATATATTGACTAAGAAATACAATTACAAGTGACATAGGTTATTGTAAGGTGAACAGAATTTAAAGCAATATGTGTTTAGAAATTACATAAATAGTGTGGAATGAGAAATTAACATTTCACAGGGGAATTGTTGAAATGGATAGACTGTATTATAGTGGTGAAATGTGAATATATATATATACACACACACACACACACACACACACACACATCTGGTGCTGTGTCAGACCAAAGATGCAATGTACACTGCTGGTGCAGAAAGGGTTAACCAGCAGGTTGTGAAGGTTGGGAAGTGACGAAGGACGTCTGTGCCAGTATAAAAGCTGGGTTATCTGTTCTTGTCTCATGTTGGGAGTTTGTGCTGTGGATTGAGGTGGATTGTTTTGTGAGTGAAGAATTGTTTTTGTACTGACGACTCAGCGTCCTGACTTGTCCAAGTAGCTTCATAACATCTTCTGCTTATCACCAAGCCTACGCTGCCGGCATCAACAGTCCTCCCCTTAC
Source organism: Anolis apletophallus (assembly GCA_030556195.1). Classification (NCBI taxonomy): domain Eukaryota; kingdom Metazoa; phylum Chordata; class Lepidosauria; order Squamata; family Anolidae; genus Anolis; species Anolis apletophallus. The sequence continues at coordinate 194,916,894 of JARBWK010000001.1, read as the reverse complement.
TTTGGTCCAGACATGATGATTTTATTGTGTGCATACCTTTCCAACTTCTTGGAAATTGAGGCTGGGCCTTGATGCCAGTGCTTTCAGACCAAACGTCTGCTATTTTTCCTGCTGCTGCTTCCATCTTTTTCGGTTCTAGGACGAATTTTGGAAAGGAGGAAAAAACAAAACAGTTGCAAAATGCCATTTCCCCCATTGTGCTTGAAGCCTTCTTCTTGGAAACACCCTAGCTTCAAATTCAGCTCCCAAAAGGACAAGGAGAGAGCCCAAGTAAAAGCTTGCAGCTCTCTTGCCTTACCTTTACATTTCTTTAGCACATCCTCTAGAAAGAGAGTCATATCACACATATCTGAGACCTTTGAGAAAAACTATCATGGGAAAGAGTGAAGTCCTCCCCTTACTCTGGTCCAGACATGATGATTTTATTGTGTGCGTACCTTTCCAACTTCTTCGAAATTGAGGCTGGGCCCTGATGCCAGTGCTTTCAGACCAAAAGTCTATTTTTCCTGCTGCTTCTTCCATCTTTTTCCTTTCTAGAAAGAGGTCTGGAAAGGAGGGAAAAAACAAAGCAGTCGCAAAATGCCATTTTCCCCATTGTGCTTGAAGCCGTCTTCTTGGAAACACCCTAGCTTCAAATTTAGCTCCCAAAAGGACAACGAGAGAGCCCAAGTATTAGCTTGCAGGTCTCTTTCCTTACCTTTACATTTCTTCAGCACATCCTCTAGAAAGGGAGTCATATCACGCATATCTGAGATCTTCAATTTCATGGCAGGCGGAATGAATACAACACTACAAAATGTCCCTCTCGTCTCAGTTCTATTGGAGATAAATGATCTTAGTTTACTATCCAGAATTCCTGAATAGGACACGTGCAATGAAATCTGGGAGAGGAGACTACAGAATGTTTAGAGCAAGGGTGGGCAACCTACAGCCCGTGGGCCGGTTCCGGCCCGGCAGCCGATTCTGTCCAGCCTGGGGAGAAGGGCATCGGGATCTGGGGACCAGATCTCATGGGCCATCCAGTCCAACCCCCTGCCAAGAAGCCGGAAAATTGCATTCAAAGCACCCCTGACAGATGGCCATCCAGCCTCTGTTTAAAAGCCTCCAAAGAAGGAGCCTCCACCACACTCCAGGGCAGAGAGTTCCACTGCTGAACGGCTCTCACAGTCAGGAAGTTCTTCCTAATGTTCAAATGGAATATCCTTTCTTGTAGTTTGAAGCCATTGTTCCGCATCCTAGTCTCCAGGGCAGCAGAAACAAGCTTTGTCCCTCCTCCCTATGACTTCCTCTCACATACTTATATATGGCTATCATGCCTCCTCTCAGCCTTCTCTTCTTCAGGCTAAACATGGCCAGCTCTTGAAGCCGTTCCTCATAGGGCTTGGACCCTTGATCATTTTTTTTATCACACTAGACTCCTATTTATGCGGGCCAAAATCCCATTGGCTTTTTTGCCACTGTGTGACATTTAAAACCAGTATCAGTATTTCTCCATCAAACAGAAATTCAAATACCAATGGCCAGGAATTGCAAAAGGGACCTAGTAGTCAGCTATGAGAGGGCTGAGCAATGTCTAGTCTAGTGCAGTGGTTCCCAAACATTTTTGGCCTACCACCCCCTTTCCAGAAAAAGTTTTACTCACCGCCCTCCTAGAAATTATTTTTAAAATTTTTAATAGCAATTAAACAGAAAGATATACGTATTAGTGTTTCTACCTTTTTCATAAAAATAAATGTTTTAATGTGTTTTAATTTTAATGTTATTTTAATTGCATCTTGTTTTTATGGCATTGAAAAAAGAAGGGGCCGGCACTGGACAAGCGAGGCCCACCTTGAAAAGCTAATTATTCAATGCAGTGCAGTTACTATCTATCGTTACTCACATACAACACACTGAGGGATTCCAAATAATTCACTTGTATTAAGCTTCCAAATAAGCACTGTTTTATCAATATTATCAACACAAAAGTATATATTACATATAATGCGGCGCACAAACCAAATGAAAATACCAAAGTCACTCACGAAACCGCTCGTAGCCCTTCAGAAAGTCACACAACTCAATGTTATAAATCAATTCCTTTGTGTTGTCTGTATACAATATATCTTCAGACCCAATGGTCAAATAAATTTGTATTCCGCGGCCCGTTGGCCCAATTAAATCCAAAAAATAAAGGCAATAAATCCTGGGTGTCCGTTGGTTTGACGTGAGTTCCAATACGTAAATTCCACTCCGTTTGTGGTATTCGCTGGGCAGTCCACCTACGGGTTAATCCTTCTTCGGTTACCGACCCGTTTCGATCCTCTCGTCAGGGTGGCCCCAATTATAGAGATGCACTAGACAATATGTCTGAAATATAAACATGTACAATAGTATCCCATACAAACAAAAGAAGATAGTAACATAGGGTAGGAGTATAATCTCGTTGCTTACCAATATAAATCATATATTTGCTTAATAGCAATGCTGATCTCTCAGCTCACACATGTATCGCCCACAGGGTGTAGACCGCAATCCGGTGAATGCTAACGCTGAGAAGCTGCTTAAGTGCCTCCCCGCGGCGCAAACAAATTAAGAACATAAGAACATAAGAAGAGCCATGCTGAATCGGGCCTCAGCCCATCTAGTCCAGCATTCTGTGTCACACAGTGGCCCACTAGTTGTACACAGGGATCTCTAGCAGAAAGGAGGGCAAAACCCTCACCTGCTCCCGACCCCCACAACCAGTACCCGGGAAAATCCTGCCTGCCTCCATCAACACAGAGGTGGCACTTGGATGTCCATTTCAGTAGCTACTGATTCCCTTGGTATCCATGAATCTGTCTAATCCTGCCTTGAAGCTGTCCAGGCTGACAGCTGTCACAACCTCCTCTGGAAGTGAGTTCCATAACCCAATGACCCTCTGGGTGAAGAAATATTTCCCTTTATTAGTCCTAACTTTCCTACCTTGGAGCTTTAGGGAGTGCCCCCTAGTCCTAGTATTGTGTGACAGAGAAAATAATTTTTCTTTATTCACCTTTTCTATCCCATGCATGATTTTATACACTTCGATCAAGTCACCTCTTAAACGCCGTCTTTCAAGGCTGAAAAGACCAAGGCGTTGCAACCTGGTTTCATAAGGGAGCTGCTCCATCCCTTGGATCATATTTGTTGCCCTTCTTTGTACCTTTTCCAGTTCCGTTATATCCTTCTTGAGGTGCGGTGACCAGAATTGTACACAGTACTCCAGATGTGGCCTCACCATAGATTTGTAGAGAGGCAATACAACATTTGCCGACCTATTTTCGATTCCCTTCCTGATCATGCCAAGCATAGAATTTGCTTTTTTCACTGCTGCAGCGCACTGGGTTGACACCTTCATTTGCTGTCCACCAAAACCCCAAGATCCCTTTCCTGGTTTGTCTCAGAAAGCTTTGATCCCATCAGTTGATAAGTGTATTTGGGGTTCTTTTCCCGATGTGCATGACTTTACACTTGTTTAGGTTAAAATGCATTTGCCACTTTGTTGCCCATTCACTCAATTTCGAGAGATCTTTCTGGAGCTCTTTACAGTCAGTTTCATTTTTAACTACCCTGAACAATTTAGTGTCGTCTGCAAACTTTGCTACCTCAGAATTTACATCTACATCCAGATCGTTTTATGAATAAATTAAAAGTAACGGTCCTAAAACTGAACCTTGGGGTACGCCACTTCTCACCTCTTTCCACCCAGAGAAATGTCCATTTATTACCACCCTTTGTTTCCTACAGTTTAGCCAGGTTCCAATCCAGGACAAGACCTGTCCCCTGATTCCATGGCTGAAGAGCTTATTTAGGAGCCTTTGGTGAGGGACTTTGTCAAAAGCCTTTTGAAAGTCAAGGTAAACAATATCGACTGGGTCCCCTTTATCTATGTGTTTATTTACACCCTCAAAGAATTCTATCAAGTTAGTAAGACATGATTTGCCTTTGCAGAAACCATGTTGATTTTCCTTCAGCAATGCCTGTTCTTCTATGTGCTTAGTAATTTTTTTCTTTAATAATGGTTTCCATCACTTTGCCTGGAACTGAGGTTAGACTAACTGGCCTATAATTTCCTGGATCACCCCTGGATCCTTTCTTGAAGATCGGAGTTACATTTGCCTCCTTCCAGTCCTCGGGTACAGTGCCTGATCTTAGAGAAAGGTTATATATTTTGGCTAGAATTTCAGCAATTTCACACTTGAGTTCCTTAAGAACTCTGGGGTGGATGCCATCTGGCCCTGGTGATTTGTTGACATTTAGTTTAGTAAGGCATGTGAGAACATCTTCCTTGTTTATCTCTATCTGGTTTAATTCATTTAATTCCCTCCCTGAAAAAACTGACTCAGCTGCAGGCATATGTTGTCTGTCCTCCTGTGTGAAAACGGAGGCAAAGAAGTCGTTTAGCCGCTCAGCAATCTCCTTGTCTTCACTTATCGTCCCTTTCTTACCATTTCGTCAAGTGGCCCAACTGCTTTTCTAGTTGGGTTCCTGCTTCTGATGTACTTAAAGAAGTTTGTGCTATTTTTTTTAATGTTCTTAGCTATATGTGCCTCAAAATCTCTCTTGGCTTTCCTGACGTATGTTAATTTGTTTGCGCCGCGGGGAGGCACTTAAGCAGCTTTTCAGCGTTAGCATTCACCGGATTGCGGTCTACACCATGTGGGCTATACATGTGTGAGCTGAGATATCAGCATTGCTATTAAGCAAATATATGATTTATATTGGTAAGCAACGAGATTATACTCCTACCCTATGTTACTATCTTCTTTTGTTTGTATGGGATACTATTGTACATGTTTATATTTCAGACATATTGTCTAGTGCATCTCTATAATTGGGGCCACCCTGACGAAGAGAGGATCGAAACGGGTCGGTAACCGAAGAAGGATTAACCCGTAGGTGGACTGCCCAGCGAATACCACAAACGGAGTGGAATTTACGTATTGGAACTCACGTCAAACCAACGGACACCCAGGATTTATTGCCTTTATTTTTTGATTTAATTGGGCCAACGGGCCGCTGAATACAAATTTATTTGACCATTGGGTCTGAAGATATATTGTATACAGACAACACAAAGGAATTGATTTATAACATTGAGTTGAGTGACTTTCTGAAGGGCTACGAGCGGTTTCGTGAGTGACTTTGGTATTTTCATTTGGTTTGTGCGCCGCATTATATGTAACATATACTTTTGTGTTGATAATATTGATAAAACAGTGCTTATTTGGAAGCTTAATACAAGTGAATTATTTGTAATCCCTCACCACCTTGAAAAGCGCCTCCCACTCGCCCCACCCCACGCCGGGCCCAGCAAGGCACATTTGCGAGGACGTCTCTATTGGAAGAAAGAGGCAATACACAGGACTGCGCCATGGGCGGGGTTGACGCGAAGAAGGAGGCGCATGCTGCAGTTTCCACGGCAACGCCTGCCCGGGGATCGCGCGCTTGCAACTGTGTCCCTGCGAGTTGGAATCCCCGGGCAGGCATTGCTGTGGAAACCGCAGCACGCGCCTCCTTCCTCTCGTCAACCTCGCCCACGGCGCAGTCCTGTGTATTGCCTCTTTCTTCCAATAGGGACATCATCACAAGCATGCGACCCTGCAAGTGGCAAGCAAGCCTGGCTCACGCCACCGCCCCCCTTACAGGGGTTCAGCGCCCCCAAATTCTTCTGAGCCTCTCTGCGCCCCCTTGGATCGCCCCACCACCCACCAGGGGGCAGTACCACCCACTTTGGGAACCACTGGTCTAGTGCAACGAAGTAACATAGGGCCAGGGAAATGGATAAAGTGCAGGGCAGGGTTCTAGGTGATGGCCAGGGAAGGGCCTGCGACTAATCATTTCCAAAGGCCTGCTGGAACCAACAAATTTTCAGGTCGCTGCGGAAGATGGGAAAAACAGAGTGCTTGTTTTCAAAGAGAGGGCACTGGTACAATGGGGTTATTGTAGCTATATCCCTTCAAGTTGTTTCTGACCTACGGCAACCCTAGCATTGGGGTTTCCTTGGCAAGATTTCTTTGGTGCCATTAAGGGAAATGTATTTATTTATTTATTTATTTATTTATTTACCCTATGTATACCCCAGTTTTCTCAACCCCATAGGGGACTCAAAGCGGCTTACATACATAGGCAACGATTCAATGTCATGTTAACATACTTTCATAAAAAATGTATTAAAATCATCATTAAAACATATCAAACCTTTAAAATACTTATTAAAATCACGTCCATGTGATGTAAATGCTCTACTTACTTCTTCAAGATCCTTCCAATATCCTAGGAGGGAAAAGAGAGAAAGAAGAGAGTTCAGTGCTTGCCACAGTCTGAAGTTGGCAGTGGACAATGGCATCCAATAATAATAATAATAATATTTATTTGTAACCCGCCCCCTCTCCCCAATGGGGACTCAGGTCGGCTCGCATGAGGCCAAGCCCATGTGAGGACCTGGTTGAGGGTGGATGTGAACTCCTCAAAGTGATGGCCTTAATATATTGTGTAGGAACCTTTTACGAGACAGTTAGTTAGCAAGCAAAAATGAACATTTCTGGCTTTGGCATGTATGATTGTGACAGCTCCGTGTCATAGGCTGCTGTAAGGTCAACAAAAACTGTTCCAGTAATGCAACCTTTCTCTGACAACCAGCCACAACCATCACTCACAAAGAGCTTTATATATGCTGATGACCTTGGCCTAACAACACAAGCAAAATACTTTGAAACAGTTGAAATCCAACTCACTAATGCCTTGAAAGATATCCCCAGCTATTACAAAGATAACCACCTGAAGCCTAACCCTGCCAAAACACAAGTGTATGCTTTCCACCTATGCAACCGTGATCTGGCTACGGTCGTCCACGCTCTGGTGACATCCCGAATAGATTACTGCAACGCACTCTACGTGGGGCTGCCTTTGAAGACAGTTCGGAAACTGCAATTAGTCTAACGGGCGGCAGCCAGATTACTAACTGGAGCTACATTCAGGGAGCATACCACCCCCCTGTTGTGTCAGCTCCACTGGCTGCCTGTCCAATTCTGAGCTCAATTCAAAGTGCTGGTTTTGACCTTTAAAGCTCTATACGGTTCTGGCCCAGCTTACTTGTCCGAACGCATCGGCCGCTACGTCCCACCTTGTAATCTAAGATCAGCCGGGGAGGCCCTGCTCTCGCTTCCGCCAACTTCTCAAATGCGGTTGGTTGAGACGAGAGATAGGGCCTTCTCGGTGGTGGCTCCCCGTCTGTGGAACGCAGTCCCTATTGATATACGATCAACCCCATCCCTCCTGGCATTCAGGAAAAAAGTGAAATCCTGGTTATGGGACCAGGCGTTTGCACATTAGCACGATACAGCACTTTAGATTGGATTGAAATGGCAAACTGGTGGACATGGCCCAATGCTTCTATTATGGACGGAATACTGTTTTTAACTTATGTGAATGTATATGATGTATTTTAATGCTAATTGTATTTTAATGTATTTTAATGCTAACTGTATTTAATGTATTTTAATTTTTGATTGTTTTTGGTTTTCTATTATATGTTTACTGTCTTTTTAGCATCGAATTGTTGCCGTTGTTAGGCCGCTCTGAGTCCCCCCTCGGGGGTTGAGAAGATGCGGGGTAGAAATGGTGGAAATGATAAATAATAAATATAGATAAGCCAATAAGAAAGTCACATGGGAAGGTCAAGAGCTTAAACATTGTTTCCATCCTAAATATCTTGGTGTCACCTTAGATTGAACACTAGCATATAGGAAACACTGCTTGAAGACCAAGCACAAAGTAGCTGCACGCAATAACATCCTACGGAAACTTACTGGCAGCACATGGGGTGCAGGCCCAAAATTAATAAGAACATCAGCCCTGGCCTTGTCTTACTCAAATGCCGAGTATGTCTGTCCTGTTTGGCATAAGTCTGTCCACGCAAAGTAGGTGAACATAACATTGAATAAAACATGCAGAATAATCACAGGATGTCTTAAACCTACACCTGTTGATAAACTCTACACAAGCTAACTGGCATTGCTGATGTGCGACGGGAAGTTGTTGCTAAATGTGAGAGAAATAAGGTTGAACACTCTGAAAGCCATCCTCTACATGGCTACCAGTTTCCTCCCAGTAGACTCAAATCAAGGAAAAGCTTTATGAGAACTACCACTCCTCTTGGCGTCCCCCCAGCAACAGCAAGGGTATCCCGCTGGGCAGGAAATCCCAACTGGATGGCCTCCTCCAGGGGCAAACCAAGAATGGGCAACTTGGAAGTCCATGAACAGACTCAGAAGAGGAGTGGGCAGATCAAAAGACAACGTGGCCAAATGGCACTACCTAGAAGCATCCCCCACACTTGTGTGACTGTGGAGCAGAACAGACAACTCCGCATCTGTGTGCTTGTCCACTATGCCCTGCCTCATGTACAGAGGAGGAATCGTCAGAGGCTACAGACAATGCCGTTGCTGTTGCCCATTTTTGGTCAAAAGATATTTAGCCGCCTGTGCTCCTTCTATTTTTATCAGCTTTATACTAATTTTATACTAATTTATGCAATGCTCTTGATATGAAATAAATAAATAAATAAATAAATAAATAAATAAAGGTAAGATGGCTGCGGTACCTTGGAGCTATACTGAGTCAATGTGAATCAATGCTTGATAAAGTGGGAAACAATCTGGGGGGGGGGGGGGGGTGTGTGTGAACAATGACCATACTAGAAGTAGATGGATACTACTAAGGAAGACCTGAGCAGGGCAGTTGGTGGCCAGGGAGTTTGGAGGTCTCCAAATCAAAGGATCAACATAGATTGGAGTTGACTTGATAGCAGTTAACAAAAACAACAAATTATAATTTATAGTCAGCCCTCCAAATTTGCTGGGATTAGGAACACAAAACCACTGTGAAGTGAAAAAACACAAATAAAATAAACACATTTTTTGAACCTAGGAGAACACCCTTCTAGTAATATCTGGGCCCTCCAGCATGGCTCTAGGGTCATCTTCAAGTAAATGATTGTAATGGCATGCCAGAGCCTTTAGGAAAACTGTATATTGTCTGGCTTTACTCGAGGGCTATCTGATACCTTCTGTTAAGATTGAGAATCTTAGCAGACAGAGGCACTTTGAGGCAAGGTGAAAAGATAACCAAAAGAATTTACTGCAACAAGATGAATAAAGGGTTAACCCCACCCAGACTATTATAAGATAACTTAAAAACAATACCGTACAAAAGGAGAATTTCCTGCTTGTAGTCATCGTTCTGGGATCTTCTGTCTGTGATGCAAAGCGATGGATTATAAATTGTTGCTTACAAACTGTCTTAGTCTTCTCTCCTGTGAAGCTTAGGCTGGCCAAAAGCTTCTCTTGTCCTTTGGACTATTGGTATAGCAATACTGCTAAATGCAACAGCAGGTGCTAAGAATGCCTGCTTTGGATTGCTCGGACTAGGATTCTGGACAACATCCAAGCCTCTAATTCACTGTAGCTCTGTTGTAGAAAGGAGGAGGAGTCCAGCAAAGAGCTTTGTGCAGGGAAAAGGAATAGACCAGCTAAGATTGGCCTTAGGGGGGATTTTAAGCTCCATCCAAAAACTAATACAAAGGAAGTCATCTACACTATTAGGAAGTTATTTTTTTACAGTATTTATATTCCGCCCTTCTCACCCCGCAGGGGACTCAGGGCGGATTACAATGTACATATACATGGCAAACATTCAATGCCATATACACACAACATATATAGACAGACATTCAGAGGCTATTTAACATTCCAGCTTCTGGCCACCAGGGGAGCTGTCACTTCCTCATTATTTGCATACTTCCTGGAGATTTTTATGGCCTCGTCAATCAGTTAAATTAGCTTCCCCACAAAGTGGTACCTAATTTTTCTACTTAACAGATGCAACTGTCTTTCAGGCTGCAGAGGTCGACAACAAATTTTGGTCGGGAGCTCACTCCAACCCAGGCTGGCTTCGAACTCATGACCTTTCAGTCAGTAGTGATCTTAATGCAGCTGACTCCCAGCCAGCTGCGCCACAGTCCCGGTGCCTATAACTAAAGCAGAGGAGAGGAAAAGGCAGAGCCAAGACTTCACAGTGATCAAGCTGTAAGAAACTATAGCTGAGATCTTTCACTTCCCATTTGGAAGAGAAAGTCACAAGGTGATTGAGAGCCACCTTTTCACCTGAGAGGTGGCTGGACAAAGCCTCTTGCCATCTTACCTGCAGGAATTCACTGGCCTCCTGATGACGTTTCTCCTCCATCTCTTGGATGAGACTCTCAAGGAATGAGATTACTCTGGAAAACCTGGCCAGATGCTCCTCCCTTTTTCTTCTAATTTCTTTCTCTGTCTCTTCCATCTCAACCAGCAGGCGCTTCTCCTGATCTTCCAGAAAGTGATGTAGCTCTCTGAATGTGGACATGACTTTTCCCCTCTCTACTTCTGTTTCATTCTGCAAACAGGAAAAGAGCACGCCTCTTTAAGGAATGTAGTCTGTTTTGGCAAAATTAGACTATAGGCAAAGATAAAGGTTTTCCCGATATTATGTCCAGTCGTGTCCAACTCTGGGGATTGGTGCTCATCTCCATTTTAAGCCGAAGAGCCGGCGTTGTCCGTAGACATCTCCAAGGTCATGTGGCCAACATGGAATGCCGTTACCTTCCTGCCAGAGCAGTACCTATTGATCTACTCACATTTGCATGTTTTCGGACTGCTAGGTTGGCATAAGCTAAAGCTGAAAGCGGAAGCTCACGCCACTCCCCGGATTCGAACTTCACTCAACATTCAACAAGTTTAGCAGCTCAGTGGTTTAAACCAGTGTTTCCCAACCAGTGTGCCGTGGCACACTAGTGTGCCGTGAGCGATCATCAGGTGTGCCGTGGGAAATTGGAACCTCAATTACCCTTTCTTCCCCCTCCTACCAAACACTTTTTCTTCTCCACTCGGGCTCCCTTCTTCCCAGTCTCGCCCTGCTCGCTTTGTTGCAGGAGTTCAGGATACTCTTTGATTGTGTGTTAACTATAAATCCCAGAAACTGTAACTCCCAAATGTCAAGGTCTATTTCCCCCAAACTCCATCTGTGTTCACATTTGGGCATATTGAGTATTCATGCCAAGTTTGGTCCTGATCCAACATTGTTTGAGTCCACAGTGCTCTCTGGAGATAGGTGAACTACAACTCCAAAACTCAAGGTCAATGCCCACCAAACTCTTATAGTATTTTCTCTTGGTTATGGGATTTCTGTGTGGGAAGTTTGATTCCATTCAATCATTGGTGGAGTTCAGAATGCTCTTTGATTGTGGGTGAACTATAACTCCCAGCAACTCCCAAATGACAAAATCAATTTTTTGACTGATGGTCCCTCCTTGGGTTAGTATTAGTATGTTTTGTGGCCAAATTTGGCAGCAATTTGTCCATTGGTTTTTGAGTTATGTTAATCCTACAAATGAACATTACATATATATATATAGAGAGAGAGAGAGAGAGAGAGAGAGAGAGAGAGCACAACAGCGCAGGCAGAAAAGCAAACATCACAGGGAAGCATGTCTGTGTAGGAGGGTGAACATTAGGAAGAACTTCCTGACTGTGAGAGCTATTCAGCAGTGGAACTCTCTGCCTCAGAGAGTGCTTTGTGTCATTTCGGTTGGTGGTATGCCCCAGGATTTTGTAAATGTAAAAAATGTGCCGCGGCTCAAAAAAGGTTGAAAAACACTGGTTTAAACCACTGCGCCACCGAGGGCTTTAAATTAAATTAGGCTATACAACACTTTTTCTCAGAAGTTAAATTCATATTTAGAAGGAAAGACACCACTTGAAGACTGAGCATTGGCCACTCTCAAAAGAGCCCCTCAATAACAATTTACTAGAGATCAGGCATTTTGCTATCACAGCTTTTTATTCCTTTTCCAGATCACAGATTTAGGACACTTACAAGCAGGTCTTGGCTCTCCTTTTCTATGGCGGCTTTTGATGCCAGAAATTTCTCCTTGTCCTCTTTCAAATTCTTCAGGCAATTGCAAATCTCATCCTGAAAAAAAAGGGGGAGAAAGCATGTTAGTTGTTTTAAAGAGAAAGAAGCTGAACCATTTATTTATTTATTTACTTACGTAATTTATATCCCGCCCTTCTCAACCCCAAAGGGGATTCAGAGCAGCCTTATAAATTAGGCAGCAACGTGAGCCTTTTATCATAACTAATGGAGTGAAACAAGGTTATGTTCTTGCACCAACCCTATTTACAATCTTCTTCAGCATGATACTCCAAAGGGCTACGGCAGACCTCGAAGAAGAAGACGGCATATGTATACGCTATCGTACTGATGGTAGCTTGTTCAACTTAAGCTGTCTGAGGGCTCGCACTAAGACTCTAAACTATCTAGTCCGTGAGCTGCTTTTTGCTGACGATGCTGCCCTTGTCGCCCATTCAGAAGCAGCCCTGCAGCGCCTCACATCCTGCTTTGCAACAGCTGCAGAGCTGTTTGGGCTGGAAGTCAGCCTGAAGAAAAGGGAAGTTCTCTACCAGCCCACACCACAGGAAGAACACCACCATCCTCACTTCAGCAAAGGCACATCTGTGCTTAAGTCCGTTCAGCAGTTCACCTACCTGGGAAGCATCATCTCTTCAGACACCAAAATTGACAAAGAGATAGATCACAGATTATCAAAGGCATATAGTGCAGTCGTAAGGCTTCACAAAAGAGTCTGGAGCAACAAGCACCTGAGGCAAAGCACCAAAATCAGTGTGTACAGAGCTATCATACTGTCTATTCTCCTCTATGGGTCTGAAACATGGGTCACCTATCGCCAACACCTACGACTCCTCAAACGCTTTCATCAGTGCTGTCTTAGCACAATCCTAAATATACACTGGACCGACTATGTGACGAATGTTGCTGTCCTTGAGCAAGCAGGGATCACCTGCATTGAGGCCATGCTGACATGTTGACATTTGGAATGGCCCGGTCTATGAGTTTGGATCATGTGATTTTATTATTTTTATCAGTTGTTTTTAATTTTATGTTCCCATGTTTAAATGTCTTCTTATCTTAGGATGAATTGACCTATTGGATTTATGCTTAGTGATATATTATTTGATTTATGATTTGTTTTATGTATGTAAGGCATTGAATTTTGCCATTATTTTTTTTGTAAACTGCTTTGTCGTCCCCCCCGGATGAGAAAAGCGGTATATAACTACAGTAAATAAATATAAATAAATAATAACCTTGTTTTTACTTTCTTCCTGAAGGACAGGAGGAAAGGGGCTGGTCTAATTTCACTTGGGAGGAATTTCCATAATCAAGGGGCCATCACTGAGAAGGTCCTGTCTCTCGTCTCTACCAGTTGTGCTTGCAAAGGGGGTGGGACCAAAATCAGGGTCTCCCCAGATGATTGTAACCTCTGATGCGGTTCATAGAGGGAGATGCGTTCGAATAGGTAAGCTTGACCGGAACCGTTTAGGGCTTTATAGGCTAAGCCCAGCACTTTAAATTGTGCTCAGTAGCTGACTGGCAGCCAGTGGAGCTGACGTAACTGGGGGGGGGGGGGGTGTTGCATGACTTTACATGCCATGGCTTAATGCTTTGAAAAACTTGGAACTGTAATTTTGCATGGTCTTTAGCCCTCTTCCAGGCAGGAAGATACCCTCCAAGTGATCCCAACAGATGACCACCCAGCCTCTATTTAAAAGTTTCCGGAGAAGGAGACTCCACCACATCAGCAGGGCCGGATCAAGCCGTTACTCGAACTACTCACCCGAGTAAGGCGCCACATACTCAGGGGCGCCAACATGGGCCGTCTTCAGCGCCCGCTCACCCATTCCGCTGTCTTTCTCCTCGGAGAGAACTAGAAGAGCGTGCTGCCAGAGCCAGAGAACGAGATGTGATGGCTACGGCACCCCCGCGCGTCTGTCAGGTACAAGAGCCAGCCAGCCAGCGCACACGCGCACGCAGCCCACTTCCTCCTCCAAACATGAGCATGTGCGCCCCTCCCCTTTCACGTGGCCCCCGACATGGCAAGCAGGCGGGGGTCTCCGCGGGGCTTCTCCGGGGCCCCATGCAGCCCATCCCTCCCACCTTCTTTGGCAGCGACACCAGGAGCCCCCGGAAGAGAGGGCACGCTGGGAGGAAGAAGGTCGATGGGATCCAGGTGGACCTCTGCCGGGAGGGGTTGCGCCGCCGTGCCTGCTGGGGAGGCAGGAGCAGGCTAGGCAGGATGGCCCTTGGGGCCTCTCCCAACTCTAGAAATCTAGCAACAACAGTAATAAGAATAATGTTCAATAATATATTAATCCTGAATATATATATAATTCCTTCTTGGCATTAGGGGGTTGGATTGGATGGCCCTTGCAGTCCCTTCCAACGCCTTCCAACTCTAGGAGTGTAATAATAGCAATAATAATAACAATAATAATGTATAATAATATATTAATTCCTACTTGGAAAGGGGGCTGGACTAGATGGCCCTTGGGGGTCCCTCCCAACTCTATAAGTCTAGCAACAACAACAAGAATTATGTACAATAATATATTAATTCCGGGGGTGGGGGTTGGGGGGGGTGGTGCCAAAATACTGTTCTCTTACCATTTAAAATTACCTTCGTCCAGCCCTGCACATCGGACATAGAAAGTGTCTTGGAGAATGTGTCTTAAGTTTTCCAGGCCATATGGCCATATTCCAGAAGCATTCTCTCCTGACGTTTCGCCCACATCAATGACAGGCCTGTCATTGATGTGGGCGAAACATCAGGAGAGAATGCTTCTGGAACATGGCCATACAGCCTGGAAAATTCACAGCAACCCAGTGATTCTGTCCATGTAAGCCTTTGACTTAATTCCAATTCTGTCGTACAGATTTTTTAGAAACAGAAAGAATCAGTTTCCCCGGCGAGTCCTGACCTGGTATTCCTGGGCAGCCTCCTGCAGAGGAATGACAGTGTGCTCTCGGTGCTCCTTGGCCCGGTCGCAGACCACGCAGATGGGCCTCTGGTGCTCCTGGCAGAAGAACTTGAAAGGTTCCTGGTGCTCCCCACAGACTCCCACCATGGCCCCTTTCCCCCTGGGCTCCTGGAGGCTGAGTTTCTTGGTGATTTCCACAAAGTTGGCCAGTGACCGGTTGGTGATGACATCCCTGCTCTGGAGAGTGACCCTGCACTGCGGGCAGAAGGCCTTTTTCTCCAAGTCCCCCCAGCAGTGGCCCAGGCAGGTCCGGCAGAAGTTGTGGCCACATTCGGCGAGGGTCACCGGATCCCTGAAATAGTCCAGGCAAATGGAGCAAGTGGCCTCCTCACACAGGTCCTGCACAGAGCCCCCAGAGACACCGGCCATGGTTTCCTCTTGCAGGAAAACAAGAGCAGTGCCAGTTAGTTTCACTTTCCAGGAACAAGGCTGGATTGCACACTTCCTGTAAATGACTCAGAGGAGAAAACATTGCCAACCTCTGACCAAAATTGGAATACATCTTGTCAACAGTGGGAGGAGAAACCGACACCAAGCACAACAGATATGGAAGTTATATTGCAGCAAGATCATTGTTTTACACAATTGCAGAAAGATGTCTTTTTTACTCAGTTGTCTCCTGTTTTGGACAGATGACATTTTAAAACGTTCACAAATTTTCATTTTATTGTAAAATGTTCACAATTTTTCATCGTATTGTAAAACGTTCACAATTTTTCATTGTATTGTCTATGCTCTATAGCAGTGTTTCCCAACCAGTGTGCCGTGACACACTAGTGTGCTGTGAGAGATCATCAGGTGTGCCGTAGGAAATTGGCACTCTCCCCCCTCCTAGCAGCCCCCTCACAGGTTTCCAAGAAACAAATTGAGCCTCTCTGCTTGGAAATGGTTGGGGTTTTTTTTTTTACTATTTTACTGGATTTTTCGAGAGTTGCCTCCCTCTACCCCCAAGGAACTGTTTATAACAGCTTCATGACATCCATAGTTAACTGGAAGCGAGTTTAACTCAGGGTGAAATTTCACAAAGGTCTGGAGAACAAGCCCTATGAGGAGCGGCTTGAAGAGCTGGGCATGAAGAAGAGAAGGCTGAGAGAAGACGTGATAGCCATGTATAAATATGTGAGAGGAAGTCATATATATGTTGTGTTCATTGAAACAGGCCCAGGTTTCACACTGAGTGTATAAATACATTTAAAAACATATTAACTATATGTATTGCTGTGTTAGAGTGTCATTTTGGTTGGTGGTGTGCCCCAGGATTTTGTAAATGTAAAAAATGTGCTGCAGCTCAAAAAAAGCTTGAAAAACACTGCTCTATAGCTATAGATTTGGCATTCACGGACTCCACCCTCCACAGCTTGAAAATATTTTTGTTCAATTGATACTCGTATATTATTTCCTCTGTTTTAGTTATGGTCTCCTTCTTTTGGCAAATGCCGATTTTCGACTTCCACTGTTTTACCTTTTGCAGTCCAAAACCATGGATTCCACCATTTATAGCTTGGAAATATCCAATCTATGGCTTCATGTTTGAGTTGTGGTCTATTTTCCTGAATAGGTGATATGTTTTTAGACTTTCACTGTTTTTAACCTTTGCAGTTGGATCTCCATTTCCACAGATTCGGCATTCACGTTTGGGAGTTGTAGTTCACCTATATCCAGAGAGCACTGTGGGCTCAAAGAATGATGGATCTGGACCAAACTTGGCATGAATACTCAATATGCTCAACTATGAACACAAATGGAGTTTGGGGGAAATAGACCTTGATGTTTGGGAGTTGTAGTTCACCTACATCCAGAGAGCGCTGTGGACTCAAACAATAATGGATCTGGATCAAACTTGGCATGAATACTCAATATGCCCAACTATGAACTCACATGGAGTTTGGGGGGAATAGACCTTGACGTTTGGGAGTTGTAGTTCGCCTACATCCAGAGAGCACTGTGTACTCAAATAATGATGGAGCTAGACCAAACTTGGCATGAATACTCAATATGCCCAACTATGAACTCACATGGAGTTTGGGGGGAATAGACCTTGACGTTTGGGAGTTGTAGTTCACCTACATCCAGAGAGCGCTGTGGACTCAAACAATAATGGATCTGGATCAAACTTGGCATGAATACTCAATATGCCCAACTATGAACTCACATGGAGTTTGGGGGAAATAGACCTTGACGTTTGGGAGTTGTAGTTCGCCTACATCCAGAGAGCACTGTGTACTCAAATAATGATGGAGCTAGACCAAACTTGGCACGAATCCTCAATATGCAGGCGGGTGGGCCTCTTCCTCATGGGGAGGGGGACACTCCACCCCTTTCCGATGCTCTCTCCGCTCACCTCAGCCTCTTTGCCGGCCTTTCCTCCTCCTAAAATGGCGGCCTCTGGGAAGGGGCGGGGCCCGAGTGACGACACCCTTCCCTCCTCCCTCCCTCGAGCACAGGGGCATTCCTGATTGGAGGCTGGCTGGCGCGCGTGGAGGGGAAACGGCCGAAGGAAGCGGGGCCCCGGCCACTTCTTTGCCGCCGCCACCCGGCCCTTCCTCCCCCTCCCCCCGCAAGCAGCAGCAGGAGCAGCGCCATATCCCTGCCTGCAATCCACCATTACATCCTTCGCGATCGACCAGTCGATCGCAATCGACGTAATGGGCACCCCTGCCCTAGACTTCAAGATATGAAAATTATATTGCAGCAAGACCATACTGGCAGATTGTATCCAAAAGTATGCACACTTTTGTCTGTTTTTAATTGTGGTTTTCGTTCATGGACAGATGATGTTTTTCAGCTCCCATTGTTTTATCTTTTGCTGTCCATATCCATGGATTTGGCATTCCTGGATTCCACCATAGACAGCTTGAAAACATTTCATTCTATTTATACATGTACACGTTTTACACTGAATGACATTTTAGACTTTCACTGCAATCCAGTTCTAAGGACTACAATATCCACGGGTTGAAAATAGAACCATAGAATCATAGAGTTGGAAGAGACCTCTTGGGCCATCCAGTTCAACCCCCTGCCAAAAAGCAGGGCACTCGCCTCAAAGCACCCCCAACAGATGGCCATCCAGCCTCTGTTTAAAAGCCTCCATAGAAGGAGCCTACACCACACTTCGGGGTAGAGAGTTCCACTGCTGAACAGCTCGCACAGTTAGGAAGTTCTTCCTAATGTTCAGGTAGAATCTCCTTTCCTATAATTGCAGCCCATTGCTCTGACTCTTAGTCTCCAGGGCAGCAGAAAACAAGCTTGCTCCCTCCTCCCTATGACTTCCCCTCACATATTTATACATGGCCCTCATCATGTCTCCTCTCAAACTTCTCTTCTGCAGGCTAAACATGCCCAGCTCTTTAAGCCGCTCCTCATAGGGCTTGTTCTCCAGACCAGTGTTTCCCAACCAGTGTGCTAGGGCACACTAGTGTGCCGTGAGCGATCATCAGGTGTGCCGTGGAAAATTGGAGCCTCCAAGGGGGGGGGGGGGGAATCTAGTGTGTTGAAGTATAAAAACCCTAAGAAACCTACCTCGATAAAGGCACAAAATTACAAACAACCCCCCTCCCCACCCGTTGTCTACTTGGTTTCCCTCTCCATGCATTGGGAAGGCCCGCCTCCCTTTCCCCAAGTAGAGACCTCCTCTTGCCTCCTGAGGGTTCTGTGTGGGAAGTTTGGCCCAGTTCTATCATTGGTGGGGTTCAGAATCCTCTTTGATTGTAGGGGAACTATAAATCCCAGCAACTACAGCTCCCAAATGTCAAGGTCTATTTCACCTGAACTCCATCTGTGTTCATATTTGGGCATATTGAGTATTCATGCCAAGTTTGGTCCTGATCCAACATTGTTTGAGTCCACAGTGCTCTCTGGATATAGGTGAACTACAAGTCCCGAACTCAAGGTCAATGCCCACCAAACTCTTATAGCATTTTCTCTTGGTTATGGGAGTTCTGTGTGGGAAGTTTGTGTCTTTCTGCCATTCCTGCCAGGATACTTATGTTGAGTTCATCGAAACAGGCCCAGGTTTCACACTGAGTGTATAAATACATTTTAAAACCATATTAACTATATGTATTACTGTGTTAGAGTGTTATTAGTGGTTCAGGATCAGAGAGAGATCCAGTCAGAGAGGATCCTTTACCCTCATTTGAGTATAGGTTGTACTATATGTATTACTGTGTTAGAGTGTCATTTTGTGTCATTTTGGTTGGTGGTGTGCCCCAGGGTTTTGCAAATGTAAAAAGTGTGCCGCGGCTCAAAAAAGGTTGGGAAACACTGCTCCAGACCCTTGATCATTTTAGTCGCCTTCCTCTGGACACATTCCAGCTTGTCAATATTTCTCTTCAGTTGTGGTGCCCAGAATTGGACACATATATTTATTTTTATTCAGTTTGTCCATATATATGGTTGCCACTGTTTGAATTGTTAGTGGTATCCTTTCTGGAACAGGTGACATATTTTTAGACTGATATTTTACTGCTTTTCCTTTCACAGATGACCCTACATAGCCATGGATTCATCATCTATGGATTCCATCGTCTGCAGCAGGGGTGCTCATTAGGTAGCTCGGGAGCTACTAGTAGATCTTTGGCCCTCTTCCAGGTGATCTTCGGGCCTCACCAGCCGGATGGGGCACTCCTGCCATGCGCGCGCACACCCTACGCGCATGCGCGCTCCTGCTGCTGGCTTCCGTTCTCGCGGTGCTTTTTTCGCCTGTGGGGCATTGCAGAAAGAAGGAAGCATGAGGCGGGGCCTCTGGAGGGAGCGCCCTGCCTCTCTCTCGTCCAGAAGCAGCTGTGCACCCTCCGTTGCCGGCGAGACAGGCAGGGCGGAGAGCTCCCTCTGGATGCCCCGCCTCGTGCTTTCTCCTCCCTGCAATGCCCCGCAGGCGGAAGAAGCGCTGCGTGGGCAGAAAACAGCAGCAGGAGCACGCGCGGTGGCAGGAGGGCACAGCGGCGGGAGCGCACGGGAGCACACGGAGGCGGGGGCAGGTAGATCGTTTGGACTTGGTTGCTTTAAGAGTAGCTCGCATGCTGAAAATGTGTGAGCACCCCTGGTCTACAGCTTGAAATAATATATTCTCTGCAAACACTGAATGCAGCAATAAATCCTTAATGTAAATTACTTTGATCAGTATGTTTTCATAAACATGGGACTTCAAATTTTGAGTATGAAGCATTAAATTCTATAAGTGAACGTTTCCAGTTTCAGAATTTGAAGTTTAGAGAGCTGTTACAAAACCTGCCAAATAGAATGACGCCCACCAGAAATACGTTTTCAGAAGAGCAATATTGCCATCTTGTGATGATTCAAAGTAGTGACTGGGTTTTTTCCTCCCTCCTTAAAACTCTAACTGGCACAGACAGGAGTAGGACAGTCTGCTTTTCTTCCAAGGAAGCCTTTGTGGGATAGGATTGTTTGAGCATTGGACCGATTCTGGAGACCTGGGTTCAAATCCCTGCTTAACCATGAAAATGCACTGGGATCTTGTATAACTACTACACTGACCCAATGGTTGTGAAAGTGGTGTCAAACTGAATCAATGCTACCATGTTAAGTTGTAGTTTTACAGTATCTTTAACCTTCTCTGCCCAGAAGTGCTGGTGCATAAGCAAACTGCAACTTCCAGCATTCCATATCATTGGGTCATGGCAGTTAAATTGGTGTCAAAGTGCATTACATCTACAGTCTGGATTAAATTTACAATGTCAATGTTACCACATTGAAGAAAACGTTTGAACTGAATCACTGCTTGCTGACAAAAGGGTGAACATGAAGTTGGCGAGCAACTTAACCCGTCATCCCTTGTAAACAGGGGCGGCCTTTGCCATTACGCGGCCTACGCAACCGCGTAGAGCGCCATCTTAGACGCGGCGGAATGGGGCGCCATCGTGAGGCGCCGCGGCGTCGCCCTGCTGCTGCTGCGCTGCCCTCCGTGGTTTCGCGTACATGCGCAGTGCCTACGGAGCTCTCTTGAGGTCCGTAGGCACTGCGCATGTGCACGGAGATTTATGCGCTCATGCACTGTGCCTACGGACCTCAAAGAGAGCTCCATAGGCACAGCGCATGCAGCGTCGCCCTCCAGCGCGCATGCGCTGTCCCTATGGAGCTCTCTTGAATTCTGTAGGCACAGTGCATGCGCGGGCGCTGCCCGCAGCTGCTGTGCCGGAGCTCAAGAAAGCTCCGTAGGAACAGCGCCTGCGGCAGCGTCGCCCTCCCGTCGCCCTCTCTAGAGCTCCATAGGGACAGCGCATGCGTGCGGGAGGGCGATGCAGCAGCAGCAGCAGCACGGACGGCGTCGCCCTCCTTTGGAGAGGGGGCGCAAAAATAATGTTGGGGGGGGGGGGCGCCGAAATATTTTTCGCCTACCATGCGAAATTACCTCAGGCCGCCCCTGCGTGTAAAGAGCTGGGGTGTCCACTTGGACCCTTTGCTATCCATGGAGACCCAGGTCTCCATGGTTAGCAAAACATCGTTTTTTCACCTACGACAGGCTAGGCGACTGGCACCCTACTTGTCCAGGGACGACCTGGCCACGGTGATCACAGCGACGGTCATCTCGAGGCTGGACTACTGTAACGCCTCGGCGTCGGCCTTCCCTTGTCGACAATCCGGAAACTCAAGCTGGTGCAGAATGCCGCTGCTCATTTGCTGGTGGGAGCACCAGTGAGGAACACATCACTCCCATTCTACGGCAACTGCACTGGCTTCCCATTGAGTACCGAGTTGCCTTCAAGGTGCTGGTTCTTACCTTTAAGGCCTTACACGGTCTAGGGCCTGTGTACCTGAGGGACCGCCTTACCCCGTATGTTCCCCCGAGATCACTACGCTCGGAAGAGCGCAACCTGTTGGCCATTCCATCGATCCGCTCCTGCCATCTGTCCACCACGAGACAGTGAGCCTTCTCTGTTGCGGCCCCGTGCTGTGGAACTCACTCCCAGACCATACTCGTGCGATTTCAGAACTCGTCCCTTTCCGGAGGGCGTGCAAGACCGCTCTTTTTAGGCTTGCTTTTAGTTAAAGTTTTTAGTTAAATCTAAGATGCAGAGGCATGCTTATGCTTATGCCTATGAGTTTTAGGAAATTGTAACTCCGTTATTTTATCATTGTTACACTCTGTGTTTTTATTGTGTGTTGTGATCCGCCCCGAGCCTGCAGGGAGGAGCGGAATATAAAACTGAATAAATAAATAAGTTGACCACACAATCGCACTGGAGGCCTAGAAAGAAGACTTCTCAAAGCATTTTTAAGTCTTGCTGAGAAAATGTTGAAAAGGTGTGAAAAGTAAAGCTTTAGGTTACATGAAAACCCTATTATGTGAAAAGTCCCAGAACGAATCCCTAATGTAATACCTACTATATCTTTTTAAGTTTCGCCACTAAATTAGAAATGAGAAAAATGCAGGTTGCTGAAAGGAAAAATCATCCCGGTTTCGTGTGGTCTCTAGAAGTTTTAAAATTTAATAATGAAAGGGTTATGTGAGCAAGTCGTTTCATTTGTTTGCTCTTTCGCCTGGAGAAGAGAAGGTTACGCATGTTTAAATAGTTGAAAAGATGCCACACTGAGGAGGTGGCATGCTTGTTTTCTGTTGCGTTGGAGACCAGAACACAGAGCAATGGATTCAAACGACAGGAAAAGAGAATCCACCTAAACATTAGGGAAAAACCTCCTGAAGGTACTGGCTGTTGAATAGTGGAACTCACTGCCATGGAGTGTGGCCTCATTCTTTAGAGGTCTTTATACAATGGCTGGATGGCCATCTGATTAGATTGTGTAAGAATGGAGTTGGACTGGATGGCCCTAAATCAGGGCTGCTCAGAACGTCAATCTCGATCGACCAGTCGATTGCGGTCCTGGGACTGGTAGATCGCAGCCAGATTTCAGAGGGGCATTTCTGCCCCGCCCGTGGCACATCTCCCTTGGGGCTTCCTCAGGCTGCCGCTGAGGCTACTCCCCCGCCTCCATCGTCAGTGCCGTCACAGCGTGGCCTAAGGAGGACGGAGGGAGAAGAAGGAGGACAGCAAAGCAAAGGAGGGGGCGGGCGTCTAGCCCGCGCATGCACATTTGGAGTGTGCGGCAGTGCGCGAAGACGAGCCGCGAGGGAGCACAACAGCAAGGAGGCTTTGGCAGCCATTTCCTGCCAAAGCCATCTGCGACTGCGAGGAGTTCATCTGCTTGGCCACATTGATCAGCATTGAATGGCCTTGCAGCTGAAAGGTCTGTGTGCTTTCATTCTGCCTGTTTATATCTGTGGAATTATGTCAGGGTGGGAAAAGGAACTCTGGTCTGGATGCATTTTTGAATGTCCCATTGGCCACATTGATGAGTATTGAATGGCCTTGCAGCTGAAAGGTCTGTGTGCTTTCATTCTGCCTGTTTATATCTGTGTCAGGGTGGGAGAAGGAACTCTTGTCTGGATGCATTTTTTTAATTTCCCATTGGCCACATTGATCAGCACTGAATGGCCTTGCAGTTGAAAGGTCTGTGTGCTTTCATTCTGCCTGTTAATTAAGAATCCTTAATAAATTAGAAAATAGTTATATGCTTTACATTTCAGTAGTCAGTGGGTACGTAGATCATTGTGACTTGGTTGTTTTATAAGCAGCTCGCATGCTGAAAAAGTGTGAAAAAGTGTGAGCACCCCTGCCCTAAATTGTCTTTTCCAACTCTATAATTCTGTTATTTCACATGTGTATGTTAGGTTGCTGTGAGTTTTCCGGGCTGTATGGCCATGTTCCAGAAGCACTATCTCCAGACGTTTTGCCTACATCTATGGCAGGCACCCTCAGAGGTTGCCAGGATTCTCCCAGGCAGGAAGCAGCCAGACACTGAAGCTGCAAGGCCATTCAATTTCAAATCAAAATGACCAATTACAACATTAACACTTGCCTCATTATTCCACAGAAATATAAACCTAACTTGCCTAGTTTCCAACAGACCTCACAACCTCTAAGGATGTGGGTGAAACGTCAGGAGAGAGTGCTTCTGGAAGAGTGCCGGCCTTTGGCATTCCGCCATGTAAGCGGCCGCGTGGGCGACGGGTCCTGGGGAGGGCGTCGCCGCCTGCGGGCGGCGCCACGCTGGCCGCCCCTCCGCCGCCGCGCCTCCTGCCCGGGAGCCAGTGCTCCCCGCCGGCGGCGCAGCCAGTGATGCAGCCGGCGGCGCAGGCAGCGCAGGCGGTGATGCAGCCGCGCCAGACGTCACTGCGCATGCGCAGGCGTGCGTGACGCACTCGCGCAGGTGTGCGTGACGTCACCACACATGCGCAGGTGTGCGTGACGCCGCCGCGCAGCTGCGTGTGACGTCACCGCGTATGCGCAGGCGTGCGTCATGCATGCCTGCGCATGCGCAGTGACGTCGCCGCGCGGGCTGCCGCGTCCAGCAGCCAGGGGGGGGCACAGAAATAAGGCTCACCTACCCCCTCAGGAGAGGTGAGACCGCCCCTGTTCTGGAACATGGCCATTTAGCCCGGAAAACTCACAGCAACCCAATGATTCTGGCCATGAAAGCCTTGGACAACACATTGTATATTGTTAGTTTGCAATAAAGTGTTTGCAGCCACATCTTCTACTTTTCTTTTTAGAATGGGAAGAGTACATTAGGAACTTATTCCTCTTTCTTATGATTTTTTAAACTTTAGTACTAAAATTCTGTTAAAGAAATAAATCCCATAAAAACATCTACTTTATCAACCTGTAAATAGAAGGACGGTGAAGTGAGACATACAATATAAAACAGAAGCCTTTATTCAGCAATATAACTGAACACATTTTAGAATACCCAAAAATTTTAAATAAACAACAGGGAAAACATTCATATGATCTCCACATTTTCTTGGAGAGTAGCTTTCAGCAGACCTAGCCAGTGGTGAGGAGTGCTGGGGGTTGCAGCCCAACCTCTGGACAGACACACAATTTCCACTGGGACACACATAATAGAGAAAACTCAACAGACAGTCTCTGTTTTATTTATACAAGGGATTTCTTAGCTGCCTTGCCAAGGCTCAAGGTGTGGTTTTACAAAGAGACAGATTTAACAAACAGCAGCTGAACTTGTAGATATAACCTTTACAAATCTTCTTTCAGTAGAAACATGGGGACAATCTCTCATCCTTAATAGATTTTTTTGAGCTACTTAGGTTCAACACCCTTCCTATGGGATTATCTTCTGCTATAATTCCCACTGGACAATCCTCATTTTCTGCTTGTTAAAATACAAGTAACTTGCCTTTAACTGGAGCTACACTGGGGCCCCCTGAACAGAAACAATGACTTTGGGTGTGGTTTGCTTTTGGGTTTGCTATTTGTTTTACAAGCACTAATTTCCAGGCTTTGGCCCTCTAGCCAGGCCCGGATTACCCATAAGGCCACCTGAGGCCATGGCCTCGGGCGGCAGAATTGGGGGGGGCAATTTGGACCCCCCAAAATAAAATAAATTTTTTTTGAAACAAGTTCGATCTTTGGCGCTTTTGCGCCTGTGCGCAGGGCGCCATAGACTCTCAGAGGCAGTTCCGCTGCCTCTGCGAATCTATGGCGCCCCTCCGCACAGAAGCGCCAAAGATCGAACTTTTTTCAAAAAAAAATTTTTTTTTTGGGGGTCCAAACGAACTGCCCCTTTCTCCCAAGGCCGTGGCATGCCGGCCGCCTCAGAAGTGGCGAAATCTGAGGCGGCTAGCATGTCATGACCCCGGGAGGGAGGGGTGAACCGCGGGGGAGATGCTCCCTCACAGCTCGTCCCTTTCTCCCAAGGCCGCAGCATGCCGCCCGCCTCAGATTTCGCCACTTCTGAGGAAGCCGGCATGTCACGGCCCCGGGAGGGAGGGGCGAGCCGCGGGGAGGCCCCGCCCTTGGGGCCACTGCCACGCATGCGC
Source organism: Anolis apletophallus (assembly GCA_030556195.1). NCBI lineage: Eukaryota > Metazoa > Chordata > Lepidosauria > Squamata > Anolidae > Anolis > Anolis apletophallus. The sequence goes on along the minus strand of JARBWK010000001.1, from coordinate 194,891,094 downwards.
AGCATCGGCTCCGGGGGTGGGGCTTTCCTTTCTCCTCCTCGCGCCAGCGGGGGGCGGACCCAGGGGAGTGGCCTGGGCGGGGAGAGGGCAGGGCCAGTGGCTGGGCGGAGCTGGGGACGGGGGCAGTGCCTTTGGCCTTGGCCGGCCAAAGGCCATGATCCGGACCTGCCTCTAGCTCTGTGGTTCTCAACCTGTGGGTCTCCAGATATTTTGGCCTTCAACTCCCAGAAATCCTAACAGCTGGTAAACTGGCTGGGATTTCTGGGAGTTGTAGGCCAAAAGCCTGGGGACCCATAGGTTGAGAACCATTGCACTAGCTATTTTGGATTTCAGCTGTCAGATTTCCTAACTACCCAACAGTGCTGAAGTCTAAAATACCTGGAGGTCAAAAAGTTTAGAGATCATTGCTTTGCAGGATTAAATTTCTTTTTGCATATTAACAGATGTGGAGGGTCTACAGATAATAAAAAGAAAAAGGGGGAAAGTGGGAAATCAAAACTAGAATTAGGCAGAGGTCTGACTGGCTCTGATGATCGAGCTAATTGCAACTGATCAGAGAAGGTACTTGGAATACCATTTCCAAGCAGTAGCCAAAATTTATCACATAAAAGATCTATAAATGTACTGTGATGGCTTATGACTACCAAGTGCATTTTCCTTCACTATCTAGTACATCTTTTCTGGGGAGAGACCCTGCCTTTTTTTTCCAGGCCTAGAGAAGTGGTTCTCAATCTCTGGGCCTCCAGATGTTTTGGCTTTCAATTCCCAGAAATCCTAACAGCTGGTAAACTGGCTGAGATTTCTGGGAGTTGTAGGCCAAAACACCTGGAGACCTGCAGGTTGAGAACCACTGATGTAGAAGAATGTGAAATGAGGATGACTTCAGAAGTATGAGGAAAGAGAACTACCTGCTTCTGCTGTAGGTGTTTTGTGATAATATTTATTATTTATTTATTTACTGGGCTTCTAGGCCGCCACTCCCGGGAGGCTCGGAAGGCTCACAAAAAGCAAGGTACAATAAAAACACATTAAAACACATTAAAACAAAACACATAATATAAAACATCAAGATTAAAATACAGTATGATGTGCAGTATGATATATTACGTTTGTTGAATGCCTTAAGATTTTTCATATATTTTTGGTACCATTGGTAGTGACCCTTTCTCAGTGTTGCTTTCTGATGTCAGGAGACAGTCTTACATTGCTTAGTGTTTAGTCAGGTAGCTTTTGGAGACACCTGGGAAACTAGAAGGTTTCTTGAGGCTAAGTTTCTAAGGATTGGTTTACAGAGATGAAATGTGGCGAAGAGAAGTTTGGTCCTGAGTTTGGACCAAAATGAGGAGTAAAATTAGAAGAGTATGCTCACTTCCCTAACTAGCGGCAGGGAAGATTATGGTAAGACCCACGTCCAGTTCGGTTACCACAGTGGTTCTCAACCTGGGGTCCCCAGATGTTTTTGGCCTTCAACTCCCAGAAATCCTAACAGCTGGTAAACTGGCTGGGATTTCTGGGAGTTGTAGGCCAAAAACATCTGGGGACCCCAAGTTGAGAACCACTGGGTTACCAAAATGAAACAAAATAAACCAGGCCGTATCTGCGGGGAAAGAAGGTTGAGGGCCTGTCTACACAGACCAAAGAGTGCAAAGTGGCCCAGAAGTTGCTCCTAGTTATCTTCACGATGTTCAGGGATTTCGAGGATATGAGGTGGGATAAACCAAGTTGATCCAGTTTAGCCCTGTGCTAAGGAAAGGCAAGAAAGGCTCCAGAGTTTTGGACAGTGTGTGGACAATAGACTGACTCCAGTCTGCTGTCCATATGGATTGACACTCTATCCCCTTTTCTCTGCTTTCTTCAGCACAGGGAAAGGGGAACTGATGGAACCCACGAGGTCCCGGTCATTGGTGCAGATGGCTGTTCCCTTTACAGATATCTAAACACTTAACTATAGAGCAGGGGTGTACTAACGTACTAACAAACAAAGAGTAGGCTTATATCAAAAAGTATACAAGTATATTAGTAATTAACTCAGTGCTGGTAACAATAATAGACAATGAAAAAGGATCGCATACTCATACATTACCAACTGTTAGGTCTTGCAGTCCCAATAGACAAATTAAATCAACGGACCAAAAGTTCATATACAGGAAAGTCCCCCGGTTCCAAATATTAATCCGGTTTATTTGGAACCGGGGGACTTTCCTATATATGAACTTTTGGTCCATTGATTTAATTTGTCTATTGGGACTGCAATACCTAACAGTTAGTAATGTATGAGTATTCGATCCTTTTTGTCTATTACTGTTACCAGCACTGAGTTAATTGCTAATATACTTGTATACTTTTTGATATAAGCCTACCCTTTACAGATATCAGCAGAAGCAACCACATAACCAGAGAGAAAGAAGAGGTTCACCCACAATCGCAAAGAGCTCTCTGAGAGCTCTGGCCATCCAGTAACAATAACAGGAACGGTAAGGTGAAAGACTTTGGCCCAACTGGAGCTCGTAGGTTCCACCCCACTGCTGCAGCCAGTTGGGGAAGGGAAATGTAAGCATCTCCATAGCATTTCCGATCCAGACTGGTTAGTGTAGAAACGCAGTAGGGTCTTCCAGTTGGCAAATTTGCGGATTTGGTGTTTTAGACAAGATATCCCAAGCCATATCCACCACAGAAGTGTAAAGAAACTCCCAGCATTCCTGCCAAAAATATCCGGAAACACCGGGGATTGCCACAAAATGGCTAGGTGGACCATACCTTCCTGGTATAGCTCTAAAATTGAAGGGAAAACTTAAGACTGCATATTCCTGAGTGGAAAAAAAAACTTTGGGACCTGCTTCTGAATTCTTCTTTTTCTGGCAACAGATATTATATATGACCACTAAGGTGTTACCACTTTCGGTAAATGAATTGCAAAGAGGTAGGAAGGGGGAGGACCTTTGGTTTTAGTCTCTTTTCGTTGGATTTTTGAAACTTCCGACCTATTGAGATGTTTATACAACTGCAAAAAGGTTTTCCAACCAATGTTTCTTTTTCTTGTTCTCTTTACGGAATCGGGTATGTAACATAAGCAGGGGTTATAAAGTTGTGTTATCTAAACTGAGCTGGGCTTTTCCAAACACATAGAAGAAAGGGAAAAGAGTCTCTCCAAAGAATGAAGCTGCAGCAAAGGAAAACAGGGGGGATGCCGTATCTGCATCAAAGAAGCTCACCCAACCACCATCACAGTTGAGGAACACCCGTATCCTTTTGGGCTCGCGGTGCAACGTCATCAGGGTGTAGTAGGGGGGATTGTAAGCTGTGTAGTTTCCCCCCCACTTCCCCACGGCCCAGAAACCCCCTTCGGGACTAAAGTTGATATCGCCGTTTCTCTGCACTGAGTTTTTGACAACTCCTATTCCCCACGTGTCTTCGTCCTCCACAGTGACTTCCCAGAAGTGTCGGCCTTCTGCGAATCCCTCATATCCCAGAACGAAAGGCCATTCGTCAAATCTCTCAGGACTTTTGGGGAATTTCTTATAAATTTCGCCCATTCTCACACTTGTGTTGTCTTCTGACAGGATGAGTTGGGGGTGGGCTGTGCTTGGGTCCAGAGTTATTTTTTCTGTTGAAATGGGAAGGATAAGGATTTTTTTTAAAAAAAAATACAATAGCATTAGTTGTGAGACTGACTTGTGCGCATAGCTCAAATTACCATATTTATTTGATTATAAATTTTCCCCAATTTTCCCCGGAAGATGGACACTAGTAGTTTTCCTGATTCTGAATTTTCTATCATTTCCCTTTGACACTCTCCTCTTTATAGCTCCTTTTTACTCTTTTTCTTTTCTTTATCTTTTCTCTTTCTTCCTTACCCTCTCCCTGCTCTCTCTATACTCTTTTTCTTATATATTCCTATCTCTTTTCTCCTTTCTATTTCTCTCTTCTCAAAGTTCTGAAGTTTTATCTGTATATGCAAAAGCAATTCAATAAAAATATTTTTTTTTAAATCCCCATTTAAAAATTTCGAAAAATTAAGGGGATATTAGAATCGCACGTGCTCAGCTACAACAATTTCATATTTTCTATAAAAGTGAAAATATGCATGTATGTTTGTTTGTTTATATTTTCCAAGATAGCTACCTCGACCAGAGAGCCCTGTGAACCCTGTTGATGATGGATCTGGGCCAAATGTGGCAACACAGTCCCCCTGTCCATGACCAAAATAAAATAAAATGCAAAGATACAGAATGGGGGATGCCTGGCTCCAGAGCTGTCCGTGTGAAAAAGATCTTGGATTCTTTGTGGACAACAAGTTAAACATGAGCTAACAATGTCATGTGGCAGCTAAAAAAGCCAATGGGATCTTGGCCTGCATAAATAGGAGTCTAGTGCAGACCTGGGCAATTTACGGCCTGTGGGCCAGATGCGGTCCGGCAGCTGATTCTGTCCGGCCCGGGGAGAAGGGCGTCGGAGGCGGGGCCAAGAGAAAGGGGTGCCGCTGCCGCCATCCCATCGCGGGCTGTGGGGCCTGTGTCGACAGACAGCCCGCCGTTCTGAAGAACGATTGGAGGAGTGGCGGCTTTGGAGTGCCTGCCACCCCGGGAGGCGATCCGGGCCTACAGCGGGAGCAGTCGGCGACCTGCGGTGGCTTATCACCCTGGTGACCCGGAAGACTTGATCAAAGCCATTTTCCCCCTCCCCTCCCCTTGGGAGGAAGGCACCTCGTGGAGGGAAAGGCCTCTTCCCTGAAGGGAAGGGAATGGGAGAGCGGAGCTGGCCAAGCGCCGTGTGTGCGCGCTCCATAGAGTTCCTTATTCGCCAAGCTCTGGCTGCAATGGGAAGGGAGCGGGGTCGTCGGCCCCTCGTGTGTTTGGGCGCCATCTGCACTGGAGGAGGAGGGAGGGAAGAGGGAGGGGATGAGGAGGAGGAAGAGGAAGGGAGGGAGAAAGGCCTCTTTGTGTGGCTCCCCTCCTGGCCAGCCTCGGTGCTGCTACCGCGGCTGCTTCCTTCCTTCTCCGAGGCGCCCTCCCAGACCCTTTTCCGCTGGCTCCGAGGCTCCAAATCCGCATCCCGTCCAAAGGAGCCTCTCTCTACCTGTTCTGCGGCAGGAAGAGAGAGCGCTGCCTCCTCCTCATCTACACGGGACTTTTCATGCTGTTTCAAACCGGTATGGAAGCTGCGCAGGTCAGAAAATCCTGTTTACTCCTCGAGCCCTCCAAAGCCGGGATGGCAGGCACTCCACTCCATCTTGGGATCCTTCCTCACTTGAGGATGTCAGCCTCTATCTTGGTTTGCACCTTGTCTTCTTGAATTTCATTTTATTTTGTTTTAGTGGTTTTTATTATTATTTTATAATAATTTTATTATAATAATATAATAATATAATATAATGTTATATTATAATTTCAATATATTATAATGTCTATATATATACTATAATATAATAATTATGATATTAATACTAATAATATGGCGGCCGGGAGGAGAGGGGGAGGCGGGGCAGGGAGGAGGAAGAATATTTCTTGATATATTAATATGTTAATATTAATGATGTGTAATATCTAGTAAATAAATAAATAATGCAGATTAGAATGTAGTTCAGCCTTTAGGTGCGGCCCTCCATAATATTTTTTTGGCTCTCGTGTGGCCCCTTGGAAAAAATAATGGTCTAGTCTAGTGTCTACATCCAGGGAAGTCATGCTACCCCTCTATTCTGCCTTGGTCAGACCACACCTGGAATACTGTGTCCAAGTCTAGGCACCACAATTGAAGGCAACTAAAATGATCAAGGGTCTGGAGAACAAGCACTCTAAGGAGCGGCTTAAAGAGCTGGGCATGTTTAGCCTACAGCAGAGAAGGCTGAGAGGAGACATGATTAGGGCCATGCATAAATATGTGAGGAGAAGTCATAGAGAGGAAGGAGAAAGCATGTTTCCTGCTGCCCTGGAGACTGGAGTCAGAGCAATGGGCTGAAATTATAGGAAAGGAGATTCTACCTGAACATTAGGAAGAACTTCCTAATAGTGAGAGCTGTTTTGTGTTGGGCTTCATGGAGCCCATGGGCCACAGGTTGGATAAGCCTGGTTTAGATTAATGCAGTTTTTCACTGTCCTTCTCACAAGTTAACATACAAATAGTTTCAAAGTCCCAAATAAATCAAAGGAACTCTGATGAGATAGATCAGCAATTTTAACAAACCCACAACCTTCTACAATTTTATCACGAATTCATCAGCTTCTAGTAATTACCTTTTTGCGGCTGAAGTCCTGAGTCCAGAGCGTCTAGGAAAGAAAACAGAAGCAAGATTACACATCATAGTTCTTCAAAAACAGCTCACTTCAATGAGAGTATCTTTATCCTTCCTTATGTTGTTGGTAACATGAAATACCACAAATTATAGGGAGAGGGTGATTTTCACTTGGCCCTGCCCACTGGGTTTAATGGCTTTGTTATTTTGTTGTACCTTGTGTTTATTTTGTATTACTTTCTTTTCATATATTTTATTGTATTTTATTTTATCTATTACTAGCTGTACCCGGCACGTGTTGCTGTGCCCTATTTTGGAGATGCGAGGAAGTCTGAGTATGTAAGTTGTTGTTGTTGGGGTCATGGCTGTGTTGTTGTGGGTTGTTTTGGTGGGTGGGATGTTGGAGTCCTGTGGAGTTGTTGTTGTGTGGTGTTGCTGGCGTTCTGCATAGCTTGTACAGAGCTCATACAGAGCTATCATACTGTCCATTCTCCTCTATGGGTCTGAAACATGGGTCACCTATCGCCAACACCTATGACTCCTCGAGCGCTTTCATCAGCGCTGTCTTCGCACAATCCTAAATATACACTGGACCGACTATGTGACGAATGTTGCTGTCCTTGAGCAAGCAGGGATCACCAGCATTGAGGCCATGCTATTGAGAACACAGCTGCGCTGGGCAGGACACATCTCTAGGATGGAGGACCACCGCCTCCCAAAGATACTACTCTACGGTGAACTCGCCACGGGTCAGCGCAAGAGCGCGCCCCAAAAGAGATATAAGGACTCCCTGAAACAACATCTCAGGCTTGGCCAGATTGATCACCAACAATGGTCCACCCTGGCCTCACATCGGGAGGCATGGAGAAGCACTATCCACAATGCTGCGGCCTCTTTCGAGAAGACACGCCGAATGGGTCTCGAAGAGAAACGACAACGCAGAAAGAACCGCAACTTGGAAAAAACATCACCCAAGGAGACTTTCTGCTGCGCTTTCTGCAACCGAACTTGCCTATCTCAGATTGGCCTTTTTAGTCATCAACGCGCTTTTAAAAAGCGTGGGATGAGTCCTTCCTGAATCTTCGTTCGCGAAGTAATGCCGAGAGAGAGAGAGAGAGAGCATAGCTTGTGGATATGCAATGTTTTTTGTCTTTCCGTCTGCTGTGTTGATGTAGAGGTTGATGCATGTGTGGATGGGGTACTTTGGAAGTGAGTGGAGGTACTTGAAATCCCATTATCCATGGTGTGTCCTCCTCTAATCTGCAGTCGGATGGAGTGTGGGTCATGGGGTGCATTGTTTGCGAAGTTTGGTCTTTATCGGTCTTTGTTCTTGGACACAGTGGTCTGTTGGGAATGATGGGTTTTGAAGTACTACAAATCCCATTATCCATGGAGGTACTTCAAGTCCCATAATCCATGGTCCACCCTCCTCCAAACTGTAGCAGAATGTAGCGTGGGTCATAGGGGCTCTGTGTGCCAAGGTAGGTTACTGTAAATTCAGGCCATACACAGTGTCCCATGAGCTGAGGCCTAGTCAAGAACAGCAAGTTAATGAAGCCTTACTGTCAATTCAGGCCATGCAGTGTCCAATGAGCTGAGGGCTAGTCGGGAGAATCAAGTTAATGAAGCCTTACTGTCAATTCAGAGCGTAAACAGCATTCCATTAAGTGAGGCCTAGTCAGGGAAATTAAGTTAATGAAGCCTTACTGTCAATTTTGGGTGTGGTCTGTGATTTGTAGGGGTGTAAATTTTCTGTGGGAAGTGAATTGGGTGTTTGTGTTTGTGCCTCAGCCCTTTGCCTTATCCTCCTCTGACAGTTTATTATGGGTCGGAATGTTCATGTTGGCTGGCCAGTACAGGAGTTATGCAAATCCGCCCTTATTGGCAGCCAATCATGTTGTCAGAATGTAGAGGCTGGGAGAGTCGTTGGCAGCCCCGGAGGATGCTGGGAAATGCAGTTTTTTTTACTCATTGTTTTGGGGGCCTTTTAGGTTTTGGAGGGGAAAGTTTCTTTGCTACAAACGTACCTTGTCTGAGGCCTATTTCTGTTGGCAAGTTTGGTGTCTCTGCGTTGTAAGGTTTCTCTGTTTGGGACGGTCTTTCCATGATGACTCTTCCTTTATATACCGGTATATAGATTTTATGAGTGTATGTTGTATTTTTTTTTTGCTTTGTTGCAACTGTTGGGCTCGGCCTCATGTTAGCCGCCGTGAGTCCCCTTTGGGGAGATGGAGGCAGGATATAAAGTTGTTGTTGTTATTAGGTTCTCAGGAGTCACTCTGGGATCCCAAATGTAATATCTGTATAAGTAAACAAACAGCAATATTCTGATTGTTCCATTACTGATAGGCATGTTTCTGAATTCCCCGTCAAGACTTATTACGCCCCTACGGGGGGGGGGGGCTTGTTTTATATCTGTGTACCTAGTTTGGCCTTTACCTGCAAGGCCTTTGTTCCATTGTTCTGTCATGTGGACATTTATGGGAGGAGCTGTGTCTTGGCTCCAAACCTGGCATCACCACCCTGAACTCCTCCCCTTCCTGAGTTTACCTGGGAGGCTGGACTTCCTCTTTGGTCTCATTCCAGCCCAGCACATGGATGAAGCAGGCGGAAATCTGGAGCCATCGCTCGGACAAAGCACCTTCATTCACGAATAGCCAACCCAACGCTCTCAAACCAAGATTGCAGCAATAGAAAGGGCCAGCCCTTCAACATAGACTGTAATTTTTGGGGACTAAGGACTTTGTGTGCCAGAGGACCATTTGGGAGCAATCAAAAAAACCTGGAACCAAAGAAAGGCACCTTCGCTCTGCAAAGGCAAGTGGATGCAATCCCTTTTCTTAAAGGACTTTTCCTAGTAACCAATTTCAAGCTTTTTGGGCCATCAGTTTCACTGGTTGTAATTAAATAAACGTGTTTTGAGTTCACCTTTTTTGAGTCCTGAACTCATTGCTTAGAGAACCTCCAGGTCTCTTGCACATGGGAAGGCTAGAACGTGACCCCTAGGGCCTATAGAGTTCGTCCATCCATTCAAAGAACCTTTTTGGCCCTGGGTGGGATGCCACAAGACTGCTCTTGGTAAAAGTATCAGCCTGATAATGCAACATATTGCCTTAAAAATTATAAAAAGTGATCTGAAACAAAACAAATTTACTTGTGACATATGGGACTTGAATCCATAAAATCATACAGTTGGAAGAGACCTTGTGAGCCATCCAGTGCAACCCCATTCTACCAAGAAGCAGGAAAATTACATTCAAAGCACCCCCGACAGATGGCCATCCTCCTCTTTTTAAAAGCCTCCAAAAAAAGGAGCCTTCGCCACAGTCTGGGGTATAGAGTTCCTCTGCTGAACAGCTTTCACTATTAGGGAGTTCTTCCTCATGTTCAGGTGGAATCTCCTTTCCTGTAATTTCAACCCATTGCTCTGACTCCTAGTCTCCAGGGCAGCAGAAAACAAGCTTGCTCCCTCCTTCCTATGACGTCCCCTCACATATTTATGCATGGCCTTAATCATGTCCCCTCTCAGCCTTCTCTTCCGCAGGCTAAACATGCCCAGCTCTTTAAGCCGCTCTCATAGAGCTTGTTGTCCAGACCCTTGATCATTTTAGTCGCCCTTCTCTGGATACATTCCAGCTTGTCAACATCTCCCTTAAATTGCGGTGTCCAGGTTTAGATGTAGGTCCCATCTCAAAGATATTTTATTGTGTACATTGTCTTTGTGATTGTGTTCATTGTAATTTTAAACTGCTCAATGTATTCCTGAGTAGTTATGTAATTATTATGTTATTTGTTGCTTAGTATATTTTGTTTTTATTTTGTTGTACTCTGTTGTTCGGCTTGGACCCTGAGTCCCCATTGGGGAAGATGGTGGCGGGTTAAAAATACATATTATTATTATTATTATTATTATTATTATTATATATGCAAATGCAGGAATTCCAAAAGCTCAAAAAATCCAAAAGGTTGAGCATCTCTTATCCAATACTCAACCTGTAATCAGACATCTGGAGTCACCATATTAGGAGAAAAGCAGGATCAAATAAAAAGAAATAAAAAGTAACATAAATGTACAGTATCAAATCTTTCCATCGATGATTCTTCCTTACCTCTGTATCGGCGTGACATGCTATCCAGCAAAAGGTTTGTGTCACAGAACTCCCAGAGTTTCCACTTTAAATCAATAGGAAAACTGGCTGAATCCTGACATACTGCATCACACCTGTAGAAAGAAAATATTAACCCACCAAGGCAGAATTTTGGAAAAGAAAAGAAGAAAATATAGGGGGGGGGGAGCAAAACAATCTGGTGATGGTTTAGGAATGGGATATTATGGGCAAGTGCCCATTTTCCTAGTCATAAGAAAAAAAAGGTGTGTCCATATTTAAAATTTATTTGCTGCTGTTCTATTTGATCTCCTGCCACATGCAATAGGAGCAGAAACTTGTAAGCACGTCATGCATTTTCTTTCTCTGAAATATGGGCCCTTCCACACAGCCATGTAACCCAGAATATTGAGGCTGAAAATCCCACGATATCTGCTTTGAACTGGATTATCTGAATCCACACTGCCATATATTCCAGTTCAAAGAAGAAAATGTAATATTTTATTCAGCTGTGTTGAAGGGGCCTTAGAGCAGTGTTTCCCAACCAATGTGTCGTGGCACACTAGTGTGCCGTGAGCGATCATCAGGTGTGCCGTGGGAAATTGGAACCTCCAATCCCCTTTCTTCCCCTTCCTGCCGAACACTATTTCTTCTCCACTCGGGCTCCCTTCTTCCCAGCCTCGCTCTGTTCGCTTTGCCTCGCTTTGCTCTGGGGCGAGTCTGCGCAGTAGCGCCCGCATGGGTCACGCCTTCCTCCCTCCCCCCTCCCCTCCTGAACACGCTCACGCTGCCCCCTCGGATCAAAATGGCAGCAGAAGCGGCAGTGTAGAAGAAAAAGTAAGTGTTCGGCAGGAGGAGGAAGAAAGGGCGCGAAGGGGAAGGGGGAGGAAGAGGTCTCTGTCGAAAGCTGGCATGGGCAAACTTGTGGGCTTGGTGGGAGAGACTGTGTTTGGTGCCAAGGTGATGTCACCACCCTAACTCCTCCCCTTTTTGAGGTCATCTGAGGGGCAGGACTTCCTCTCTTTGGCCATTACAAGAAAGAAGCCGCATAGACGTGGAGGAAAATCCATCCATGCTGAGACAAAGCACCCTTTTTCACCTACAAAGCCAGCCCTGCGCTCTCAACCAAGCCTGCAGTGCAAAGGAGGACCTGTCCTCAACATAGACTGCGGATTTTGGGGCTTTTACAGAACTTTGTGGGCCTACAAAACCAGAGGGCAACAGGAAACCTGGAACCGAAAGAAAGCACCATCGCTCTGCAAACAAAGAGGCAAGTGATAGATCCCTTTTCTCAAAGGACCCTTTCTGAGCAACCAACTAAGCGTTTTTGGGCCACCAGTTGTTTTTCACTGGTTGTTATTCAATAAACCTGTTTGAGTTCACCATTTTAAGTCTAGAACTCATTTCTCAAAGACTTTTAAGGTTTTGTGTATGGGAAGGCTTGTCTCTGCCTTCAGGGCCCAAAGCTTTTACGTCCATCTCGCAAAAGCCATTTTTACAGGCCCTAGAGGCAGAATAATATTGTTCACATATTATACAACAGACATTTCCAGCCTGGGATCCACCAAAATACCATAACCCCAATCCTAGATTGTCAGTTCTACCAGAGATTGTGGCAACTGTAATCCAAGTCGCAGTTGAGAAAGAATAGTACTGTATATTCTGTCATGGAGAGAAGTGACTGGAGTCTACTTACCTCTGGAAATTCAGCTTGAAATCCTGTGATGGGAAAAGAGAGACAAGGAATTTGTCTCCTGACACAAGCTACATGCATTATGAAGTTTCCTCAGCCCCTCTCCCTTTGCATCTGGTGATGGTAGGAACAGATGCAACAGCAACAGAATACATAAGAGAATGAGTCAGCATGTCACAACCTGTTTCAGCTTGACTAGACCATAAAGACTGCACATCACCACTGTTCTGGATTGGGCACCAAATATACTGATGCTTCTGATGCCAATCCAGAGTACTGTACTCTAGACCAGAACATGGCCTCTTTCTGCTCAATAATTTTTATGTGACCTCAGATATGTAAAATAGGCATAAAAATCAAACATCAGCATTTGCAAGGCTTGCTAAACAGACTGTTTTTCCTTTTTATGAAGTACAGCTGAAGCATTTCCTGCAGAGCCCACTGCACGTTATTGCTAACAGATTCCTGTGAATGAGTAACATACAGAAACGTTTAATAGTTGCCAATTTTTTTCATGACCCCAACAGTGAGTGAAGGGGAACCCATTTGAAGTTGGGACCCATGTTTTCAGAAGCCCTGCTCAATACTAGCTGCGAATTAAATTGCCAGTGTAGCAAAACCTTAAATCAGTGGGAGTTATATCTAAGGAGACATGTATAGGGTTTCTCTTTTAGTACATAACAGACCTGGCTACCAACATAATTTACTCCCTGTGTAGGTGCAACTTGCCCTTTGGAGGAGGGAGGCTGGGTCATAAAGAAAGATGGGTTGTTGTTGTTATTGTGTGTGCAAGGGTGACACACCTCACGCCAAGAACAATATGCAGACACAAGTGGTTAGATAAAAATGGCCACAACTCATTTATTGAAAACAAGGGTTGGCAGCCATGCATGGGTCCTGGATCAGGGTTGAACAGCCCCCATGAATGTCCAAAGGCATTTGCAAGCCTGGGCTGCGAGCGGCCCAATGCCTGTCCACGGAAACTCTGCACCCCAGGGGGCCTGGGTGTTATCCCCCCCCCTAACAACCAAGGGGGGCAATAAGCCAGCCTGATCCAGGTGCCATGCCACATGCCAAACACTGAGTTGCGACAAAGAACATAAAAAACGCATAACCAAAAACAGAGCAACAATGATGTGCAGTGAAACAAAAAGACACCAACAAGCAATGCAAACAGTAGGGAGGGTGGGAGGAAAAAGAACTGGCTGCACATGTGGCCTAGAATCCCTGGGCAGCCTTAAGTAAGCTGCCCGGGCGGAAGTAAAGGCTGGCTGGAGCCAGCCCCCTCATTGGCTGGCCGGCGTTGGTGGCGGGAAGCCCTCCTGCCACCCCCAGGGGCTTCTGGGGAGAAGAAGCCCCTAACAATGCCAAGATGGCGCGAGGGCAACGCTGCCCCTCAACCCGCTCAGCTGGTAAGTCGGCCAAGCCCATTGTTGTTATTTCTTCCACCACCATCTTACCACGAGAAATTCAGTAGCTGGCTGCTCACAGATCTGCTGTATTTCCTCAATTAGTTTTGTCAAAGCTGACATTTCCTCAGAGAGGCTGGACACGTAGTGCCTCCTCTTCCTGGCAACCTCCTTTTGCAGCTCTTGCATCTGCGTCAGAAGAAGGTTCTGCTGCTCATCTAGAAATTCACGAAAGTTTTTAAATTCCACTGTGGTCTTGTCCTTTTCTTTTTCTACCATCTTCTGCAATAAAGATGAAAGAAAACCAATATGAGAATGAATATGTTGGAGTTCAACATTAAGAAACAGAGCCTCACAGTATCTATGAAAAGGTCAGTAGAGAGGGGACTTAAGGAAGCTGCAAGGCAACCTGATCCCTATTGCCCTTCTCAGGGTATTTGTCCTGTCCCCGTCTGATGCAGGACCTTATCACATTTGGAAATACTCTAGTTCAATCAATATGCATTCTGTATTTTTAAAGATCTTGAATCTGCACAGTAATAGGTTCATCTATTATGGGGTACCTCAGGGGCTATCCTTTCCCCTCTTTTATTTAACATCTATGTTCGACCGCTCGCTCAGCTGGTACAGAGTTTCGGACTGGAGTGTTATCAGTACGCTGATGACACCCAGCTCCTTCAGCGTTTGGAGACCGGGGCAGTTTTAGTACCCGATAATTTCACTCTATGCCTTGAAGCCGTGACTGGATGGCTGTGTGCTAGCAGGCTGAGGGTGAATCCGGTGAAGACGGAGATCCTGTGGCCTGGCTGCCCTGTGGGAGTGGAGCAACCGTTGCCTACCCTTGACAGTGAGCCTCTTGTTCCATCTGCCACCGTGAAAAGCCTAGGTGTCATTTTTGGACCCTTTGCTGACGATGGAGGCCGTCAGCAAACAAGTGTTTTTCCATCTGGTATTGACCTTTAAGGCCTTGTATGGCCAGGGGCCGATGTACCTTAGGGACCGCCTCTCCCCCTATTAACCCCAGTGGTCACCTCGATCTTCCCAAGAGAATTTCCTCCATATACCGGGCCCTAGAGAAATCCGCCTGGAGGTCACTATGCAGAGGGCTTTCTCAGCCTCTGCCCCAAAACTGTGGGATTCTCTGCCACCCGACATCCTAGCCATGCACGAACTGAGATGCTTTTGGCTCGGCAATTTATCGGCAGCCAATGTAGCTGTTATAATAGGGGTGTTGTATGCTCCCTATAGCAGTGTTTCCCAACCTTTTTTGAGCTGCGGCACACTTTTTACATTTACAAAATCCTGGGGCACACCACCAACCAAAATGACACAAAATGACACTCTAACACAGTAATACATATAGTTAATATGTTTTTAAATGTATTTATACACTCAGTGTGAAACCTGGGCCTGTTTCGATGAACACAACATAGATATCCTGGCAGGAAAGGCAGAAAGACACACATGAAGGTCTTGCTCAACAGCTGTCAGTCTTTGTGTTTAGAAAAAATGTGTCCATATAGCGTCTTATGCATCAATACACCTCATGGAACTATAATGAGGCTTCCACCTTCAATATATATGCTCCTGTATCATTCCAGGTGGGCATTAGACGAGTCCCTCGTGTATAACTGGTGAACAGGAGAGTTGTTACACAGTCGCTAGAAAGGCTATCATGTCCAGCCAATGCCAAATGTAGTAATAGTTGGTACACATAAACACGAAAACGTCCGAAGGAGGTGGTGCCCCAGCCCCTTCTTCGCCGCCACCCGGCCCTTCCTCCTCCTCCCCCTCTTCAAGCAGTGGCAGCAGGAGCTTGGCAGGAGGGGGAAGAAAGGGGGAAAGAGAGGCTTTCCCGCAGCACACCAGGTGATCGCTCACGTCACACTACTGTGCCGCGTCACAGTGGTTGGGAAACACTGCCCTATAGTTTGCTCCAGTAAGGAGCCTGGCTGTCGCCCATTGTACCAGTTGTAATTTCCTGGCCGTCTTCAAGGGCAACCCCATGTAGAGTGCATTGCAATTGTCTAATCTGGGTGTAACCAAAGTGTGCACCATCCTGGCTAAATCAGAATTAATGAGGTATGGTCGCAGCTGGCACACAAGTTTGAGTTGTGCAAAGGCCCTCCCGGCCATCACTGACACCTGAGCATCAAGCGACAGCGTTGAATCCAGGAGGACGCCCAAGCTATGGACCTGCACCCTCAGGGGGAGTGTAACCCCGTCGAGCATAGGTAGCCACCCAATACCCCGATCGGCCCCACGACTGACCAGAAGGATCTTTGTCTTGTCTGGATTAAGTTACTTATATTCTCCCAGGTATAGACTGACTTATGTTTGCTCATTTGCAGAAAAGGAAGACTTACAAGCATGTCAAACGTTTCTTTTTCCGCATCTCTCGGAGTTGTCCCCATTTCCTCTTTCAACTGCTTGAGCTTTATTAAGCGGACACGCATCTGGATCTGAAAATTGGGGTGGGACCAAAAACAGCATCATTCAAGGATGTTTCCTTTTTCACAAAAGTAATCTGTAACTGTTTAAATGGCATACCTCTTCTGTCTTTAAAACCTACACGGCAGCTCCCAACTTACGTAAATTTCATCCAGCAATTTGAAAGCAACGAGCAAACACTCATAATGCATACATGAATAAATAACACTGGCCAATCCCATTTTGGTGCCTTAAATGTTACCCTGCGTTTGTGTATATTTGATCTGCTTATTTCAAAAATGGTACCAGTTTTCCCGTCAGCTCTAGTTTTTGAGATGTAGAAGATATGCAATCTACCAACTGCCATCTGCTTACTAATAGAAAACCATGATAAACTTATCTTAGAAACTAGAGCTAATCCGGTCTATATAATGGAATTTTCTGAATTAGAGCCCCAAATAACCTCAAGAACAGGTGTAAAAAAACAAGATACCAAGGAAAATATTGTTGGACAGTCACCCTGATTACTAGTTTTTGGCAAAGTCACCATAGTAGTAATAATAATAATAATAATTATTATAATAAATACTGTATTAATAAGAACAGAAATAAAAGCAAAATACCACAGTACACGCTCACATTCTCTACAAATAACAAAATCTGCTTTCAGAGCTCTGCTTGGAGCTTAGAAATGTTACTTTTTTGGACTTCAACTATTCCCCAAAAAAAATTAAAAATGAGACTTGAAAGGGTAAAGATTTTCCGTGACATTAAGTCTAGTTATGTCCGACTTTGGGGTTTGTGCTCATCTCCATTTCTAAACCAAAGAGTTTGAAAACATGCAAAAGTGATTAGATCAATAGGTACCACTCCTATGAGATGGTAATGGCACTCTATGCAGTCTTGCCAGCTACATGACCTTGGAGGTGTCTGCGGACAATGCCGCCTCTTCGCTTTAACTAACTAACTAACTTTATTTCTTATGAGTCGCCCTCCACGAAAGGTGTTCTGGGTGACTTACACAATTAAAATAATCAGGTTACATAGTCACCGCTTGTTACTCAATCATAGGCTCTTCTGAAGAGCCATGTCTTAAGTGCCCCTAAAAATGTATGTAGATCAGGAGTGGCTCTTTGGTCTGGCGGCAGGGAGTTCCACAAGGTTGGGGCTACAATGGAGAAGGATCTCTGTCTTGTGGACTCCAAACGGACCTCTCTAGGGCCAGGGACATAGAGGAGATTCTCATGAGCTGACCGTGGCAGTCTCTGGTGGTGGAGTGGCGTTAAACGGTCTCTTAAATATGGGGGACCCTGACCTCGGAGGGCCTTGAATGCTAGGACCAGGGTCTTGTAGAGGACTCTGTGTTCAACCGGCAGCCAATGTAAGCGCTGCAGAGACTGCGTTATATGGCACCTCATTGATGTTTTTGTGAGAAGTCTAGCAGCTGCATTTTGCACAATTGGGATCTTGCGAAGTGCTGCTCGAGGTAAGCCCACATATAAAGCATTGCAGTAATCCAGCCTCGACGTAACCGTGGCATGGATTACCGTAGCCAGCGCCTCTGTTGGTAAATAAGGCGCCAACTGCCCCGCTTGGCGTAGATGAAAGAAGGCCCTTTTACTAGTGGAGGCAATCTGGGCTTCCATCGTCACTTTGGAATCCAGGATAACACCGAGACTCTTCACAGGGGGGGATGGAACTAACGGCTCCCCTTCAAAAGATGGTAATGGACCAACCAATTCTGATGGGCAGCCAGGCCACAAGATTTGAGTTTTTGCTGGATTTTCTTTCAATTTATGGGCACGTAGCCACCTTGTCACCGCTCCAAGACACCGGGTGAAGTTATCCGGTACTGAAGTTGTTCCAGGTTCTAGTTTTAGGAGAAGCTGAGTGTCATCAGCGTATTGGAAATATTCTAATCCAAATCTCCGGACTAGCTTGGCGAGAGGGCGAACATGGATGTTAAACAGCATTGGCAATAGAATAGCGCCTTGGGGTAGTCCACAGTCGAGAGGGGATTTCTCAGATACCTGGCCCAGCCACTCCACTCGTTGGCTACGTCCTCGCAAGAATGAGTTGAACCACGTTTTTGCTGATCCTTGAATTCCAATAGCAGCTAATTGTTGGATCAGGAGATCATGGTCTACTGTATCGAAAGCTGCGGTGGGGTCAAGCAACACCAGCAGTACCGATCCTCCCTTGTCTAGTTGGCGACGGGTGTCATCAGAAATGGCCACCAGAACAGTCTCGGTCCCATGTCTGGGACGGAAGCCAGATTGAGTTGGATTGCTGCCGCACGTTCAATCATCTTATTAAAAGGAGATGAGCAGCCTCCCACAGAGTCGGACACAACTAGACTTAATGTCAGGGGAAAACCTTTACCTTTACCTATGCCAGGGCTGTCCAACTTCTACGGGCACAAGGGCCGGAATTCCGGTCACTGATCACCTGGGGGGCCGAAGGGACTGGCTCCGCCCCAGCCCCTCCCCAGCAACTATTAAACGTTTCTGTATGTTACTCATTCACAGGAATCTGTTAGTAATAACGTGCAGTGGGCTCTGCAGGAAATGCTTCAGCTGTACTTCATAAAAGGGAAAAACAGTCTGTTTAGCAAGCCTTGCAAATGCTGATGTTTGATTTTTATGCCTATTTTACATACCTGGGGTCACATAAAAAATTATCGAGCAGAAAGAGGCCATGTTCTGGTCTAGAGTACAGTACTCTGGATTGGCATCAGAAGCATCAGTATACTTGGTGCCCAATCCAGAACGGCGGTGATGTGCAGTCTTTATGGTCTAGTCCAGGGCTGTCCAACTTCTACGGGCCCAAGGGCCGGAATTCCGGTCACTGATCACCTGGGGGGGCCGAAGAGTCTGCCTCCGCCCCTGCTCCGCCCCCCTCCCCAGCTCCGTCCCTCCCCAGCTCCGCCCCCTCCCCGGCTCCAATTTACTTACAATTGACCTTGAGTTGTGGAGTTGTAGTTCACCTCCATCCAGAGAGCACTGTGGACTCAAATAATGATGGATCTGGACCAAACTTGGCATGAATACTCAATATGCCCAAATGGGAACACTGGTGGATTTGGGGGAATGTTTCCTAATACCTTTGAGTTATTTGAGTCCACACTCAAATTGGGACACACCAAAAAAAACCCAAACACCTCAATGCCGTCACAGGGCTTGATGGGGCCTCCTTTCCCAGAGGCGGGTGGAGGAGGCCCAAAGAGCTCCCTCCCTCCCTGAAGGGAAAACAAGCCATGGGGGAAGGCAGCACAACAAGGGGGAGGGGCGCAGAGAAGGGGAAGGAAGCGTCACCAAGGAAACCGCCACTGAGGGACCCCTCCCCCCCTCACTCAACGTCCCACTGTTTTTAGATTGATTGATTCGAGCCAGGCCCTTCCTTACCCATACTGCTGGAGCCCCGCCACAGGGCTGAAGCACCAACGGCGCCACCGTCCCCGAAGAGCCCCGCTGGAGCCGAGGCCAAGCTCAGGCTGGGCGCGGCGGCTCTCCCATCCGCGGGCGGGAAGCGAGGGCCTCCACAGGAAGAGGACGGAGCCAGGAGGGGCTTTCCTGCCTCACTCCCCTCCTCCCTCTCTCTCTGAGGGAATGGGGGCTGGCCTGGAAGCAGCCGCAAGGGAGGAGGAGGCACGCGCCCAGGCCGGCCGCAAATCCCGCGGGACCTGAGATTTCAGCAGCTATCGCGAGACTATGCAGCCACAGACAGGATTTCGACCTCCCTCGAAATCCCGTCTGTGGCTGGCGTAGTCTCACGATGCTTGCCTAAACCCGGAAGTAGGTTTTTTAATATTTTTTTATTTATTATTTTTAATTTGTTATTAAAACAAGTTAGGGGGCCGGAGGGAAGGGGCTCGGGGGCCGTGTACGGCCCCGGGGCCGCCTGTTGGACAGCCCTGACCTATGCCATTGGAGAGCTTGGCCATTTGGGTATATACTATTTCATTCTCCAATCCTTAATACATAGGGTTTTTTTCTCCCTTCCATGATTTTGCTATAATAATTCTCAATGCCACATAACTATATTGGCAAATTTCTACATCATCTTTGCCAATTCTGTCCTGAAACAAACCCAATAAACACATTTCTAGGTTTTTGGTAATTTTCTTATTAATCCTTTGTTGGTTTCCTTAGTCACTTTTTCCCAAAACTTTTTTTTACGACTATACAGGTCCACCAAACATGGACCTTTCTACATTTGCATCTCCAACATTCCCCCTTTTTGGAATTATCAATTTTAGCCAGTACTTCAGGGGTTATAATATAACTTTTATATAACATTTTATACATATTTTCTTTTATAGAACCCGCTAGTGAAAATTTAAATCCTTTTTTCCATAAGTATTCCCAATTATCCAAATCTATATTTTCCCAAAGTCTCTGGTCCAGGAAATTATTACCGTTTTTATTCTATTGTCTTCCAAGTTATATTTTAGGATATACTTATATAACCTGGAGATCAATCTTTTATTTTCTTTAGCCCAAAATATTTTCCAACTCTGATTTGTTTTTAGGAAATCCAATTTTATTATCTTTCCTAAATATATCCTGTAATTCAGGGGTAGGGAACCTATGGCTCGGGAGCCAGATGTGGCTCTTTTCATAATTGCATCAGGCTCTCCAGAGCATCCCGGGCCTCGGTTTCCCAGCATGCAGCAGGGAGGAGTCACGCAAATGTGCCGCGACTGCCGCTTCCGCACCGCCATCGCCACCTTTTCCTCATCCCCCACTGCTCTCGGGGCCCTGCGCCGACCCGGGACCCGGCCTCACTGCCCCCGGGGCATGTCCAGCTCATTGCCCTCATCGTCGGGCAGCCCAAAAGCCACTGCCTCTTCGACGCCTTCCAGGAGGGACTGCCTCGCCAACATCGACACCAAGGTCCGCCTTGGCCCCACGCCCTCCTCCCCCTTCCTTCCTTCCTTCCTTCCTTCCTTCCTTCGTTTCTCTTCCATTCTTTTCCCTCTCTTTTTCTTTCATTCTTTTTCCTCCCTCTCTCCCTACCGTATTTCCTCCCTCCCTCTTTGTTCCATCCTTCCTCTTCCATTCTTTCCCTCTCTCTTTTCCCTTCCTTCTTTCCTTCATTCTCCCTCTTCCTTCCTTCCTCTTCCTTTCTTCCTTTCTCCCCCTTCACCCTTTCCTTCTCCTTCTCTCCTTCCTTTCCCCCCTCTCCTCTCCCTTCTTTCCTCCATTCTCCCTCTTCCTTCCTTCCTCTTCCTTCCTTTTTTATTCCCCCTTTACCCTTTCTTTCTCCTTCCTTCTCCCTCCCTCTGCCTTCTTTCCGCCATTCTCCCTCTTCCTTCCTTCCTTTTTATTCCCCCTTTACCCTTTCTTTCTCCTTCTCTCCTTCCTTTTCCCTCCCTCTCTCCCATTTCCTTGTTTCCTCCATTCTCCCTCTTCCTTCCTTCTTTCCTCTTCCTTCCTTCCTTTCTCCCTCTTCACCCTTTCCTTCTCTCCTTCCCTTTCCCTCCCTCTCTCCCCTTCCTCCTTTCCTCCATTCTCCCTCCCTCCCTCCCCTTCCTTCCTTTCCTTCCTTCCTTCCTTCCTTCCTCTTCTATTCTTCCCCCCCAAGTATTCCCTTCCTTCTCCTTCCTCTTTTCACTTCCCTCTCTCCGCTTTCTTTTTCTTCTTTTCCCTTCATTATTTTACTTTTTTCTCACTCCCTTTCCTTTCCTCCCTTCCCATTTCCTTCTTTCTTTTCCCCTCCTTGTCTCTCTACTGCTTTTCTATTCTTCCTTTTCCATAGTTTGTTTTCTTTCTTCCTCTCCCCCTCCCTCCTTTATTTCCTCTGTCTTTCTTTCCTTCTTTCCCCCTTCCTTCCTTCCGTCTTCTCTTCCTTCCCAGAGTCCTGAGCGTGCCTTTTGCAGAGCCAGGTCTGAAGTGTCCCGTCATTCTGCCGGGGGAATCCTTTTCTCATAGTATGTATGTACGTACATATATACTCACATTTAGTTGAATTCAGTCTTAAAATATTATATATATATATATATATATATATATATATATATAATATGGCCCTCACTGAAATAAATTTCCAAATATTTTGCTTTCATGGCTCTCTGAGTCAAAAAGGTTCCCCTACTGTAATTGATAACAAAAGCAGTCATGTATCCCTAAATCCCCTTTAGTTTCCATTGTCTTTTTTCTTCAATTAGATATTCTCTATAGGTTCTCAGGTCCTCATTGTATGTTGGTTTTAACACTGATTTCAAAGGATGTAGCCATATTTTGCTACTATTGATGACATCAATCTATATACATATCTTAAAGTTAATTTCTGTTGTTAGTAAATTAGTGTAAATATTTATTACATGTAAATATTTATTATAAATATCTGTCATTTACATACAATATATACGGTACATTTTAAATTCTTATATAAATGTATATATGTATAGTATCAACTTTTTGAAGTTATACATTTTTCTACCTACCTTGTATTTGTCGACAGCGTCTTCTGCAAGGTGCACAGTGTGCAAGGCATGCTCCGGAGAACGTTCACAAATCAAGCAGACCAGTTCTTCATCATCCTCGCAGAAGAGGTTGAGTTTCTCCTTGTGTTTTGCACACAGGTAGTCCTTTCCAACTTTGAGAGCTGGGAGTTTCTTGAGTTTCTCAACTATGCTTCCCAGCTGCTGGTTCGGCCGGAACTTCCCTTCTTGGATGGGCGAGTTGCATACTGGACACTGCAAAGGCCCACTTTTTTCTTTCTGGGAGACGTAATAGTCGGAGATGCAGGTCCGACA
The DNA here is from genome assembly GCA_030556195.1 of Anolis apletophallus. Taxonomy (NCBI): domain Eukaryota; kingdom Metazoa; phylum Chordata; class Lepidosauria; order Squamata; family Anolidae; genus Anolis; species Anolis apletophallus. The sequence goes on along the minus strand of JARBWK010000001.1, from coordinate 194,868,467 downwards.
GAAGTTGTGGTCGCAGTCCATCAGAACCGGGTCTGTCAGGTACTGCTTGCAAAGGGGACAGAGGGCATCTTCTTTCAAATCCACCACCAACTCAGGTGAGGCCATGGCAAGCAAGCGCTCTTACCTTTGCAGGTATCTTCCTCCGTCAGGTAGGCGAGCCAACAGGAGTGAGCTGGAAGACAAGGAAACACAAATGTGATAGATAGATAGAAAGATATTTACAAGCAACAGGTTGCATACATATGTTAGCATGGAGACAAATAAGACCCCTTCTACACTGCTATGTATAATCTAGATCAGGGGTGGGCAACCTACGGCCCACGGGGGGGATGCGGCCCGGCAGCCGATTCTGCCTGGCCCGGGGAGAAGGGCGTCGGGGATAGGGCCAAGAGGAAGGGGTGCCGCTGCTGCCATCCCATCGCGGGCTGTGGGGCCTGCGTCGGCAGACAGCCCGCCGCTCCGGAGAACAATCGGAGGAGCTGCGGCTTCTGGGTCACCAGGGCAATCAGCCGCCGCAGGCTGCCGACTGCTCCTGCTGCAGGCCCGGATCGCCTCCCTGGATGGCAGGCACTCCAAAGCCGGGATGGCAGGCACTCCATGGCAGGGTGATCGGCTGGGGGCGAGAGCGGGTGGAGGCCTGCAGCCTCCGATCGTTTGTTACTCTGCTCTGCTGCGGTGGCGGCTGGGTCCGCTTTGTCATCCTCTGGGCTGGGTCCATTGGGGCATTTCATGTTGGGATCCTTCCTCTCTTGAGGATGTCAGCCTCTATCTTGGTTCGCACCTTGTCTTCTTGAATTTCATTTCATTTTATTTTAGTGCTTTTTATTATTATTTTATAATAATATAATAAATAATATAATATATTGTTATATTATATTATAATTTCAATATATTATAATGTCTTTATATATATACTATAATATAATAATTATGATATTAATACTAATAATATATGAATATTTCTTGATATTTTAATATGTTAATATTAATGATGTGTAATATATAGTAAATATAGCAAATAAATAAATAAATAATGTAGATTAGAATGTAGTTCCGCCTTTAGGTGTGGCCCTCCATGATATTTTTTGGCTCTCGTGTGGCCCCTTGGGAAAAATAATTGCCCACCCCTGATCTAGATTATCTGCTTTGAGTTGGATTATATGGCAGTGTAGACTAATATAGGTAAGACAAAGGTTTTCCCCTGACATTAAGTCCAGTCGTGTCCAATTCTGGGGGTTGGTGCTCCTCTCCATTTCTAAGCCAAAGAGCCAGTGCTATCCATAGACACCTTAAAGGTCATGTGGCCAGCATGACTGCATGGAGTGCCGTTACCTTCCCACTGGAGGAGTGCCTATTGATCTCACATTTGCAAGTTTTTGAACTGCTAGGTTGGCAGAAGCTGGGGCTAACAGCAGGAGCTCACGCAGCTCCCTGGATTCAAACCTGCAACTTTTTGGTAAGCTAGTTCAGCAGCTCAGCGGCACGCCGTAGACTAATACAATCCAGTTCAAATTAGATAATGTGGATCATCCACTTTGATAATCTGGATTATATGGCAGTGTAGAAGGGGCCTGAGGCTGGATCCACACTGCCATACAGTCCAGTTTCTGAATCCAGATGATCTGTGTTGAACCGGATTATATAGTAAGGAAAAATAAAACTTTATTTCTATCCCACCCTATCTCCCCATAGGGACTCAGGGCAAATCACAATATAAAAGGCAAACATTCAATGCCATAAAATACAACAATAGACTAAACAGTTTCAAATAAATAAAACAAATCACATGAATATAATGATAACAGATTATGCAATATTAAAACAGGATTAAACAGTTATATGAGTCTATACTGCCATATAATCCAGTTCAAAACAATATGAATTATATAATGCTGGATAAACACTACCCTATAACCCAGGATCTGATCCCAGATTATCTGTCTTGAACTGGATTATATAACCCAAGATCAGATCCCAGATTATCTGCTTTGATAAACTGGATTATATGGCAGTGTAGAAGGGGCCTGAGGCTGGATCCACACTGCCATACTGTCCAGTTTCTGAATCCAGATTTTCTGCTTTGACCTGGATTATATCATCATCATCTTATTTCTTACCTGTCTCTCCTTTTGACTCTAAGGGATGGGAGTCTCAGGCTGGATCTCCACTGCCATATAAATCAGTTCAAAACAGATAATCTGGATTATATGATGGTGGATATACAGCTATGTGGAAGAGGTCCTGAAACCCTGTATGAGATCCCAGATAATCTACTTTGAACTGGCAGCGTAGACTCGGGCCTCTTCCACATAGCTGTATAAACTCTACCTTGAACTGAAATACATGGCAGTGTGGACTCAGATAACCCAGTTCAAAACAGATATTGTGCGATTCTCTGTCTTGATATTCTGTAAAACGGCCATCATATAATCTAGTTCAAAACAGATAATCTAGAAGCAGAAACGAGGATGTACGGCAGTGTCAATCCAGCCTAAATTCAAAGAAAATACTCTGGATTATCTGCTTTGACAATCTGGATTCAATGGCAGTGTAGATACAGCCTGAGACACCCCCCCCCCCAATCCCACCCTCTACACACACACCTACTCTGCCATATAAAATCCATATTATCTGTTTTGAACTGGATTACATGGTAGGGTAGACATATATAACCCAGTTCAAAGCAGATAAAGTGGAATATTATTTACTTTGATCATCAGGATTATATGGCAGCGTAGAAGAGGCCTAAAACGACCATAGCCTCATGATAGGGTTGCTAGAGGTGAGAAACAACTTGAGGCAACCACAACAACACAAAAGCAAGAACACATATTAACACGGTGCGGTTTCCTACCAAGAGACAACCCATATTAATTTCTGAGGGAAATTCATAAGCAGCAGCAAAGGGAAAATGAGGCTTAGGCCCCTTCCACACAGTCATATGACCCAGAATATCAAGGCAAATAACCCATAATGTCTGCTTTGAATAAACATTGAGTAAACATTGCCATACAACCCAGTTCAATGTGGATCTTATACATTAGGAAGGAGCATTAGAAAAGGCCTAACTTTGGATAGAGAGAAGCGGCTGCCTTCAGACTCCTTTTAGGCCGGCCCATTGCTAGTGAATTTCCTCCATACTTCTTGTTGTTGTTGTGTGCCTCCAAGGCCCCGTCTACACTGACCATTTAGTGCAGTTCGAAGCTAGCTTCAAATGGCGGCGGCCAGACGACAAACAACCACAAAAAACGCAGACGAAAGGAAGCCCTTAATGCGCATCACCGTGTCATCCAGGCCTCAAAGTGGTTCTCAGATTCCCTGTGTAAACATCGGCCTCTTGAAAGTTACTGCACGAAATGGTCAACGTAGGCTGGATCTACACTGCCATTATAACCCCGATCATCTGCTTCAAAGTGGATTATATGAGTTTACGTTGCCACGCGCAAATAGATATGCAAAACCTGCAATCAGATTAGTTGTGTCACCTACAAAAGATATATCTGTTCATGTTTTCATAATGCCTTTTTTGTGATGGTAACAACACTTCGATAGTAGAATACACTGGTGGAGCTTTCTTCTCTGGAGGTTTTTAAACAGAGTCTTGGATGGCCATCTGTTGGGAGTGCTTTGATTGTGTATTTCCTACATATGAGGATGTGGTTTGTCTACATAGACTTTGTAGTCTCTTCCAAAGTTCTATGGAAATGGACTGTGCGATTGCTTCTAATGAAGCCAGAAAGCTGTTAGGAATTGTGGGAGTTGAAGTCCAAAATATGTCTGCTCTAGGTCCTCCAGCCTGGCCTGACCCTCCTGCCGCCGTTCAGAGACGCCCCCTGCATCTTTAACTGCCATTCCACCATCCTCTGAGTGGGAGGGGCCCAGCTACACTTCAGCAGCCATTTAGAGACGCCCCCTGCACCTTTCACTGCCATTCTACCATCTACTGAGTGCGAAGGGCCCAGTCTACCAACCAGATACTGTCCTGCAACTGTTTATAGCAGTCATTCCCAAAGTGGGTGCTACCGCCGCCCTAGTGGGCGCTGCAGCGATCGGGGGGGGGGGGGCGGTGGTGGCCTCATGTGCCACCCACAGGGTGCCAAAAAGGCCCCGAGAAGCCTAGGCCTTCTCCCGGTGTTGGAAAAGCGCAGGGGGATGAGGGCTGGTGCTGGGAGCACATGGCCAGGGAGCGCATGGACCAAAGAGGGAGAGGCCTCCTTCCTGGCCATCCCCTGGTCCTTGCACTGTTCCTCTTCCCTGCATAATTGCCAAATGCTGGGGAGTGTCCCCCTCCCAGTGTTGGGATGTGCGCGGGGAAAGTGGGCAAGCCTGTACCAGCTCTCCTCCCCACACGCTTGCCAATGCCGGGAGAGGACGCTCTCCAGTGTTGGAAAGGGCACGGGGGGGGAAGAAGGCCCCTAGGCCAGGGGTGCTCATTAGGTAGCTCGGGAGCTACTAGTAGATCTTTGGCCCTCTTCCAGGTGAGCTTCGGGCCTCATCAGCCGGATGGGGCGCTCCTGCCATGCGCACGCACACCCTGCGCGCACGCGCGCTCCTGCTGCTGGCTTTCGCTCTCGCTGTGCTTCTTTCGCCTGCGGGGCATTGCAGGAAGAAGAAAGCACGAGGTGGGGGCTCTGGAGGGAGCGCCCTGCCTCTCGTCCAGAAGCAGCTGTGCAGCCTCCGTTGCCGGCGAGACAGGCAGTGCGGAGCGCTCCCTCTGGATGCCCCGCCTCATGCTTTCTCTTTCCTGCAATGCCCCGCAGGCGGAAGAAGCGCTGCGCGGGCGGAAAACAGCAGCAGGAGCACGCACGGTGGCAAGAGCGCGCGGCGGCGGGAGCACATGGGAGCACACAGTGGCAGGGGCAGGTAGATCTTTAGGACTTGGTTGCTTTAAGAGTAGCTTGCATGCTGAAAAAGTGTGAGCACCCCTGCCCTAGCTGTACCAGTGCTGGTGCAAGGAGCATGTCCTGGGCCAATGCAGGGAGTGTGCACCCTGTAATGGCCCTCTTCCTCCGTGCACTTGCCAACGCCGGGAGAGGGACTCTCCCCGACGTTGGCAAATGCGTGGGAGAAGATGGTGGGTGCAGGGAGAGTGCTTCCTCCACCGGCCCCTGGGCGTGCACTCCCTGTACCGGCCCTCTTCCCCTGTGCGCTCGTCGCTCTCCCGGTGTTGGCAAACATTCAGTGGAACAGGGCCACCGCAAACATAAGCACGTGGGGGGAAAGGCCGCTACTGGGGTGCTGCCTGCCTTGAGGGGCAGCCTGGTGGGTCTGATGCCATGGCTGCACCAGGCAATGGTGTGCTTCTCCTGACAGCTGTGCCTGCACCCATCTAGGAGCCAGGAAGGAGGCCTTTCCCAGCAGTCAGAGAGAGCTCAGTGGTTTTGATGACTGAGCTGAAGTGATTGACGGTACTGCAAATCCCATCTTCTTTTATAAATCCTCCCCAATCCCCTCTAGTATTTTCTGTTGGCCTGTATGCCAAGTTTGGTGCAATTCAATTGGTGGTGATGCTCAGAATGCTCTTTGATGGCTGCAACTCCACACAACTGCAACTCACAAATGTCAGGGTCTGTTTTTCCCCAAACCCCTCCAGTATTTTCTGTTGCTCATGGGAGTTGTGTATTCCAAATTTGGTTCAATTCTATTGTTGGTGGAGCTCAGAATGCTCTTTGATGTCTGGTGAACTATAAATCCACACAACTGCAACACCCAAATGTCAGGGTCTGTTTTTCCCCCAGACCCCTCCAGTATTTTCTGTTGCTCATGGGAGCTCTCTATGCCAAATTTGGTTCAATGTTCACATTGAAATTGTTGTTTTTCAAATTAAGTTGTATTAAGAGTTTTTTCCTGGTGTAAAACTGCTGATCACAAATAATGCAATTCCTTAATTAATTTTTAGCAACTGTCATGTCACTTATACATGCTATTTTAATGAAAGCAATCTTCAGCTTCAAGGTGATGAACTGAATTTAATAAAAACAAAATCTGTTATTTCTGCATTTGTGACAGAACTTATTCTGTACAAAGTAAATTAGGACGAGGGGAATTCAGCCAGTTCTCAAATTTATCAGGAGCAGAAAAAAAAGATAAAGACATACTTTGTTATTGTGAGCACTTGGATGCTCTCCATTCAGATTTTAATCAACGATTTGATATTTTGAAAATGAACACACCTGATTGGATTATGGATCCTTTTTCAAGTGCAAACACAGAAGAATCTCCACAGTTGCAAGAAGAACTGATGGAAGTAACTACAAATGATGAATTGACATTTGAATTCAAAAGTGGCTACCAACAATCCTGGCTGCAAAAAGAGATCCCTACAGCTTATCCTGAAATATGGGCTGCAATTCAAAAGTTCTTAATTGCATTTCCTTCAACATATTAAGTGGAATGTAGTTTCAGTGCGGAAACCAATTTATTAACACAAAAAAAGAAAGAAACCGATTGCAAATAGTCAATCGTGGTGATTTGAGATTACCAGGTACTCTCCTGCAACCATTTAGAGACACTCCATCTTTAATTTTGATACTGTCGATTACCAACTTTTGACACACCGCCTGGCGGTGGCGGGGGTGAGGGGGACAGCCCTCAACTGGCTGTCCTCCTTCCTCCAAAACCGCCTGCAGCGAGTGAAGTGGGGAGGGGTGGTCTCTGATGGCTCCCCCTTACATTGTGGAGTCCCTCAGGGGGCCATTCTCTCCCCGCTGTTATTTAACATCTACATGCGACCACTCGCCCAACTGGTATGGCGTTTTGGGCTGGAATGTCATCAGTACGCTGATGACACCCAGCTCATTCTGAGGATGGACCCCGGGGCGGATTCTGTACCCGATAATTTCCATCTCTGCGTGGAAGCCGTAACTGGATGGCTGCAAGCCAGTAAGTTGAAGGTGAACCCGGCGAAGACGGAGATCTTGTGGGTGGGCCGCCCGGGGGGGGGTAGAGACCCAGTTGCCGACGTTCGACGGCGTGGCTCTTTGCCCGCAACCGTCAGTAAAGAGCCTAGGGGTCCGGCTAGACTCCCAGCTGTCTATGGAGGAGCAGATTGCCTGCGCCTGCAAGATAGCCTTCTACCACCTACGACAGGCAAAACGTCTGGCTCCTTACCTCTCCCGCTGCGACCTGGCCACGGTGATCCAAGCCACGGTCATCTCGAGGCTCGACTACTGTAATGCGCTGTACATTGGCCTACCCTTGTCGGCGATCCGGAAACTCAAGCTGGTGCAGAATGCTGCAGCACGTCTGCTCTCAGGAGCATCAAGATCTGTCCACGTGACTCCACTCTTGCGCGAACTGCACTGGCTTCCAATTGAAACTTTCAAGGTGTTAGTCTTAACTTTCAAGGCCTTATATGGTTTGGGGCCAGTGTACCTGAGGGAGCAGCTTACCCCTTATGTGCCCAGGAGATCACTGCGCTCAGAGGGGCTCAATCTACTGGATGTGCCTGGGATTAAGGTCTATAGACTTGCCAGCACGCGGCAGAGGGCGTTTGCCGTAGCCGCGCCAACTCTGTGGAACACCCTCCCTGAAGAGTTACGAGCCATCCGGGAATTAATGCCGTTCCGCAGAGCCATAAAAACCTGGCTATTTAGACAGGCATTTGGCCCATAACTAATGAGTATTATCAGCATCCTGTTGTGCCGCTGCCAGCATATTTCTACTGCCATCGCAGTTTGCTGGAATTGATTTTAACTGGGGTTTTGAAATTGGTCTTATTGTATTTTATTGCATTTTATGTGTTTTATCTATTAACTCTGTAAACCGCTCTGGGCTCCAGAGAGAGCGGTATATTAAGTCGAACCAATAAATAAATAAATAAATAAAATAATTGCCATTCCACCATCTACTGAGTGGGAAGGGCCCAGCCTACCAACCAGGTACTCTACAGCAGACGTTAAAAGGTGCTCCCTCCATCTTTAACTACCTTTCCACCTTCCTCTGAGTGGGAGGGGCCTAGCTACGCTTCAGCAGCCATTTAGAGAAGCAGTTAGAGATGGAGGGAGGGTCTCTAACTAGGTACTCTCCTGCAACCGTTTAGAGACACTCCCTCCATCTTTAATTTCCATTCTTCCATATTTTTAGTGCAAAGGTCCCAGTCTACCAACCAGGGACTCCCCAGCACCCGATAAGAGATGCTTTCTTCATGTTTGACTTTTATTCCACCATCCTATGATTAGGAGGGGCCCAGTCGACCAACCAGGTACTCCCCTTCAGCCATTTATTATTTATTATTTATTTAATTTTTTTGTACCCCGACCTTCTCACCTCCAAGGAGGGACTCAGACCGGCTTACAGCAAAATTCAATGCCATACAAATTTAAAACATCTTAAAACAGCATATTAAAATACATAAAAACAGAGATACATAAAAACCACATTGCCGTTAAAACCACATTCAGCTCGGTCTATAAAAGTGGTCACCCATTTCAGATTGAAATCAATCTCAGCTTATTCTGGGAAGGTCTCGTTCCACATCCAAGTCTTCACTCGCCTCCTGAAGGACAACAGGGAGGGGGCAGATCTAACATCGCTTGGGAGGGAGTTCCACAGCCGAGGGCCACAACAAGGCCCTGTCTCTCGTCCCCAACAGACGCGCTTGCGAAGATGGCGGGATCGAGAGCAGGGCCTCTCCTGAGGATCTTAATGTCCTTGATGGTTCATAGGGGAGAATTCGTTTGGACAAGTTAACTGGGCCGGAACCATATAGGGTTTTGTAGGTTAAAACTAGCACTTTGAATTGTGCTCGGAAACTAATTGGCAGCCAGTGGAGCTGGCGCAACAAAGGAGTTGTATGCTCCCTGTGCCCCGCTCATGTTAGTAACCTGGCTGCCGAGCATTGGACTAATTGCAGTTTCCGAACAGTCTTCAGAGGCAACCCCACGTAGAGAGCGTTGCAGTAGTCTATTCGGGATGTGACCAGAGCATGGACTACCATGGTCAAGTCAGACTTCCTAAGGTATGGGTGCAGCTGGCGCACAAGCTTTAACTGGGGCTCCAGGCTAAGCGATGAGTCCAGGATCACTCCCAGACTGCGAACCTGCGCCCAGGGGCGGTCCGAGCTCTCCGGGGGAAGTAAGCGAACATTATTTTGGTGCCCCCCCCTGGCAGCTCCGGCTGCGCCCACGCATGCGCACTGACTCCCAGCGCCGCGCGCGGAGGAACAGGGGAAGAGGGGACTCACGGGGCGGGCTCCCGGACCCGAGGAGGAGCAGGAGGAGGGGGGAGGCCACGAGGGCGGCCCTCACGGAGACGCAGCGGCGGCAGCAGCAGCAGTGCCCCCGGAAGGGCCCGGAGCCAGAGGCGCATCTTCCAGGGAGCCTTACGGAGGCCTCTTCCTCCTTCCCTCCCTCCCTCCGGCGTCTCTCCTTCCGGGCGTCCTTGCAGCGCGCGGCCGGCGAGGCCATCCTCCCCTTCCTCCTCGGCAAGGCGGCAACGAGGAAGTGACGTCAGGAAGATGCGCCTCTGGCTCCGGGCCCTCCTGGGGGGCGCTGCTGCTGCTGCTGCTGCCGCTGTGTCTCCGTGGGGGCCGCCCCTCGTGACCCCCCCTCCTCCTGCTCCTCCTCGGGTCCGGGAGCCCGCCCCGTGAGTCCCCTCTCCCCCCCGTTCCTCTGCGCCGGCGGCTGGCTGCGGCGACACGGCGGCAGGGCGGGGCGGCGCCCCTCCCAGGTGGCCACGCCCCTCTCCGGGAACGTTGCTCTACGCGACCGCGTAGGTCGCTTAATGGGGAAGGCCAGCCCTGCCTGCGCCTTCAGGGGGAGTGTAACCCCGTCAAGCACAGGCTGTAACCCTATGCCCTGTTTGGCCTTGCGACTGACCAGGAGTACTTCTGTCTTGTCTGTATTACGTTTCAATTTGTTCGCCCTCATCCAGTCCAAGCATCGGTTCAGGACTTGAACAGCCTCCTTAGTAGCAAGTGGAAAGGAGTGACAGAGCTGGACATCATAGGCGTGCAGATGACACCGCACCCCGAAACTCCGGATGATCCCCCCAACGGCTTCATGTATGTGTTAAATCAGTGTTTCTCAAGCAGTGTGCCGGGGCACACTAGTGTGCCGTGAGCGATTATTAGGTGTGCCGTGGGAAATTGGAACCTCCAGGAAGGGGGGGGGGGGAGTCTAGTGTATAAAAACCCTAAGAAACCTACCTCGATAAAGGCACAAAATTACAAACACCCCACTCCTCCCCACCCGTTGTCTACTTGGTCTCGCCCTCTCCATGCATTGGGAAGGCCTGCCTCCCTTTCCCCAAGTAGAGACCTCCTCTTGCCTCCTGGGAGTTCTGTGTGGGACGTTTGGCCCAGTTCTATCATTGGTGGGGTTCAGAATGCTCTTTGATTGTAGGGGAACTATATATCCCAGAAACTACAACTCCCAAATGCCAAGGTCCATCCATTCCACCATCCTATGAGTGGGAGGGGCCCAATCTACCAACCAGGTACTCTCCTGCCGCCGTTTAGACACCCTCCCTCCGTCTTTAATTGCCATTCCACCATCCTATGAGTGGGAGGGGCCCAATCTACCAACCAGGTACTCTCCTGCCGCCGTTTAGACACCCTCCCTCCATCTTTAATTGCCATTCCACCATCCTATGAGTGTGAGGGGCCCAATCTACCAACCAGGTACTCTCCTGCCGCCGTTTAGACACCCTCCCTCCGTCTTTAATTGCCATTCCACCATCCTATGAGTGGGAGGGGCCCAATCTACCAACCAGGTACTCTCCTGCCGCCGTTTAGACACCCTCCCTCCGTCTTTAATTGCCATTCCACCATCTGCTGAGTGGGAGGGGCCCAATCTACCAACCTGACCTCGCCACCAGCTTACAATAGCCCAAAGTTACCTTATAGGATGACAGTACTGGGGAATTTTACCAACTAGCCCCCTTTTGTCCATCAACTTAGTACTGAAACCGGACTTGTCTTGGATTTGGGCTGCTCACTTATCTGCCAATGCTCAAATTTTCGACTCTCTATCTCCTGGGCTTTAGTGGGGACTTTGGTTTTTGTTTTATTTTTAGTTTTTATTTTTTATTTATTTTATAGAGGTGTCTCTTAATTTTCCCGCCGGCACATGTTTATCACTGATGACTGAGCTTAGTGAAATATACTTTTTAATTGATGAGTCTTCGCAGGACCGGACAAAGGTAAAAAATAGTAGTAAGCGAACCTTTTTTTGGCGCCCCCTGGCTCTTCTGCCTGGTGGAGATGGCGCATGCGCGCGCCGGAGTACACATGCGCGCAAACAGCTAGTTTCGTGCATGTGCTATTGGGACCGAGCATTTCTGGTGGACAGGGGAACATTTTGCAGCCGGAGCGGAGCCTCACGCCCGCACACCAGCCCGCGGCAATAGCGTGGCATGATGCGCGGAACCTAGCGGCTGTGGCCAAATGCACCCTTGGCCATGTGGCGCCCTGAAGCGGCCACTTACTTCAGTTACACTTAGATCCACCCCTGAGTCTTTGCAATAATTGTAATTTGTTTTAAATGTTTTTAATGCTTAATATTTATGTATATCTTTTTCCTCAATGTTATTATGCCTCGTCTTGTATTTTATGTTAAATATGCTTTGATTGGTACTGTATTATATTTATATACTCTATATTTGCAATGTGGCACTGAAGTGGCCAAAATGTAAGTCATTCCGAGTCCCCTTTCGGGGTGGGAAGACAGGAGTAGAAATCTATATATATAAAGGAAGAGTCGTCATGGAACGACCGTCCCAAACAGAGAAACCTTACAACGCAAAGACACCGACTCTCCCAGCCTCGACCGCCTGACAACATGATTGGCTGCCAATAAGGGCGGATTTGCATAACTCCTGTACTGGCCAGCCAACATGAACATTCCGACCCATAATAAACTGTCAGAGGAGGAGAAGGCAAAGGGCTGAGGCACAAACACCCAATTCACTTCCCACAGAAAATTTACGTCCCTACAAATCATGGACCACGCCCAAAATTGACAGTAAGGCTTCATTAACGTAATTTCCCTGACTAGGCCTCACTTAATGGAATGCTTTTTACGCTCTGAATTGACAGTAAGGCTTCATTAACTTGATTCTCCCGACTAGCCCTCAGCTCATTGGACATTGTGTATGGCCTGAATTGACAGTAAAGCTTCATTAACTTGCTGTTCCTGACTAGGCCTCAGCTCATGGGACATTGTGTATGGCCTGAATTTACAGTAACCTACCTTGGCACACAGAGCCCCTATGACCCACACTACATTATACTACAATTTGGAGAAGGGTGGACCATGGATTATGGGACTTGAAGTACCTCCATGGATAATGGGATTTGTAGTACTTCAAAACCCATCATTCCCCACAGACCACTGTGTCCCAGAACCAAGACCAATAAAGACCAAACTTGGCAAACAATGCCCCCCATGACCCACACTCCATCCGACTGCAGATTAGAGGAGGACACACCATGGATAATGGGATTTCAAGTACCTCCACTCACTTCCAAAGTACCCCACCTGCACAAGCATCAACCTCTACATCAACACAGCAGACGGAAAGACAAAAAACATTGTATATCCACAAGCTATGCAGAACGCCAGCAGCACCACACAACAACTCCACAGGACTCCAACATCCCACCCACCAAAACAACCCACAACAACACAGCCATGACCCCAACAACACCATAACTAACAACAACTCCAACCCTTACATACTCAGACTTCCTCGCATCTCCAAAATAGGGCACAGCAATGCGTGCCGGGTACAGCTAGTATAGTACATAAATAAATAAATCTCTAGTTCTTCCAGGTCATTTCTATGTTGAGCTGGAATAATATTATAATATTTATATTATATTAATAATTATAAATAATTATAATTATTAATTATAATTAATAATAATAATAATGTCATAGTGTGTTTTTGTAAAATAATAATAATAATAAAAAGACCTAGAAATCCTAGAGAGCTGTTCGCTCAGATTTTAAAAAAAAGCAATTTTTTTTTTGCAGATTTGATCTTTCACAGGGATTTTTTGCCCCAACCCCAGTGAAAGTGGAGGCTGAGCGTAATAGGGCTTTCCTTTTGCTCCTTTGCCATACAATGGTCTGCTTCATTAGAGCTATACCAGGTACATTAGTCTCCTGATAAAGAACAAAACTGTGTGTATAACATAGCTAGCCCCTTGGACAACTGGTTCTTCTTTTTTCTAAGAATTTGCCTGATCAAGGTGTACTGTGTGACTTGGTTGTCGTCCAAGCGCAGTGTAAACGTATGCTGTTTTTTTGAGTCCTGTTACCAAGGGTTACAAACGCTTCTTCCACTGAGGATTCAGAGCAGATTCAAGTTATGGAGAAATTATCTGATTTAATTCTCTACTACGGTAAGACCTTGAAACAATGCTGTCGTCACCAGGAAAGAACTCTAAGGTTCTGGGTCTTCTTTGTGCCTATAGCCCCATCTCCATTAATAGTTAAATGCAGATTGAACTGCATTATATGGTCAGTGCAGATTCATATAATGCCATTTAACTGCACTATATAAATCTACACTGACCATATAATGCAGTTAAATCTGGTTTAGAGTCAGTGTAGATGTGCCCTACATCAGTGTTTTTCAACCTTTTTTGAGCCGCAGCACATTTTTTACATTTACGAAATCCTGGGGCACACCACCAACCAAAATGACACAAAACTACACTCCGAGGATGCTAATTTGTTAGAGATACCCTCGGTGAAATCGGCTAAACTGACATCTACTCGCCGGAGGGCGTTCTCCGTTATAGCTCCTACGCTGTGGAACGCCCTCCCGGCTGGAACGCGGGCTATAAAGGACCTGCTCCCGTTTAGACGCGCCTGCAAAACTTATTTGTTTAAGCAGGCCTTCGGTGAGTAGGTCCTGCCCATGTTCCGCTTTAGCCGCTGTCCTGGGGTGTCACGCTATCTAATTTCTGAACTGTACCTGGGGGTTTTGTATTTTGCTGTTTTAACTGTTTAATTGTCTTAGATGTTTTATCGCATTGCTTGTGTGTAGTTGTACCTTCGGTTCCTGTGAGCCGCCGCGAGCCTCAGGGAGTCGGCGGCATAGAAACCCGAATAATAATAATAATAATAATAATAATAATGACACTCTAACGCAGTAACTTGGGGACTGCCTGTATGTTTTCTGGACCCCTCTTGTTCGTAACTTGGGGACTGCCTGTATGTTTTCTGGACCCCTCTTGTTTGTAACTTGGGGACGACCTGTATGTTTTCTGACCCCCTTGTTCGTAACTTGGGGACTGCCTGTATGTTTTCTGGACCCCCTCTTGTTCGTAACTTGGGGACTGCCTGCATGTTTTCTGGACCCCTCTTGTTCGTAACTTGGGGACTGCCTGCATGTTTTCTGGACCCCTCTTATTTGGAACTTGGGGACTGCCTGTATGTTTTCTGGACCCCTCTTGTTCGTAACTTGGGGACTGCCTGCATGTTTTCTGGACCCCTCTTGTTCGTAACTTGGGGACTGCCTGCATGTTTTCTGGACCCCTCTTGTTCATAACTTGGGGACTGCCTGTATGTTTTCTGGACCCCTCTTGTTTGTAACTTGGGGGCTACCTGTATGTTTTCTGGACCCCTCTTGTTCGTAACTTGGGGACTGCCTGCATGTTTTCTGGACCCCTCTTGTTCGTAACTTGGGGACTGCCTGCATGTTTTCTGGACCCCTCTTGTTCGTAACTTGGGGGCTACCTGTATGTTTTCTGGACCCCTCTTGTTCGTAACTTGGGGACTGCCTGCATGTTTTCTGGACCCCTCTTGTTCGTAACTTGGGGACTGCCTGCATGTTTTCTGGACCCCTCTTGTTCGTAACTTGGGGACTGCCTGCAAGTTTTCTGGACCCCTCTTATTTGGAACTTGGGGACTGCCTGTATGTTTTCTGGACCCCTCTTGTTCGTAACTTGGGGACTGCCTGCATGTTTTCTGGACCCCTCTTATTTGGAACTTGGGGACTGCCTGTATGTTTTCTGGACCCCTCTTGTTTGTAACTTGGGACTGCCTGCATGTTTTCTGGACCCCTCTTGTTCGTAACTTGGGGACTGCCTGCATGTTTTCTGGATCCCTCTTGTTCATAACTTGGGGACTGCCTGTATGTTTTCTGGACCCCTCTTGTTTGTAACTTGGGGGCTACCTGTATGTTTTCTGGACCCCTCTTGTTTGTAACTTGGGGACTGCCTGTATGTTTTCTGGACACCTCTTGTTCGTAACTTGGGGGCTACCTGTATGTTTTCTGGACCCCTCTTGTTCGTAACTTGGGACTGCCTGCATGTTTTCTGGGCCCCTCTTGTTCGTAACTTGGGGACTGCCTGCATGTTTTCTGGACCCCTCTTGTTGCCTGGGGCTACCTGTATGTTTTCTGGACCCCTCTTGTTCGTAATCCTGGGGACTGCCTGCATGTTTTCTGGACCCCTCTTGTTCGTAACTTGGGGACTGCCTGCATGTTTTCTGGACCCCTCTTGTTCGTAACTTGGGGACTGCCTGCAAGTTTTCTGGACCCCTCTTATTTGGAACTTGGGGACTGCCTGTATGTTTTCTGGACCCCTCTTGTTCGTAACTTGGGGACTGCCTGCATGTTTTCTGGACCCCTCTTATTTGGAACTTGGGGACTGCCTGTATGTTTTCTGGACCCCTCTTGTTCGTAACTTGGGGACTGCCTGCATGTTTTCTGGACCCCTCTTGTTCATAACTTGGGGGCTGCCTGTATGTTTTCTGGACCCCTCTTATTTGGAACTTGGGGACTGCCTGTATGTTTTGGAGGCCACTTTGTGTTCCCCTCAGAGCGCCTCCTCCTGCTGCTTCCAGCTCTGAGGCCGGGAGAGCGGGCCTAGGCGGGGCCCTGTATCCCTTCCTCCCTTTCCCTACCTGCCTTCCTTCCTGAGAAGGGGACGGAGCGAGAGAGAGGGAAGATGGCGGGGCCAGGCGCCGACGGGATGCAGCGAAGGCTGAGCGAACAAAAAGGAGGCTGCGCTGAGAAGAGAAGGAAGGAAGGAAGGAAGGAAGGAAGGAAGGAAGGAAGGAAGGAAGGAGGGAGGGAGGGAGGGAAGGAAGGGAGGGAGGGTGGGCGGTAGACTCCCAGAGGCCTGGGCGGAGGAGGAGGAGGAAAAGGAGGATGAGCGTGGCACAGAGGCGTCGCTGCTGCTGCTGGCCGTGCTTCCCCTGCCAGAGCCTCCCGGCTCCCTCGCCCCGCTGAGTCCGGGCTAGAGGTGGCCGGTGCGTGGAGAAGTGCAGGTCCCGCAGCCAGAGGAGGAGGTGGGAGCGCGGCGGCAGCGGGGCCATACCATGGCTGAGCAGGGGGCTCCAGAGGAGGAGGCAGTAGCCTCAGCAGCAGCCCCAGCCGCAGCAGCAGCAGCCCCAGGCCGGCATGGGACAGGCGGGCAGGTTCCAATTTCCTAAGGCACACCTGATTATTGCTCACGGCACACTAGTGTGCCGCGGAACACCGTTTGGGAAACACTGCCCTACATTCTAGAATTAATGCAGTTCAGGGCACCACAATACAATCCTGAAAAGCTTGAATGTGTTCAGAGAAGGGCAAATAACAGTCTCTCAACCTCAGAGGAAAGCAATGGCAAACCTCCTCTGAATAAATCCTGCCAAGAAAACCTGGCGATAGGTTTTTCTTAGGCTGGATTGACATTGCCCTATATCCCAGGATCTGATCCTAGATTATCTGGCAGTATAATCTAGTTCAAAGCAGATGACAATATGTAACACAATTTTTGTTCCAGGGTTATACATTTCATTTCCTAATTGGTTCTATCATAAACACATGGGGAAAGCTTATTAAGCTGCAAAAACTTTGTTTTTGCTGGTCATCCTACAGCACATTTTGCTGTACCGGGAATGTGGCGCAGCTGGCTGGGTGTCAGCTGCATAAGATCTCTATTGACCAGAAGGTCATGAGTTCGAGGCCTGCCCGGGTCGAGGTGGGCTCTCGACCTATTGTGTAGCCTGTTGTCGACCTTTGCAGCCCGAAAGACAGTTGCATCTGTCAAGTAGGAAATTAAGGCACCACTTAGTGGGGAGGCTAAATTTAACTGATTTACGAGGCCATAAAAAAGATCTCCAGAAAACACACTGAGGAATGAAGAAGCGCAACAGCTCCCCCTGGTGGCCAAATGTTAAATTGCCTCTGTCTGTCTTGTGTGTTTGTGTGTCTAAATGTAATGTGTACACTGTTATGCGCCCTGAGAACCCTGCGGGGTGAGAAGGGCGGAATAGAAATAAAGTAAATAAATAAATAAATCAAATAGTTTTTCAATGAATATCTCATTGAGTGTCAACCAATACAACATAGTTTGTGATAGCCACAAAAACAATGCTTCTGGGGTACAGCAACTACTTTCAAATAAAGTACTGTGCACTTAAACAGGAAATAACACTTTCAAACAAGGAACAGTCCCCCCCCCCCCCAAATTTTTTTGTTACACAGTATAATCTAGGATCAGATCTTGGGATATAGGGCGATACAGATCCAGCCTTAGAGTTGTTATGAGCTACAACAGGGCTGTCCAACTTCTACCGGCCCAGGGGCCTGAATTCCGGTCACTGATGACCTGGGGGGCCGTAGGGTCTGCCCCGCCCCCGCCCCCGGCTCCGCCCTCTCCCCGGCGCCCTCTCCCCTTATTTTAATTTAATATTAAATATATTTAATTCCATCCTCCCCTCTCCCCTTATTTTAATTTAATATTAAATATATTTAATTCCATCCTCCCTCTCCCCTTATTTTAATTTAATATTAAATATATTTAATTCCATCCTCCCTCTCCCTTATTTTAATTTAATATTAAATATATTTAATATTAAATTCCATCTTCCCATCTCCCCTTATTTTTATTTAATATTAAATATATTTAATTCCATCTTCTCATCTTCCCTTATTTTTATTTAATATTAAATATATTTAATTCCATCCTCCCCTCTCCCCTTATTTTTATTTAATATAAAATATATTTAATTCCATCATCCTCTCCCCTTATTTTAATTTAATATTAAATATATTTAATTCCATCTTCCCATCTCCCCTTATTTTTATTTAATATTAAATATATTTAATTCCATCCTCCCCTCTCCCCTTATTTTAATTTAATATTAAATATATTTAATTCCATCTTCCCATCTCCCCTTATTTTTATTTAATATTAAATATATTTAATTCCATCTTCTCATCTTCCCTTATTTTTATTTAATATTAAATATATTTAATTTCATCCTCCCCTCTCCCCTTATTTTTATTTAATATCAAATATATTTAATTCCATCCTCCTCTCCCCCCTTATTTTAATGTATCCCATCTCCCCTTATTTCATCTTTAAATATATTTAATTTTATATTTAATACATGAGGGGAGATGGGGGGAGGGAATGAGGGGCGCCCTGAGGAGCCCCCTGCTTCGGCCTACCTTTTCCAAACGCGCAGAATCCAGGAGTACCCGGACGACGAGAGAGGCGACGACCGACTGAGTCGAAAAAGGTCCTAATCGCGTCTGTGGGCCTCAGCGATCCAGTAGTAGAGTAGCCGAAGAGTATCGCGAGAATACGCAATCCACACGGGATTTCGCTGTGAACGCCGGTGTGATCTCGCGTCGACAGCGAAATCCCGTGTGGATTGCGTATTCTCGCGATACTTGCTCCAAACCCAGAAGTAGGTATTTTTTTTAATTTTTATTATTTATTTTATTTTTCAATTTTTATTTTTTATTAAAAAGCTTAGGGGACCGTAGGGAAGGGGCTGGGGGGCCATATACGGCCCCCGGGCCACCAGTTGGACAGCTCTGAGCTACAACATGAATGAATAGCATGAAGGCACAAAACAAGAGCAACATAAAGGTGCATTAATTAGTTTATTAATTACAAGAACGTCCATCCAGTTTTCTTCTTCCCAGTTGATTTCACTGATAAGAAATGGTCCAAACTGGAGTAACAATTTGCTCCGTATCATTGGTTATTGCCATGGTGCATTCTTCTCCCTCCTTTCTCACATTCTCTCCCCACTTCCCCTCCATAAATCTCTGCCCTCCCAGAAATTCAGTAGCAGCATCTATAGTCAGGAGTGTTTCTGAGGTAGTAAGACAGCCCCAACAACACTGTGGAGAAAGGACGAGGAAAGGCCTGGCCTCATCTCGCCCGCTGGGGAGGCAGATAGGGCACATAAGATGTAATTTGGGGACAGAAGACAGGCTCTTGACTTCCTTGGCCCACTCCTGCTTGAGCAGTGCTCCTCTGAGCTCCCTGCCTATGCCTTCCAGGCAGAACTGTCCGGCCTTCCCATCTTTCCTTGGTCTCAGTGCAAATTCCCTTCTATCCTTAACTTGGCAGTCATAAGTTCCAGGAGGGATCAAGGCACACGGGATGAAGGGAGGCTACCAAGGTCCTATGCGCATGGTCAGAGCTTCCCGTCGATGCTAATCTTGGCCACTGAGACACTGTCCGTGGGAGTCACTCGACCCTTCTCGTAAATGATAAATAGGTTCTGGGCATCTTCAGGGGCGGATCCGTCCAACGCCGTCATGGAGGAGTAGCCGCTGGCGCCACTCCAGATCTGCAAGGGCTCTTTCCACCATGAAGAGCCGTTGGTGAAACTCCAGCGGAGCGTCATGTTGATTCCTGGGGCAAAGGAGAAGGTGGGGGTCAGGTTGAGAGTATTATCTCCTTCTCTGGTCGTTTTTAAATAGTGGCTGAGGGGGCATCTGTTGGGAGTGCTTTGATTATGTATTTTTCCTGCATGGCAGAATGAGGTTGAACTACAAGGCCCTAGTAGTCCCATCCAACCCTATGATTCTTTGACCATGTAGCTCAAGCATGGCCCCTCCCCAGTGAACTTAGACAAGCCGTTACACTACAGCACTTTAGGAAAGAGTTTAAAACTTGGTGTTTTTTTCCAGAAGGCATTTTATAATGTTTAGACCAGGGGTGGGCAATTATTTTTTCCAAGGGGCCACACGAGAGCCAAAAAATATTATGGAGGGCCGCACCTAAAGGCAGAACTACTAATCTACATAATTTATTCATTTATTTATTTACTATATTTACTATATATTATACATCATTAATATTAACATATTAATATATCAAGAAATATTCATATATTATTAGTATTAATATCATAATTATTATAGTATATATAGACATTATAATATATTGAAATTATAATATAATATAACATTATATTATATTATTTATTATATTATTAGTATAAAATTTTTATTATAAAATAATAATAAAAACCACTAAATTAAAATAAAATGAAATTCAAGAAGACAAGGTGCGAACCAGGATAGAGGTTGACATCTTCAAGAGAGGAAGGATCCCAAGATGGAATGGCCCAATGGACCCAGCCCAGAGGATAACAACGCAGACCCAGCCGCCACCGCAGCAGAGCAGAGCAGCAGATGATCGGAGGCTGCAGGTCACCGCCCGCTCTCGCCTCCAGCCGTTCCCCAGCTGATCACCCTGCCATGGAGTGCCTGCCATCCCGGGAGGTGATCCGGGCCTGCAGTGGGAGCAGTCGGCGAGCTGCGGCGGGTGATTGCCCTGGCGAACCAGAAGACGATCAAGTCTTCCGTGTCACCAGGACGCACAGCCGCCGCAGGTCGGCAACTGCTCCCGCTGCAGGCCCGGATCGCCTCCCGGGATGGCAGGCACTCCAAAGCCGCTGCTCCTCCAATTGTTCTCAGGAGCGGCAGGCTGCCGACATAGGCCCCACAGAGCCCGCGATGGGATAGCGACAGCGGCACCCCTTCCTCTTGGCCCCACCCCTGACACCCTTCTCCCCGGGCCGGACAGAATCGGCTGCCGGGCCACATCCGGGCTGCAGATTGCCCAGGTCTGGTTTAGACAATAACCAGAACTGATTGCCAATCACTAAGCACTTGAGCTGCTATATTGATTACATGGATCTTTTAACGGATTCTATTTTAATAGAGGTTGTTTTATTTATATTCCTGGTTTATGTAATGTTATTATTATCTTCATATTGATGTATTTTATTTTATGTATTATGTATTTTATGAATGGCATCTTTGTGTGTTATTTTGTAAGCCGCTCCAAGTACCTATGGGAGATGGTGACTGGGTATAAATAAAGTTTTTAAATTATTATTATTATGGGCAAACTTTGACCCTCCAGGTATTTTGCACTTCAACTCCCACAATTCTTAACAGACAGTAGGCTGTTAGAAATTATGGGAGTTGGAGTCCAAAATACTTGGAGGGCCAAAATTTACCCAGGCCTGGTGTAGCACATCCAGCTGAACACATCTCCACTCATACCCCTGCTCTCTGAAAACACAGAAATGGAGGAGCTGGGATGTTTATAGGGCAGGCCAGGAAACATTTGGGTCATTATATAGTTGGAACAATAGAAATTTGAAAGCTGCAACCATAAAAAGGTGAATTGTGATAGCATTAGTCATTATATTCCAGCAGGCTTTCAAGGGTCTGATTTGATTAACGAGTTGTAAATAGTTTTATAGTTTTTAGTTAAGAGATTATTTTTTTTCGGTTGTTTTAAAGTGTGTTTTATGAGGGCGGGTCAATAAGTCCGTGACTCTTTGAATTTCCCGCCTCTTAATTGAAAGGGCAACACTACTCCTGTCAACAGGCATCTGTCAGTTGACTCCTGTCAAAATTTGAACAAACTGCGTCATTTAGTTTGTGTTTGACAGCCATTGATAGCCGACTATCGCGTGATTTGAGGAGAAAATGGAAAAAAGTGAATTTTGTGTGCTCATTAAGCATTATTTTTTTGCGGGAAAAAACCATCACTCAAACCAAGGCTAAGCTTGATAAATACTATGGGGACTCTGCACCATCAATTTCAATGGTAAAAAAGTGGTTAACTGAATTTCATTGTGGCCGTACGCGTTGGTGGTATAGTGGTGAGCATTGTGGCCGTACAAGCACGGAAGATGCTGAACGTTCTGGACGCCCAGTTGAGGTCTCCACACCCGAAACAATTGAAAAAAGTCACGATATGGTGTTGGCCGATCGGAGATTGAAAGTGCGAGAGATTGTGGAAGCCATAGGCATCTCCCATGGCTCAGTGGTTTCAATTTTAAATGATCACTTGGGTATGAGAAAGCTTTTCGCAAGATGGGTGCCGCGTTTGCTCACAATCGACCACAAACGCAATCATGTGACAATTTTGCAGGAGTGTTTGGCGTTGTTCAACTGCAATACGGATGAGTTTTTGCACTGTTTCGTAACCGTGGACGAAACGTGGATCCACCACAACACACCAGAGAGACCAAACAGCAGTCAAAACAGTGGGTTTCTCAGGGTGAATCGGCGCCAAGGAAGGCCAAGGTGGGTTTGTCAGCCAGTAAAGTCATGGCGACCGTTATTTGGGATGCATGCGGTATAATCCACATTGACTACCTTCAAAAGTTTAAAACAATCAATGGCAAATATTATGCCAACTTATTGGGTCGATTTAATGAGGATTTGGGGGGGGGGGGGACCGCATTTGGCCAAGAAAAAAGTTCTTTTGCACTAGGACAATGCAAAGGTGCACTTTCCATGTGCAGTTTCCGTGGCAACAATCCATGAATTGGGATACAAATTGCTCCTTCATCCGCCCTATTCTCTGGATTTAGCCCCGAGTGACTATTTCTTGTTTCCAAACCTGAAGAAATGGCTCGGCGGAAAGAGATTTGACTCCAACAATGAAATCATCTCACAAACAAATACCTATTTTGATGACCTCGACAAATCTCATTTTTTGGAAGGGATAAAAAAATTGGAGAAATGTTGGACAAAGTGTATAGAGCTCAAAGGAGACTACGTTGAAAAATAAAATGATTTTTTAATCCAAAAACCTGTGTTTCATTCAAAAGGTCACTGACTTATTGACCCGCCCTCGTGTGTGTGTGTGTGTGTGTATTTGTGTGTGTGTGTGTGTGTGTGTGTGTGTGTGTATCTCTCTCTCTCTCTCTCTGTGAGCTGTCCTGAGCCCTCGGAGAAGGATGGCATACAAAACTCAATAAATAGATAAATAAATAAATAAATAATTGCCAACAGGATGCCAGATGTTTTAACTTCTGAGATTTTTGATCACTGGGTCTAGAGCAGTGAATCCCAAAATGTAATTCTGCAGGTGTTTTGGATTTCAGTTCCAGAAGCCACAATTGCATGGACCTATAATGAGGAATTCTGGGAAATGGAAGTCCAAATACTCAGAAGACCAAAGTTTGGGAAACACTGGAGCTTGCTAAAGAAAGAATGTTTATATTAATTGAGGTTGCAGCTGGTGTCAAGGCCGAATTGCTTACCTACACATGTATTGGGCAATGACCTTCTGGAACATGGCCATACGGCCTGGAAAACACACAACAACCCAGTGATTCCGGCCATGAAAGCCTTCGACAACATATTGGGCAAATGCTGATCTTTCAGTCCTAATAACAACAATGTACTCAGATCTATTCCGTTTTCTTAAATAAAGCAACTAGACCAGTCATTGGCAAACTTTGGCCCTCCAGGTGTTTTGGACTTCAACTCCCACAATTCCTATTGGCTGTTATTTATTTATTTATTTATTTCGGGATTTTACCCTTTTCTTCTCAACCCCCAAGGGGGACTCACAGCGACTTACAGTGTAGGGCACAATTCGATGCCCACATAATCACAATATAAAACCCCAAAACCCTTCAACAATTAAAATACATTAAAAATACATTAAAATACAACTACATTAGCACCATACACATTCACTCTGGATTAAAACAATGTTCAGTCCATAAAAACATTGGCCATAATCACCCACTTCCATTAAAAACCAATCTAAAATGCTGCCTTGTGCTGGTGTACAAATGCCTGGTCCCACAGCCAGGATTTTACTTTTTTCCTGAAGGCCAGGAGGGATGTGGTGGATCGTACATCCATAGGAAGCGCATTCCACAGGCGGGGAGCCACCACCGAGAAGGCCTGTTAGGAATTGTGGGAGTTGAAGCCAAAAACACCTGGAGGGCCAACGTTTGCCCATGACTGGTCTAGACTTCTGAGAGCTTTTCTTTTCTGAACTAGAGTTTGCCTATACCTGACATCTCTGTATGTGTAGGGTGACCTATGCAGGTATATGTCACTAAAAGGATGCCAGTCGATGTATAGCAGTGTCTCTCACGCTTGTACAAACACATTCCTGCGCTCTTTCTTTCTGCCTCTCTTGCACACGCGTGCTGTGATTTCTCACTCACGTTCTCGCTCGTGGGCTGGGTTGCTGAAGAAGACGAGGCCAGATTTGACCAAGGCTCCTGCTGCCACGGCTGGGTCCACCAAGGTCATATCAAAGGTCACGTTTTCCAGAGGGAGGGTCTCACAAGCATCATAGCTGCGAATCACAATGCGACAACTGCAGTGGTAGAAGTTCTGGTTCCTAGCATTGATCACCACGGAGCCATCTGGCAGCTCATAAGGCTGTGAAGGAGAAAGAGACTGGAATGAACTCTGGGGTGAAGAGGAGTTTTCTTTGGTGTGGGGGTGAGTGCTTCCCTCCCATTAGCCCCAGAAATATTTTACTTCTTCCTCTTGTACTACTTAGTATTAGAACAGAATATCCAGGGAAAGAAAATACAATAATCAGATGGGAACAGTCTTGAATTCCAAAAACACAACATCAAATGATACTAAGCTTCAAACCAAGCAGGCGTGAACGCCTATCAGGATTTATTGCCGACCCAGCAAAGTAGGCAACCAGTTCCCCTTTGCCCAACTCAAGGCCTAGGTCATATTTCCATGCTTTCCAGGAAACTCCTAATAGTCTAAGGCAGTGTTTCCCAACCAGTGTGCCATGAGCCGATCCTCAGGTGTGCCGTGGGAAATTGGAACCTCCAATACCCTTTCTTCCCCCTCCTGCCGAACACTTAATTTTTCTTCTCCACTCGGGCTCCCTTCTTCCCAGCCTCGCTCTGCTCGCTTTGCCTTGCTTTGCTCTGGGGCGAGTCTGCGCAGTAGCGCCTGCACGGGTCATGTCTTCCTCCCTCCCCCCTCCCCCTGAACACGCTCATGCTGCCCCCTCGGATCAAAATGGCGGCATCAGCGGCAGTGTAAAAGAAAAAGTAAGTGTTCGGCAGGAGGGGGAAGAAAGGGCGTGAAGGGGAGGGGAAGGAGGAGGTCTCTGTCGAAAGCTGGCACGGGCAAACTTGGACCTTCCAGGTGTTTTGGACTCCAACTCCCACCATTCCTTGCAGCCTCAGGCCCTTTTCCTTTCCCCCCCCTCAGCCACTTAAGCAGGAAAGGGCCTCAGGCTGTTAGGAATGGTGGGAGTTGAAGTCCAAAGCACCCAGAAGGCCGAAGTTTTCCCATGCCTGTTTTAGGGACCTTAAAGTGTTGAGCCTCCTTCCAACATTGTGATTCTGGATAGAAAACAAACAAACAACATAACATAACATAGTTTGAGTCCACAGTGCTCTCTGAGTGTAGGTGAACTACAACTTCCAAACTCAAGGTCAATTCCCAAGCAAATCCTTCCCATACTTTCTGTTGGTAATGAGAGTTCAATATGCCAAGTTTGGTTCAATTCCATTGTTGCAAGAGTTCAAGATGCTCTTTGATTGTGTGTTAACTATAAATCCCAACAACTACAACTCCCAAATATCAAGGTCTATTTTCCCCAAACTCCATCTGTGTTCACATTTGGGCATATTGAGTATTCATGCCAAGTTTAGTCCTGATCCAACATTGTTTGAGTCCACAGTGCTCTCTGGATATAGGTGAACTACAACTCCAAAACTCAAGGTCAATGCCCACCAAACTCTTATAGTATTTTCTTTTGGTTATGGGAGTTCTGTGTGGGAAGTTTGTGTCTTTCTGCCATTCCTGCCAGGATATCTATGTTGTGTTCATTGAAACAGGTCCAGGTTTCACACTGAGTGTATAAATACATTCAAAAACATATTAACTATATGTATTACTGTGTTAGAGTGTCATTTTGTGTCATTTTGGTTGGTGGTGTGCCCCAGGATTTTGTCAATGTAAAAAATGTGCCGCAGCTCAAAAAAGGTTGAAAAACACTGGTCTAAGGAACAAGGACTACATCACCACACGAGTACCCACATCTCTGAAAGGAAACACGCACACACATACACACAACTTTATCTAAGAAGGTAAGGTTTATCTACAAGTATAAAAGGAATACAGTTGGCCCTCCGCATTGACTTTTGCAGATTTGATTAGAACATTCTCTCTAGAATTATCTAAATTATTCAATATATGACATAATCGTCAATGTCCTCTGGATGTTGACTGTAGGGTCACACTGAAGGACTAGATATTATTTTAGGGAGCACCTCTTTATGAATCTCTTGGTCACATGTGTCAAACTCAAGGCCTGCAGGCTGAATCCAGCCCTTCATGTAGTTTTATGTGACTCTCCAGATGCTGAACTAAATAATAATAATAATAATAGCGATTTTGTGATATGAAATCTAGCATATATATATATAGAGAGAGAGAGAGAGAGAGAGTTTGTGACATACTGTGTTTTTGTGTTAGTAACATAATAAATAAATAAATCTTATTATTTATGTTATTATTTATTTATTATTTTGGTTTCTATAACGCTCCTCCCCATAGGCTCGGGGCGGTTCACAAAATCTAAAAGTATATACATTAAAAAGCAATACATATAAAAACCAAGTTTCTACGAGATTTAGGAGGGGCCGCTAAGATTGAATGCTTGCCAGAAAAGGGTAGTTTTACAAGCCCTCCGGAAAGGGGCCGGTTCTCTAAAGCGTTCCATAGAGTCGGAGCCACCATTGAGAAGGCTCTTTGCCTAGTAGCTGATGAGTGGTAAGTTCGGATAGAATGGCATTAAGGAGGTTTTGTTCCTTCGACCGTAGTGATCTCTGGGGAATATATGGGGTAAGGCGGGGCTTCAGGTACACCGGGCCTAGACCATACAAGACCTTAAAGGTTAGAACCAGCACTTTGAATGCAATCCGGTACTCTATTGGGAGACAGTGCAATTGCTGCAAAATGGGGCTGATATGACATCTCACTGGCACTGCAGCGAGCAGTCGAGATGCAGCATTTTGCACTAGCTTAAGTTTCCGGATCACAGACAAAGGAAGGCCAATGTAGAGGGCGTTACAGTAGTCTAATCTCGAGATGACCGTCGCCTGGATCACCGTAGCTAGGTCACTCCTGGATAGGTAAGGTGCCAACCGCCTAGCCTGTCGCAGATGGAAGAATGCGGATCTGCTCACAGTGGAGACCTCCATTGTCAGCTGTGATTCCAACTGGACTCCCAGATTTTTTACTAAAGACGACGGGCATAATGCCTCGCCGTCCAGGGTAGGCAGCTGGCATTCTCCCCCACCCGGGCGATCCAGCCAAAGGATCTCATTCTTCGATGGGATTCACCCTCAACCGGCTGGCTCGCAGCCAGCCAGTTACGGCCTCAAGGCACAGATGGAAATTATTGGGTACGGAGTCCGGCCGGCCTTCCATTCTCAGCACAAGCTGGGTGTCATCAGCGTACTGATGGCACTCCAGATCAAAGGCACAGTCGGGCAAGTGGAAATTATATGGATGTTAAATAACGGAGTGAGGGACCCCACAGCTTGGCTGACCTTCCATTCTCAGCAACAAGCTGGGTGTCATCAGCGTACTGCTCTTGGCACTCCAGACCAAAGCTACGCACCAGTCAGGGGCAAGTGGACGGGGCATATGGATGTTAAATAACAGCAGCAGGGGAGAATGCCCCATCCGGCCCCGAAGATCACCTGGAAGAGGGCCGGGAGATCCTAGTAGCTCCCAAGCTACCTTAGCACCCTGGAGCCTCTCGGAGACTACACCTCCCCTCTCCACCCATTGTCCCCAGTCTTGGAGGAAGGAGGATTCTCCAGATGCTGAACTAAAATAATAATAATAATAATAATAGTGATTTTGTGATATGAGATCTAGCATATCTCTCTCTCTCGTTTGTTGTGACATACTGTGTTTTTGTGTTAGTAACTAACTAACTAAATAAATAAATCTTTATTTATACCCTTCCACCATCTCCTGAAAGGGCTCCGGGCGACTCGCAAAGCACTCAAAGGTCCAAACACACAATATACAACAAGTTCCTAAACAATAACGCAAAAGCAATAACAAACAACATCATAAACCCCACTGGTTAAAAATCAATAAAATGCAACAATAGCTGCAGATATAAAACAAACAATATCAGTCTCATAAAATGCAAGGTGAGATAATCTTTTGGTCCTCAAATATGTTCATTAAGGATTTCTAAACATTATACATCATGACTAGTTGTAATACAACAGCATCTGAAAGGCTGCAGTTTTTTTCTGTTTAGTCCAGATAGTGGGGTTTAAATTTAGATATGATGCTTGGCATTAAAATGTCCTTTAAGCTGTCCCCAACCTCAGAGCCACCAGTGCTGTTGGGTTGCAATCCCCATTATCCCCAGTCCACATGATGGATAATCCAAAGTGATGAGAGTTGCCATTCAACAACAGCTGGGGACACAAAGTGGGTACAAACTAAAGAGCACTGACTACTATGTATAAAAAAAATTATAATTGGCCCTCTGTATCCATGCATTCTCCATCCATGGATTCAACTGCACTTTAAGGCACCCATTAGGCTGACGTGGTCCTTCATGAAAATGTGTTTGACATCCCTGCTGTAGGTCCTACATTGTGATTCTACATTCAACTTTCAGATTTTTTTTATTTGTAGTTTTCCCACTGTTGTGAGGCTCCTGTGCTCTTAATCCCAGTGCATATGGAGGGCCGACTGTATTAAGAAGATATATGGACATTTTGGGGAAATGTACAAGCACGCCAAAAAAAAAAAATTAAAGAAAAAGGGAACAAAAGCTTGGCTAATCCTACTGGATACATACCGAAATACAGGCCTCAACAGAGTAGGATCCCAGGACCAAAAGAACAAACACTGTAAGATACTAGCAAGCTATAAGGCATGGAAGAAATGCCAACTCCAATCCACTACTTTTATATACCCAAACCCATAGCAATCCTAGGTAACGCCCAATGACCGATTGTTACCTGACTAACCATTAGATTCTCATGCTTTCCTGAAGCAACATAGTTTAATAATAATAGTAATAATACACTTTATTTATATACCGCTCTTCTCACCCCGAAGGGGACTCATACTCAGCAGACAATCCCTGCCGTTTCCACACATACAGACGAACAGAGGCAAACTCTGGCCACCAGGGGGAGCTGACGTTTCAGATGAGAATAAACAAATAACTATGGCCCAATTAGTATGGTTTCTGCTTTTGCCTTGAGCCAAGTAGATAGACACAGATAGCCTGATGGGACTGTGCATCCGCAAGCTCAGCACACAGACTCTGTGAGGAAGACAGAAGAAGAAAAAATAGGGATTTCTTCCCAGGCAGGAATATAGTTGGCCCTCCACATTTGCAAGTTTAATTTCTATGGATTTGATTATTTACAGATGTGATGTCTCTCTAGACATCTTTAGGTTCTCCAGTGTGATCTGATTGTCAACCTCCACCAGAAGTTGATCATAGAGTTGCATTACAACCCTATAATTCATGTTTATATATTTTGGGTTGTTTAAATTTTGTTAGTATGAATGTATTGTTGTTGTATTCGGGCATTGAATGTTTGCCTTTGATGTTTGGAATCCGCCCTGAGTCTCTTTGGGGAGATAAAGCAGAATATTAATAAAGATTATTATTATTATTATTATTATTATTATTATTATTATTAGACCTAGCGATTCCTAGAGAGATGTTCTCCTAGAGCAGTGGTTCTCAACCTGTGGGTCCCCAGATGTTTTGGCCTACAACTCTCAAAAATCCCAATCAGTTTACCAGCTGTTGGGAATTCTGGAAGCTGAAGGTCAAAACATCTAGGGACTCACAGGTTGAGAACCACTGTCCTAGAGAACAAACATCTACATGCACAAGCCAGAGTGGAAGCTGAATTTTATTTTGACACTGATGTGGAGACGATTTCTTCAACTATGGG
Organism: Anolis apletophallus; assembly: GCA_030556195.1. Classification (NCBI taxonomy): domain Eukaryota; kingdom Metazoa; phylum Chordata; class Lepidosauria; order Squamata; family Anolidae; genus Anolis; species Anolis apletophallus. The sequence goes on along the minus strand of JARBWK010000001.1, from coordinate 194,838,498 downwards.
CCCCTCCACACAGCCCTATACCCCAGAACAGGGCTGTCCAACAGGCGTCCCCGGGGCCGTACACGGCCCCCGAGCCCCTTCCCTCCGGCCCCCTAACTTGTTTTAATAAAATACAAATTTAAAATTTAAAAAAATTAAAAAATGCCTACTTCCGGGTTTAGGCGAGCATCGCGAGACTACGCCAGCCACAGATGGGATTTCGAGGGAGGTCGAAATCCCATCTGTGGCTGCGTAGTCTCGCGATAGCTGCCGAAATCTCAGGTCCCGCGGGGTTTCCGGCCGGCCTGGGCACGCGCCTCCCCCTCCCTCGCGGCTGCTTCCAGGCCAGCCCCCATTCCCTCAGAGAGAGGGAGGAGGGGAGTGAGGCAGGGAAAGCCCCTCCTGGCTCCGTCCTCTTCCTGTGGAGGGCCCTCACTTCCCGCCCCGCAGATGGGAGAGCCGCCGCGCCCGGCCTGAGCTTGGCCTCGGCTCCAGCAGGGCTCTTCGGGGACCGCGGCGGCGTTGGCGCTTCGGCCCTGTGGCGGGGCTCCCGCAGTATGGGTAAGGAAGGGCCTGGCTCGAATCAATCAATCTAAAAACAGTGGGATGTTGGGGGGGGGAGGGGTCCCTCAGCGGTGGTTTCCTTGGAGACGCTTCCTTCCCCTCCTCCGCGCCCCCTCCCCCTTGTTGTGCTGCCTTCCCCCGCGTGCAGGGCGCAACGTGGCTTCCTTTGCACCTGCCCCCGTGGCTAGACTCAAATAACTCAAAGGTATTAGGAAACATTCCCCCAAATCCACCAGTGTTCCCATTTGGGTATATTGAGTATTCATGCCAAGTTTGGTCCAGATCCATCATTATTTGAGTCCACAGTGCTCTCTGGATGGAGGTGAACTACAACTCCACAACTCAAGGTCAATTGTAAGTAAATTGGAGCTGGGGAGGGGGTGGAGCCGGGGGAGGGGGCGGAGCCGGGGAGGGGGCAGAGCCGGGGGAGGGGCGGAGGCAGACCCTTCGGCCCCCCAGGTGATCAGTGACCGGAATACCGGCCCTTGGGCCCATAGAAGTTGGACAGCCCTGCCCCAGAATATCAAGACAGAAAATCCCACAACATCTGCTTTGAACTGGGTTATCTGAGTCCACACTCAGGTAATGTGCAAAAGGGCCCTATATTTGAGGACAACAGGGCAGAATATATAGCTATATCCATTCTGTGTCCCTTTACAATTGCTGCTTGTGGCTATTTCCTCCTTTTGTGGCCCAATCCCCATATAAGGGATGATGAAGCACATTCAAGATGATGACACCTACCTGGCATTCGTCAGGATTAAAGTCGCTGAGAAGCTTTGTCTCGCCGTAAGGGATCCCACGCAGGGGCTGCCGCCCGTATCGCCAAGTCAACCCGTGGTCGTCGCTGAGGAGGCAGGAGATCCCGTCCCGCATCAACGTCCCGTGGCCACAGACTATCAAACGGCCCTTCTTGGGTGCATAGTGTTTCTGAAAGACAGAGCGGATCCCAAAGACATTGAGACCTGCTTCCTGCTATGGCTTTCATAGACATTCGGTTAGTATTCAGTTGTTTCACCAACATTTTGAAGCCCAAAACACCTAGAGGGGCAAGATTTGCCTATGCCTGCTCTAAAGAGATTGAAAGCAATTAAATTTAAAACCCATCCAATTAAAACCTGAAAATATGCAAACATTAAAATGGAATTAAAACATGAACAGTATTAGAAATAAACTGTTTAAAATCTGAAAATCAATTTAAAACCTATTGATAGCTAAAACCACAGCACTCCTTGACATGATCTTCAAAAGCTCCTTCTTTAAAAGCCTGCCTGAATAATAAGCTTGGCACTGTTAGGCTAAGCCAGGGCTGCCCAGGAAGTCGATCGTGATCGACCAGTCGATCTTGGGACCAAAGGAGGTCGATCCCAGCCAGGTGGGGCTTCTCAGAGGGGGCGGGGCCAGGCCGCACCAAGCCCCGCCCCCGGCTTCGGCAGTCCCAGCAGCTTTTCCAGGCTTGAGGAGGGCAGTGCCAAGCCAGCCTTGTGCTAGCTATGTCATCACTGGCTTGGCATTGCCATCCTCAAGCCTGGAGAAGCTTCTGGGAGCTCCAAAGCCAGAGGAGGGGCTTGGGGGCGTGGCATGGCCTGGTTACGCCCCTCCTCTGGCTTCTGCTCTACCATCTTCTCCAGGCTTGAGCATGGCAGTGCCAAGCCAGCCTTGTGCTAGCTATGCCACCACTGCCTTGGCATTGCCATCCTCAAGCCTGGAGAAGCTGCTGGTAGAGCTGAAGCCAGAGGGGAGCGGAGCCAGGCCACACCAAGCCCCTCCCCTCCCCCCTCCAGCCTTGAGGAGGTAGGTAGATCTTTCTGACTTGGTTTTATTATAAGTAGCTCGCGTGCTGAAAAAGTGTGGGCACCCCTGGGGTAAGCATTGTTCTAACCACCGTTTCCAGTATGTTTTCCACTATGCACTCGACAACCAAGCCACCTTTCGGTCTGGCACATGCGTGCTCACCTGGATGCCGTAGCCTGGACCAGGAGCAAACATGGTTGTGCCGATGTCTTCGGAGAGGTTCCGGGGGACACTCCACGTGACGCCATCATCGCGGCTGCGGATGATCATGGTGCTGGCGGTGGCGCATTGGTGGTAGTGAGCACACAGAGTATACACCAGGAACACAATGTCTTTTTCCCAATCCACCACCACGGCTCCAAGGTTAAGACCATCTGCTAAGGAGCCATCATCAACTATGAATGAAGTTGGGCTCCAGGTAGCACCTTGGGAAAGACACACAAGGACAAGTCGTGAATCTTTACTATCGACATTCTGTTGTATACAGAAAGACTGTATGATAATATGGGCAAAAAATATTGGAAGAACAATAAAATTAAAAGAATGGGGGCAAATATGGCAGAGAAAAATTAAATATACATATGCTACTGATATCAAAGAAAATTGGTATAAAATGTTCTACAGAAAGGTATATAACACCATACAAGTTGGGATTAATGTACAAATCAGCAAGTAATAAATGCTGGAAGTGTGAAAAAGAAGTGGGAACCACACATGGTGGTCTTGCACAAAAGTGAATCTCTATTGGAGAAAAATACAAGAAATATGTGAAAAAAATATTAAAAATAAAAATCAGTATGAAACCGGAATATTTCTTACTGGAAATAATAGAAGAGGAATTGAAAATGGATCAAAACCAAGATATTTTATTCACATATTCGACTACGGTGGCAAGGATGGTCTACGCGAAAAAATGGAAATTTTTAAAAATGGCAACAGTAGAAGAATGGCTGAATAAAATGGATGAAATAAAAAAAATTGACAAATTAACTTTTGCCTTAAAGGTATCTTATGGAAGATCCATAAAAAATACAGACTGGAAGTTATATGAAGAATTTAGGGAAATCTATAAGGAATAGAGAAACCAATGCAATACAAAATTACCACTAAATTATAAATTAGAAGTACTCAAGACAGAGGACGAAGACAGAAAGAGAGATAAGCCGCTATGGAGAGAATTAAGTAGAAAAAGACTGGTATATAAACGCAGAAAAGATGATTTGGAAGTCACAAATCCCTATCCTCCCCAAATTTCCTAATATTATCCTACCAATTCCAATTACCCTTTTCCCTTTCCCCAACTTTCCTTAACTTTTCCCTCTCCAATTCATTAGATAGGTTGCTTTTTAATTAAAGGATATATATATATATATATATATATATATATATATATATATATCCTTTATATATGAAAATTTGTGCAATAAAATTATTTAAATAATAATAAAGAAATAGTTCTGCCAACTGCATTTTAACCTTAAATCCACTTAGTACTGTTGTGTCAGAAGAAAATAGAGAACATACTGCAAGTCGCTTCTAGTGTGAGAGAATTGGCCGTCTGCAAGGACGTTGTGCAAGGGCTGCCTGGATGTGTTACCATCCTGTGAGAGGCTTCTCTCATGTCCCTGAAGATGCCAGCCGCATCTGTTAAGGTCGATGGTCAAGGGCCAAGCCGTTTTGCCTTTCACTGTTTCGAAACAGCGAAACAGTGAAAGGTCCCGAGGAAACTGAGGCAGGCGAAATGGCTTGGCCCTTGACCGTCGACCTTAACAGAGCCCTTTTGGTCTTAACTTTTCATTTGGATTACAAATATCTACTTTTGAGAAGAACTTTTCCATTTGGATTACAAATACGCACCTTAGATTGGATTATAATTTTATGTTTGGACCTTATGATTGCTGGCTCTTTCGCATTGATGTTTGGTTGCATAATTGACTAACTCCGTATCCGGTTCACTTATATTGTATACATAAGAAATATATGAATTGCATTCAACACTATTGGAAAATATATTGAACTTATTCTGCCACTTTGGCTCCCGTTTTGTTTGTTTGCTGATCTTAGAAGAACCACTACGCTCTTTTGTTTGTTTTAAACCAGGGATGCTCACACTTTTTCAGCATGTGAGCTACTTATAAAACAACCAAGTCAAAATGATCTACCTACCCACTACTCAGAGAGCCATAAAAGCAAAATATTTGGACATTGATTTCAGTGAGAGCCATATCATATATTTTAAGACTGAATTCAACTAAATGTGAGTATAATAAGCCCCTGAATTTATTCATAATAATAATGATTATAATATTCATTCAGCCTCTGCTACTACTACTAATAACAACAACAACAATAGGTTCCTAGAGTAGAAGGAGACCTCCAAGGGCCATCCAGTCCAACCTCTTTCTGCCATAAGGGAAAAACACAATCAAAGCATTCCTCACAGATGGCCATTCAGCCTATGATACCGTGTTTCCCGAAAGTATGACACCCCCGATTGTAAGACGTATCGGGGGGTGTCAGGGTCTCGGCAAACTTATATAAGCCGTACCCGAAAAGTAAGGCATTACCTCGGGCGGCATGGCGTGGCTGGCTTGGCTGGGCCGGAATCCTGCTCCTCTTCCTCCTCTTCTTTCCAGCAGCGCCTTCCATCCTCCTCCTCTTCCTCCCAGCAGCGCCTTCTCCCCTCGCGCGGATCTGCCCCCTCCCTTTAGTGAAGGGAGGAGGGGGCGAGCCGCCGCGCGAGAGGGAAGAAAGCGCCGCGGAGATCCCGCCCGCACGGCGGCTCAGGCGTCTTTCCGACTCAGGCGGCGCCTGAGTCGCCCTTGGGCGGGACTTCTACGGCGCCTTCTCCCTCTCGCCGGCGGCTCCTCCGCCTCCTCCTCCCTTCACTAAAGGGAGGCGGATCGGCGAGAGGGAGAAGGCGCTGCTGGGAGGAAGAGGAGGAGGAGGAAGGCGCCTGGAAAGAAGAGGAGGAAGAGGAGAAGGATTCCGGGCCCAGCCAAGCCAGCCACGCCATGCCGCCCGAAATCTTACTGTCGCCTTACTTTCGGGTACCGTCGGCTAATGTAAGCCGTGCCCCAGTAAGCCGTAGTGGGGATTTTGGGGTCAAAAGAAAGTAACGCTGTCTTACTTTCTTCGGGATAATAATAATAATAATAACAACAATGGGTTCCTAGAATAGGAGGAGACCTCCAAGGGCCATCCAGTCCAACCTCCTTCTGCACCTGGGCGGCATCGGGAGCCTGTGGGGCGGGACTGAGCCTTCCTCCCACCCTGCCTGTGATCTACCAGGACACCCTATGCGATCTACCAGTAGATCGCAATCTACCTAATGAGCACCCCTGTTTCAAATTGTGACCAGATTGTGTGGTTTCTCCATAGGGAGAAAGGCAGGGTGTAAATAAAGAAATAAATATATAAATCAATATAAATAATATTCTAATGCACCAAAATAACTTGGTTTGCCTTAAATATGATATGCCTTAACTAGTGAGGTATTAAAAACCTCATTTGTCCAGCTATTCTGGACCTCTTCTGCTAATCTGTTGGGGGTTTTTTTAGATATAGGAACTACACAGAATGAGCACTCAGGTATGACATGCTTGTCACTGGTTGGAATTAATAAACAGAAATAATCTAGTTTAGCAGGTTATCCAGGCTGTCCGAAGAGCGCTTTCTTCCCATGTGAAATTGCCTGAACTCACTAAGACCTTTGGGTTGGTGCCAACACATTGAAAAGTGGATTTGGTGGGAGTGTTATGCTCTTTTTAAATTAATGTCTTATGTTATTTCTGTGTGCTTTCAAGTCTTTTCCCATTTATGGCATGATTTTAAAAATTGGTTTTAATATTGATTTTTTTTTAATGTTTTTGGTTTTAATGTAACAGTTTTATTTTACTGTATGCATGTTTATGGCATCAAAGTGCTGCCTATCTGCTCTGAGTCCCCTTCGGGGTGAGAAGGGTAGGATATAAATGTAGTAAATAAAGAAATAAACCATCACACTGGCAACGAAGATCCGCATAGTTAAAGCAGTGGTATTCCCCGTAGTAACCTATGGATGTGAGAGCTGGACCGTAAGGAAGGCTGAGTGAAAAAAGATATGAATGTAAAGTTGCCAGAATGAAAACTGAAGCTCATACTTGTATCTGTCCTGGGGAAAAGGGAGACCTTCTGAACAACCAGCAACATCTGTACAACTATTAAAGGGAAAGGAGGCCTCTTTAGTTTTCAGCTTGTGATCCTAGCAAGTACCCTGAGGTCTCATGGCTGGCTGGGAGATTTTGAGAGCTATAGTTTATTTATTTATTTATTTATTTATTTATTTATTTATTTATTTGCTATATTTGTATACTGCCCTTCTCAGCCCGTAGGCGACTCAGGGCGGTTTACAGTCAAACATCGAGCATAAAAACACCGTAAAACAATTACGATAATATAAAAACGTTACTGAAAAGGACATTCAAGTGCTGTACCCTGGGTACCACAGGCATTGCTGTACAACTGGTGGGCCACTGTGTGATACAGAATGCTGGACTAGAAGGCACAATCAAATGAACTGCAACACCTAAGATGAATGGCCATCTGTCAGGAGTCCTTTGATTGTGCTTTTCCAGCATGAATGTCGTGTCTGGGTACAGGGGTTGCCTTTACAGCAGCGTTGTGTCTGTTTTTGCCCCTTCTCTCTCTTCCTTTCCTTCTCTTCTTTTATCTTTCAGTACAGATAGAGATAAAGCTTTCTTTCTTTTCCCTAATCTTTGCCCTTTACCTCATCTCCATTCCCTCCCTCCTTCCTCTCTCCTCCTGTCTTTCTCTCCCTTTCTCTTTCATGCTGTGTCTTTTCCCTCCCTCCCTCCCACCTTCTCTCTCTCTTTCCTCCCAACTTTCCCTCTTTGTACCTCCCTCCTGTCATCTCTCCTTTCATCGTGTCCGTTCTCCCCCCTGCCTTCTTCACCTTTTTCCTTTTGCTTTGCGTCCTTTCCTTCCTTCCCGAAGGCAGAGCAGCCTGGCAGTGGGTGGGGCCTGCTGCTTCCCCAGGGCAGCCATGGGCCTTTTAGGCCCTGGGGAAGGAAGAGAGGCCGGAGGAGGAGGAGAAGGCAGGGGCGCGCTGCTCCCGTTTGGCCGATGTGCGTGTGCCGAGGGTAGTTGCCTGGCTGTCTCCAGTCCCTCTCCATCCTCCATGGCTGCTTCCCAGCCTAGGGGCCTACTCCCAGCCTCGGGCCGAACCGTCCCTTGTTGGCCAACTGCTGGCTGGTTTGTTTTTTAGATGTGTTGTCTGGTTTGGAGAGGGGGGAGAGGCCGTTGTGCACGGGCTTTGTGTTAGCGCATACGCAGTAAAGTCATGTTGCGGGGGTTTATGGGAGTTGTAGTCCCTCACGTTTTTAGGCTTTTTAGAGTGTTGCCTAGTAATGGGGGGGGGTTTGGAGTGGTAAACATACCTTGTTCCATGGGGGTTTATGTGGCCTAATTTGGTGTGTCTGTGTTGTATGGTTTTGCTGTCTATAAGTCCCTCACCACGGCACGTCTCTATATATATATATATATATATATAGATGATAAAATCAATAAAAACATATATCATCCGAGTCTCCTTGTTAAAACCATTGTCCAATTTCATTTGACCAGTAGTTCATTTTCCTATGTCCGTTATGCCGTATTTAAAACGCTTGCTCAAAGAGCCACGTCTTAACTTTCTTCCGAAATATTAAAAGAGAGGGGGCCAATCTAATATCCCTAGGGAGGGCATTCCATAGCCGAGGAGCCACCACTGAGAAGGCCCTGTCTCTCGTCCCCGCCAACCGTGCTTGAAGCAAAGGCAGGATCGAGAGCAGGGCCTCCCCAGATGATCTTAAAGCCCTCATTTGTTTATTTATTGCCCACCTCGGTTGTCAGTGCAGCAGCAGCAGAGGAGGAGGAGGCGACGCGGCCATCCAGTGAGTATATCGACTTCTCCGCCGCCGCACTGACAGCCGAGGCGGGAATAGAGTGGAAGAGTCCCTCAGTGAGGCTGAAGCACAACAGCGGGAGACAAGCGAAGCTGGAGAACCACAGCAGCTGCTGCTTCTTCGGGTGCCCTGTTTCAGCACAGGGCAGCTACCCGCCCCCCTCGCCTCGACCCAAAACAGGAAGTGATAATTTTATACCTGCCGTACTAGACAACCCCCCAAGTTCAGCAAGGATTTTCCAGGGTTAAAGTGTTGTCTAGTACGCTGGAAAATATGGTAGCTGGCTATCTGTATCCACCGATTCTCTGCCCATGGATTTAACGGCCCTTTAAAGGCAACCATAAAGCTAATGTGGCCCTCAATGAATATGAAAATGAGTTAGGCACCCCTGATTTAAACAGTATTCTTTCCAAGTTTTCTTACTACTGAAAAATACACACAAAGAGGTCCCTGTCCCTTTCACTACTTTCAGCCCTCTTAGGCCTGTTCAAACCGTCCTGAGTCCCCCTTCGGGAGTTGAGAAGTGACGGGATATAAATATGGGAAATAAATAAATAAAACCTTTGTCTTGCGACCTGCGTAAGGCTATAAATTTAGCCCCGATGTCCGAGGAGGAATGCTTCCTGGCTTCGGAGAAGGCCAAAAGGGTGCCCAGAGGCGTTGCTGCAATGAGAGGGACCCTGAAAGTGTTCACCTCCCCGATCACATTGCCGCTCACCCACAGCAACTGCTCCATGGCAATGATAGGCTTCACCTGCAGAGACGAGACCCAAGGAAGAATAAAAAGAAAGGATTAGTGGGCCATCCTTGTGGAGAACGCATTGGGCAATGATAAAGATCAGCATCCCTGCAGCCTAATCCTGCTCCTTGCTGTTGGGTGCTGTCACTCCATCTTCCATACCGAGGAGCTTTTATCGTCTGTTGACAACCTCGCAATGTCCTTATGGGTACCTTTATTACCTTCACATATAGGTAACACAGTCCAAGTTACACCTAAAAAAATTATTACTAGTCTTAATAGTATTCTGCCTACATTTTTTTGCCTATCTCATTGGTATTTGAGATGTCATATTATATTGCGACTGGTAATATTTTTTTTTGGTGTAACCTGGACTGTGTTAACCAATATGTAGTGTTTTTGTTTGTTTCAATAGGTAGTCTTCCCAGTTGTTTTCTTCTACCTTTATTACCTCCCCACTTAAAGCGGTACCTACTTATCTACTCACATTTCTGTTTTCGATCTGCTAGGTCAGTGTTTCCCAACCAGTGTGCTGTGGCACACTAGTGTGCCGTGAGCGATTGTCAGGTGTGCCATGGGAAATTGGCACTCTCCCCCCTCCTAGCAGCCCCCTCACAGGTTTCCAAGAAACAAATTGAGCCTCTCCGCTTGGAAATGTTTTTTTTTTTAAAAAAAAGATTTTACTGGATTTTTTGAGAGTTGCCTCCCCCCCCCCCCAAAGGAACTGTTGATAACAGCTTCATGACATCCATAGTTAACTGGAAGCAAGTTTCACTCAGGGTGAAATTTCACAAAGGTCTGGAGAACAAGCTCTATGAGGAGCGGCTTGAAGAGCTGGGCATGTTTAGCCTGAAGAAGAGAAGGCTGAGAGAAGACATGATAGCCATGTATAAATATGTGAGAGGAAGTCATATCTATGTTGTGTTCATCGAAACAGGCCCAGGTTTCATACTGAGTGTATAAATACATTTAAAAACATATTAAGTATATGTATTGTTGTGTTAGAGTGTCATTTTGTGTCATTTTGGTTGGTGGTGTGCCCCAGGATTTTGTAAATGTAAAAAATGTGCCGCGGCTCAAAAAAGGTTGAAAAACACTGTGCTAGGTGAGCAGAAGCTGGGGCTGACGATCAGGCACTCACTCCAACCTGGGCTTGAACTGCCAACCTTTCGATCGGCTGGATTTTCTGCAGTTTAGCAGTTTAACCTGCTGTGCTAAGCCTGGCCCCTACCACAAGAGTTTTAACCAACTTTAAAATCCAAAAATAATGGCGTGGGCTGGTCCATGAGGTCACGAAGAGTCGGAAGCGAATGAACAAATAAACAACAAGAGACCACTTTCCTTTTGGTTTCCATTTTAGTGGGCAAACATACAGAGCTGGAGTCTGCTGATGAGGCTAATCTGTAATTTATTTCTATCTGTTTACCTGTTCTGCTTTTTTCCTATTTAAAAACTTTGGCGGCAGCTGCTTATCTTGCCTGTTGTAGGGACACACACACACACACACACACACACACACACACAATTATAGTAGTCTATTAACAACACAGTATTTATTGCACTGTTTACTGTAGCCAAGCTGTTGCAACCCAGCATTGAAGTCCTTATTTCATGGACATCTCATTCTTTACTAAGTGTTTAGTGGTAGCGTGAAAGAGAGGGAAGTGGCTATTTCACAAGTTGTTGTTGCGATATTGACATTTCCTTTACTATTCCCTCTTTGAAATAGTTGGCTTAATTTTTTCTCTCCATTCACATGTTGCTTGCCTTATGATCTCACGCACGAATTCAACTTGTTCCGCTCAGTTTATTCAAGCTGCAACAACTGAGTTGCTCAGCAGACACTTTAGCGCAGTGTTTCTCAACCTGGGGGTCGGGACCCCTAGGGGGGTCGGGAGAGCGTGTCAGAGGGGTCGCCAAAGGCCACCAGAAAACACAGTATTTTCCGTCGGTCATGGGGATTCTGTGTGGGAAGTTTGGCCCAGTTCTATTGTTGGTAGGGTTCAGAATGCTCTTTGATGTAGGTGAACTATAAATCCCACAACTACAACTCCCAAATGCCAAGGTCTATTTTCCCCAAACTCCACTGGTGTATTGAGTATTCATGCCAAGTTTGGGCCTGATCCATCATTGCTTGAGCCCACAGTGCTCTCTGGATGTAGGTGAACTAACTACAACTCCCAAACTCAAGGTGAATGTGCACCAAACCCTTCCAGTATTTTCTGTTGGTCATGGGGGTTTTGTGTGACAAGATTGGTTCAATTCCATCATTGGAGAAGTACAGAATGCTCTTTGATTGTAGGTGAACTATTAATCCCAGCAACTACAACTCCCAAATGACAAAATCAATCCCCACCACCAACTCCACCAGTATTCAAATTTGGGCGTATTGGGCGTTTGTGGTAAATTTAGTCCAGTGAATGAAAATACATCCTGCATATCAGATATGTACATTATGATTCATAACAGTAGCAAAATTACAGATATGAAATAGCAATGAAAATAATGTTATGGTTGGGGGTCACCACAACATGAGGAACTGTAGTAAGGGGTCGTGGCATTAGGAAGGTTGAGAACCATTGCTTTAGCGGCTGTCTTGAATGGTGCTTTTTATACCACGCCAAGACAGATTCTGGAACACAAAGAACTGATTACACAGAACTAAAATATTTTTTGACTACGAATGCATTTTATTAATCGTTATGCTTGTTATGTTTTACAGATTTTAATGGGGAAGTTAAACATATGCTTAAGTCACAATCAGAGCTTTGGAAAGTTTCTCTTCTCTTAAAACTGCTGTGCCACATTTTTTTTAAATAATCTGGAATATAAAATGTATATCACTTTGAATGGGAGGCATGCTTTATTTCCATTGTTATATCTTTCCCTATAATGGCCGGCCAGACTCTGTACCCGATTATTTCCATCTGTGCCTTGAAGCCTTGGCTGGGTGGCTACGGGCCAGCAGGTTGAAGGTGAACCCGTCGAAGACGGAGGTCCTATGGCTGAGTCGTCCGGGGGGGGGGGGGAGCTCCGGTTGCCAATCATGGAAGGCGGGGTGGTTACCCCATCACCCTTGGTTAAAAGCCTGGGGGTCCAACTGGACCCTCTGCTGACGATGGAAGCTCAGGTCTCCGCCGTGAGCAGAGCAGCGTTTTTCCATCTGCGCCGGGCAAGGCAACTGGCGCCCTACCTCTCCGGTGACGACCTGGCTACAGTAATCCAGGCCATGGTCATCTCAAGACTGCACTACTGTAATGCCCTTTACATTGGCCTTCCTTTGTCGGTAATCCAGAAACTTAAGCTGGTGCAAAACGCTGCGGCTCGACTTCTGGCTGGAGTGACACTATCCTGCCACATCACACCAGTCTTGCAGCGTTTGCACTGGCTCCCAATTAAGTCAATAGAAAATACTGTGTTTTCTGATGGTCGTCGACCCCTCTGACACTCCCTCACAACCCTCCCCCCCCAACGGGTCCAGACCCCCAGGTTGAGAAATGCTGGGCTAGGGCTCTTGGAGGCCAGGGTTCAAATCCTCATTCAACCCTACATTAGGCAGCCTTGGGCAAGTCACACTCTCAACCTCAAAAGAATTACATCTCTCTGAACAAACCTCATGATAGGATCGCCATATATTGGAAAGGTCTTGAAGCAATGATGCAAGAATTCAAAATATTGCAATATTTTCTTATCTCAACTGAACCACAGACATCTATTGGGTGACCTTGGGCAAGTCACACTCTCTCAGCCTCAGAGGCAGACAAAGACAACCCCCCTCTATACAAATCTTGGCAGGTTGTGTAATCTTAAACAATCTGAACACAGCAGCAACGTTATGCATCATGGGTGATGAATTTCTTTCAGCCAGAAAGCGTTCTACTCAAAAGCATTCCTGTCCTGGGTGAAGCCAGAAACAAAAGGGTGGGGCCCATAATACCAGCAAATATCAGATTATTATAGCTCTTAATGAAAGTAGTAAAGCCTTAGGAGGGGCATTCCAACCTTCAAGGAAGGGGGTGGGGGCTGTACAACTGCAGAGAAGGTGTGAAACAAATGCACCCGCCTCCAGGCACAGATCATTTCCCATCTCTAACTGGGAGTTAAAATTGCTGGGGGAAAAATTAACAACCTTAGATATGCAGATGATACCACTTTGATGGCCGAAAGCAAGGAGGAGCTGAGGAGCCTTCTAACCAAGGTGACAGAAGAAAGTGCAAAGGCTGGGTTGCAGTTAAACATTAAAAAAAACAAGATTATGGCAACAAGACTGACTGATAACTGGCAAATAGAGGGAGAAAACGTGGAGGCCGTGACAGACTTTGTATTTCTAGGTGCAAAGATTAGTGAAGACGCAGACTGCAGCCAGGAAACGTTATTTAGGGGTCATGGCATTAGAAAGGTTGAGAAGCACTGCATTAATACATATATCTTTCTGTTTAATTGCTATTTAAAAAATTAAAAAATAATTTCATGGGGGGTAGTGAGCAATTTTTTTTTTCTGGAAAGGGGGCAGTAGGCCGAACTATGCGGACCTTCGTGGCCAGTGTGATGTCTCTACTCTTCACTATTTTATCGAGATTGGTCATTGCTCTCCTCCCAAGAAGGAAACGACTTCTGATTCCTCATGTTGTGGTGACCCTCAACCATATTTTCATTGCTACTTCATAAATAATTTTGCTACTCTTAAGAATTCTAATGCAGATATCGAATAAGTCAAAGCAAAGGAGGCGGGGACAAAGAAGAGGGCCACGCAACCCCTCCTAAATGGCCAATCGTTCACCGCCCCCTTAAAGGGGTTCACCGCCCCCCAAATTCCCCTTAGCCTCCCACCACCCCCTTGGATCGCCTCACCGCTCACCAGGGGGTGGTACCGCCCACTTTGAGAATCAGTGGCATAGTTAAAGCAATGGTATTCCCCGTAGTAACCTACGGATGTGAGAGCTGGACCATAGGGAAGGCCGAGCGAAGGAAGACAGATGCTTTTGGACTGTGGTGCTGGAGGAAAATTCTGAGAGTTCCTAGGACTGCGAGAAGATACAACCAGTCCATACTTCAGGAAATAAGGCCCAACTGCTTATTGGAGGGAAGGATTTTAGAGGCAAAGATTAAGTGCTTTGGCCACATCATGAGAAGACAGGAAAACTTAGAGAAGACAATGATGCTGGGGAAAATGGAAGGAAAAAGGAAGAGGGGCCGACCAAGGGCCAGATGGATAAATGGTATCCTTGAAGGATCCTCTGAAGGAGCTGGGGGTGGTGATGGCCAACAGGGAGCTCTGGCATGGGCTGGTCCATGAGATCACAAAGAGTCGGAAGTGACTGAATGAATGAACAACAACACTCTCTTGGCTTTTCTTCGCGAACGAAGATTCAGGAAGGACTCATCCCACACTTTCTACAAACACATTGAAGATTCAGAGGTTGGATGTGTCCTTCGAGCCTGTGCAATGTGTTTTTCTGGTGGAGCGCCGCGTGCACAGAACTGGCCTCACCCTTTAAACCAAAGGTTCGTCTTCCAGGGCCTAGCAAGCTGGGACGGTGGCAGTGAGGTCCTCAGGTCGTAGGTTTGGTTTGAGTTTCCTTCTCTAGATCAGTGTTTCTCAACCAGTGTGCCGGGGCACACTAGTCTACCGTGAGTGATCATCAGGTGTGCCGTGGGAAATTGGAACCTCCAGGAAGGGGGGGGGGGGAGTCTAGTGTGTCGAAGTATAAAAACCCTAAGAAACCTACCTCGATAAAGGCACAAAATTACAAACACCCCACTCCTCCCCACCCGTTGTCTACTTGGTCTCTCCCTCTCCATGCATTGGGAAGGCCCACCTCCCTTTCCCCAAGTAGAAACCTCCTCTTGCCTCCTGGGGGTTCTGTGTGGGATGTTTGGCCCAGTTCTATCATTGGTGGGGTTCAGAATGCTCTTTGATTGTAGGGGAACTATAAATCCCAGCAACTACAACTCCCAAATGTCAAGGTCCATTTCCCTGAACTCCATCTGAATTCATATTTTGGCATATTGAGTATTCATGCCAAGTTTGGTCCTGATCCAACATTGTTTGAGTCCACAGTGCTCTCTGGATATAGGTGAACTACAACTCCAAAACTCAAGGTCAATGCCCACCAAACTCTTATCGTATTTTCTCTTGGTTATGGGAGTTCTGTGTGAGAAGTTTGTGTCTTTCTGCCATTCCTTCCAGGATATCTATGTTGAGTTCATTGAAACAGGCCCAGGTTTCACACTGAGTGTATAAATACATTTTAAAAAACATATTAACTATATGTATTACTGTGTGTCATTTTGGTTGGTGGTGTGCCCCGGGATTTTGCAAATGTAAAAAGTGTGCCGCGGCTCAAAAAAGGTGGGGAAACACTGCTCTAGATGGTTGACCTTACAGGGTTAAATGAGCACCATCTGCCCGGGTTTGAAATCAGAGTTTTCCTTCTCTTAGGATGGTTGCCAAAAGGCTAGAGAGCCCATCCTCCTCCTCCAACAACAACAACAACAACAACAACAACAACAACAAAGTGTATTAGGGAATCGTGTCTGATATTTCAAGGGGTTCTGGGTGTGCTTTGGGTTCCTTTGAAGGTGAAGGGGTCAGAAGCCAGAAGAGCCCATTTGGATACCCTACTCACCCTTGCTCTCCTAGATTGTCTGCTGATCCACCCTTCTTCCCGTCCTTCCTTCCTTCCTTCCATCCACCCATCTGCTTTACGCCTGGGAGAAAAATGTCAAGCTGACGGTAACCTTGACTACTTTGGTCCACTGATTCATTGCCAACCTTTGAAATGCTGAGCAATAATAAACTGCCCCTTACTAATTGCTGGGACTATTAAACAACCCTTGGCTTTAACGGAAAGCCTGTTATTTTTTTAAGGCAGCTGAAACAAAGGCACACAATGAGTCTACTTGAATAAATAGAATAAACAAGCTGCTTCTTGGATTTTGCCCCGGCAAGGTATTTAGTTTGAATTGCAGAAAAATGAAATCTGGAACCCCCTTAAAAATAAAATAAGAATATAGAAAATATATTTTCTACATTTTTAGACACTTTGTGATAACAACCCTTCAATTCTGAATAATAAAATTTACTCAATTCAGTCTTCAGTAGTAAAAGAAATTAAAGGAGAGGAGGAATAATTCAGATTAAGGCCATTATTTGTGTGTAAGTCTGGAATTTAGTTTAAAAATTGACCACGAAAGAAAAGCCACCCTGAGTCAACCTATCAATGAATCATAGTGTACCTTAATTTTTACCAAAACAGTTAAGGTACAGTACTCTTCTCTGAGTAGAGTTGCAAAAGAAGAGAGCTTATGGTTTGTCCTGGGGAAGCATGGATCTTATTTAGTATATTCCCTTTAAACACTCTTATATACTCACCCTTCTACTTTTAATAAAATTTAGTAACAAGATATTTCTTGCCTTCTCCAGAATGAAGAAACAGAGGCGGTCTGGGACAACTGGCCCCGTTAGTTGGCATAGGTGATTTCCTTTCTCTGTTGAATGACCCTCAACTTCTACACATCAAAACCTATAGTTTTGACTGGCAAACCTGCCCTTGATTTATACATCAGGTTGACTTATACATAAGGCGGAAACTGGATGGCCATCTGTTGGGAGTGCTTTGGTTGTGTCCTCCTGTCTGGCAGCATGGGTTGGATTGGATAGCTCTGTGGGGTTTCTTCCAACTGTAGGATTTTACAAGTAAATACAGTACCCTTTGAATGTTTTTATTATAACTAAAAGGAGAGTGATTTGTGTAGGGGTTGTTTAATAATAATAATAATAATAATTGTAATATTGTAATAATAACTGTAATATTATTATTATGACAAAGAAAAAAGCATGGATGTGGCTCACAAATGGGACTTTGAAAAAGGAGACGGAGGGCCTGATTCTTGCAGTCCAAGAACAAGCCATTAGAACCAATGCCATCAAAGCCAGAATTGAAAAGTCAACGACCGATTTGAAGTGTAGACTCTGCAAGGAAGCAGATGAAACAATGGATCACATAAGATTGCGCAGATGGACTACAAGCAGAGGCACAACACAACTGCTCAGATTATCCCTTGGAACTTGTGCCAAAAATACCATCTGACTGCGACAGAACTGGTGGGGTCACAAGCCTTTAAAAGTTATGGAAAATGAACACAGCAAACTACTCTGGGAATTCTGAATTCAGACTGACAGAGTTTTGGAGCACAAGACTCCTAACCTCACAATCGTGGGGGGAACCAAGCACGGATTGTTGATGTTGCAATCCTAGGCGACAGCAGGATTGACGAGAAGCAACTGGAAAAGCTTATACAATATGAGGATTCAAAGATAGAAATGCAAAGACTCTGGCACAAACCAGTAACGGTGGTGCCAGTAGTGATCGGCACACTGGGTACAGTGTCTAAAGACCTTGGCCTTCACTTAAAAACAATTGGTGCTGACAAAATTACCAGTTTGGGTGTGATCCTGGACTCATCGCTAAGCCTGGAACCCCAGGTTTCGGCGGTGACCAGGGGATCATTCGCACAATTAAAACTTGTGCGCCAACTGCGCCCGTACCTTGGGATGTCTGCCTTGGCCACGGTAGTCCACGCTCTGGTTACATCCCATATAGATTACTGCCTTTGAAGACTGTTTGGAAGCTTCAACTGGTCCAACGGACAGCAGCCAGGTTGATAACAGGAGTGGCACTCAGGGAGCGCACAACACCTCTGTTGCGCCAGCTCCACTGGCTACCAGTTTGCCACTGGGCACAATTCAAAGTGCTGGCTTTAGCCTTTAAAGCCCTAAACGGTTCTGGTCCAACTTACATGTCCGAACGCATCTCTCCCTATGAACCTTCAAGATGTTTAAGATCATCCGGAGAGGCCCTGCTCTCGGTCCCGCCTGCTTTGCAGGCACGATTGGTGGGGACGAGAGACAGGGCCTTTTCAGTGGTGGCTCCTCGGCTTTGGAACACCCTTCCTAGTGACATCAGGTCAGAATGTCAAGAACTGGCTGTTTGATCGGGCATTTGCAGATGTAGTATGATTATTAAATTGAGACCTAAGGAACAATGCCGCCGCAATTGGAAATTGACTTAATAATGAGACGCTGATATTGTGTTTTAACGTTAATTACTAATTTGTATATGATATGATTGTGTTAGTAACTGTTGATGTATTTATCTTGGGCAGTCCTTGCCATGTGTACACTGCCTCGAGTTGCCTTCGGGCCGAGAGGGGCGGTATAGAAGTAGAGTAAATAAAATAAAAAAATAAATCTGTCAGCTGCAAAAGGCCACCCTACTTGGATCTGCACGCCTTATTCGCCGATACATCGCGAAGTCCTAGATACTTGGGTGTGTGATCAAATACAAAAGCCAGCATAGTGATCCTGGTTGCTGTGTACTAATCTTGTTGTGTATAATCATCATCATCATCATAGTTTTGTTTTAAATATTTAGTCTTACTAACTCAATAAGCAAATAATATTTGGAGAGTCCAGCTCTCACTGTCAGCCTGATTCAGCTAGAAGGATCAGATGGCAGGTTAAACTGGACTCATATTTGCTTAAACTTCGGGAAGTGGTTGCAGGCACAGGAAACCAGGATCAATGGTTGCATGTGACCATAGGAACAGAGAAAAAAGAGACCAATGCTGCAAAGGATGGAAAACAAAGCGGAGAGGATGCGAATTCTCTCCCTCTGGGGGAAACCAAGCATGCATCAGGCGCCTGGTTGACTCATAAGGGATGTGACTGACATACACATACACATGAAAAAAGCCACAGAGCCATTTCTTATTAACTGCCATCAAGCTGACTACAATTTATGTATTTCATATTTCTATGTATGGTTGTGAAAGCTGGACAGTGAAAAAAGCCAATAGGGGCAAAAAAAAAATAAGCGGAACAATGTTTTCAAACTACAAGAAAGGAGATTCCATCTGAACATTAAGAACTTCCTGACTGTGAGAGATGTTCAGCACTGGAACTCTCCGCCCCAGAGTGTGGTGGAGGCTCCTTCTTTGGAGGCTTTTAAGCAAAGACTGGACGGCCATCTGTCGGGAGTGCTTTGAATGCGATTTTCCTGCTTCTTGGACTGGATGGCCCACGAGGTCTCTTCCAACTCTGTGATTCTATGACAGGGGTGCTCACACTTTTTCAGCATGGGAGCTACTGATTAAAAAACCAAGTCCCAAAGATCACCTACCCAGAAATGTAAAATGTATAACTATTTTCTTATTTATTTATTTATATTTATTATTCATTTTTATGTACCGCTCTTTCCAGCAGGCTCGGGGCAGTTTACATAAAATGAAGTTATAAAACATCAACATTTCAATTTAATAACAATATAAAACAGAGCATAAAAATACATCCAGCCACCCCATTTCTCCCACACTGTTATATTACCACACATATTATCAGCCAGAAAGTAAGAAGAGAGGCTTTTGAACTGCAAGCCCATTTAATACTCAGCAAGGTAAACAAAGGGGCATGCAAAAATACATCCAACCACCCCATTTCTCCCACATTTCCATATTCCCCAACATATATTTCTCAAGGAACAAAGCAAGCAGAGAGGCTTTGGAGCTAAAAGGCCATTTTTAAACATAAAAAATAAACAAAGAGACATGTCACAGAACAATCAAGCACCCACCCCAAAGTAGAAAGACCGACCTTTGAGATGCGGTAAGGAAATGACCCCAAAGCGTCCTTCTTCTTCTCCTCCATCGTTGCTACTATTTCCACTCCAACAGCATGCGTGCCACCTCCAAGAGCTCACGAGAAGTCCGAGGGGCAGAATGGCCGCTTCTGCGCATGCACGCGGGGCCAGCCATGCATGGCGTCATCCAGGCCCGCCCCCTTTGGTCTCCTACGACTCTGAGTGGCTGGAGTAGGACAGAGGGAGGAGGAGGAATCCAAAAGAGGGGGCCCATTCTGCCTCTTGGACTCTGGAGCTTTTGGAGGCGGCGCGTGAGCAGGGAGCGGGGAGGAGCAACGACAGAGGACTTCTTTGCAGCGTTCAGGGGCGCGTGAAGAGGACCAACAGCAAAAAACCTGGTCAGGGGCCTGAAGATCACCAGGATGAGGTCTGAAGATCATCCTGGTGATCCCGATCACCATTCTGAGCACCCCTGTTCTATGATATTACTATGGTCCCTTCCACACAACCCTTTAAACCAGAATATCAAGTAAAACCCCCCACAAAATCTGCTTTGAACTGGGTTATCTGAGTCAACACTCAGATAATGATGGATTTCCAGCCTTGATATTCTGGGATATAGGGCTATGTGGAAGGGCCCCCAGTAACACAATTTTTGTTCCTGGGTTATCAATGTCATTTTCTATTTGGATCTATCATAAAAACAAGGAGAAAAAGTTTATTAAACTTGCACCAGGACTGTGGCGCAACTGGCTGGGAGTCAGCTGCATAAGAGCTCTACTGGCCAGAAGGTCATGAGTTCGAGGCCTGCCCAGGTCGGGGTGAGCTCTCGACCAATTAGTGTAGCTTGTTGTCGACCTTTGCAACCCGAAAGACAGTTGCATCTGTCAAGTAGGAAAATTAGGTACCACTTGAGTGGGGAGGCTAATCTAATTTAACTGATTTAAGAGGCCGTAAAATCTCCAGGAAGAATGCAAAGAATGAAGGAATGCAACAGCTCCCCTGGTGGCCAGAAGCTGGAATGTTGGATAACCTCTGAGTGTCTGTCTATATATGTTGTGTGTCTATGGCATTGAATGTTTGCCTGTATATGTACACTGTAATCCTGAGTCCCCTGCGGAGTGAGAAGGGCGGAATAGAAATGATATATGTAAATAAATAAATAAATAAATACTTTGTTTTTATGAGATGTCCTGTAGCGCATTTTGCTATAGTTTTCCAATGAATATCTCATCAAACCTCAACCAAGTCAACACAGTTTGTGGCAGCCACAAAACCAAAGTTTCTGGAGCAGAACAACTACTTTCAAAGTAAGTACCGACAATTAAACAGGAAGTAACACTTTCAAAGCAGGAACAGATCCCCCATTTTTTTTTTTTTTTTTGTTACATAGTGTATTCAAGACATTGGAATAGTTCGAGATTTTCCAGTCACCAGAATGGAAACTGCTGCCAAGAAATCAGAAGAAGACAAAAGATATTGTGTCCAATTCTGGGCACCACAATTGAAGAGAGACGTTGACAAGCTGGAATGTGTCCAGAGGAAGGCAACTATAATGGTCAAGGGTCTGGAGAACAAGCCCTATGAGGAGCGGCTTAAAGAGCTGGGCATGTTTAGCGTGAAATAGAGAAGGCTGAGAGGAGACATGATCGCCATGTATAAATCTGTGAGGGGAAGTCATAGGGAGGAGGGAGCAGGCTTGTTTCCTGCTGCCCTGGAGACTAGGACGCGGAACAATGGGTTGAAATTATAGGAAAGGAGATTCCATCTGAACATTAGGAAGAACTTCCTGACTGTGAGAGCTGTTCACAAAAAACACTGACAGAAATTAGAAATCTTATAAGTAAGATATAATATCAAAGAGTGATAGTGCAACTATATATCATTGAGGACAGTTGATTGCAAAAGTATCAATAAAGTGTTCAAATACACAGAATTGTATCAATTTGTTGCACCCGAGGTAAATTACAGGGACAATGTAGATTCTCAAAATTCAAGCGGACTCCTAATAGTCCCGTTTGTGAGTCAGAGTCTCAATGTTACTTATAATCCGGCGTATATCTGTAATAATGGTTCCCAAATGGGAGAAGAGCTCAACGGCAGAAGCGCTGTACCGGTGCTGGCTTTCCGGGCCGTTTCGAAGAAACTTCCTCAGGGCTCTCGTATAAACAAATAGATGTCCCCACGGTATAAACAATCTTAAAAAATCAGTAATTAAGAGCAATAATTAATATAAGGCTGAACAGAAAACGGTATTGTACAGTAAGATATAGGCGCCATATATTTACCCATAGTAGAAATCATCAATGATTAGAGGAGAACTATGTGTTCCATCCGATGGGGGACACCCAGCTGTCTATGGAGGCGCAGATCGCCTGCGCCTGCAAGACAGCGTTTTACCATCTGCGACAGGCAAAACGTCTGGCTCCTTACCTCTCCCGCCGCGACCTGGCCACGGTGATCCAAGCCACGGTCATCTCGAGGCTCGATTACTGTAATGCGCTGTACATTGGCCTACCCTTGTCGGCGATCCGGAAACTCAAGTTGGTGCAGAATGCAGCAGCACGTCTGCTCTCAGGAGCCCCAAGATCTGCGCATGTACCCCCACTCCTGCGCGAACTGCACTGGCTTCCTATTGAATTCCGAGTCTCCTTCAAGATGTTAGTCTTAACTTTTAAGGCCTTATATGGTTTGGGGCCAGTGTACCTGAAGGAGCGGCTTACGCCATACGAGCCCAGAAGATCACTGCGTTTAGAGGGGCTTAACTTACTGGAGGTGCCTAGTATCAAGACCTACAGGCTATCGAGTACGGGGCAGAGGGCGTTCACAGTGGCCGCGCCGAGCCTCTGGAACTCGCTGCCTGAGGAGACGCGAGCTCTAAGGGGCTTGATGGCATTTCGCAAGTCCGTAAAGACTTGGCTGTTTAGGCAGGCATTTGGCTTCAACTGATGCCTGCTATAACCTGCCATCCTGCCGCGTCTTGCCGCCTGCATTATTGTCGCCTGCTGGGGTTTTATTGTTGGGAGCGGGGTTTAATTGGTTTTATATGTTGTTTTTATGTGTCTTATTTGGTTTTATGCTGTAAACCGCTCTGGGCTCCAGAGAGAGCGGTCTACTAAATCGAATAAATAAATAAATAAATAAATAATAAATAAATGTAAGTGGAAGCTAACAGGTTATTTAAAGGCATTATTAATTGGATGCAATAATTGCTTAATTACTTATTGAACGGTTTAACCCCATTGTTTGCTATAGTTGTGAGAGCTGTTCAGGAGTGGAACTCTCTGCCTCGGAGTGTGGTGGAGGCTCCTTCTTTGGAAGCTAAAAGAGGCTTGATGGCCATCTGTCGGGGGGTGCTTTGAATGCAATTTTCCTGCTTCTTGGCAGGGGGTTGGACTGGATGGCCCATGAGGTCTCTTCTAACTCTAGGATTCTATTATTGTATGGCATGGAAGGGCAGTTATGAAGGAACTAGACAAGATCTTGAAGTGTCAAGATATATCCTTAAGATATATCATTTGGATGGCCCATGGCATTGTATTTCTCATTTCTGCTTATGGTAAAGCAAGCTGGATAGTGAAGACAACAGCAGAAAGGAAGAATATCAACTCCTTCGAAACGCGGCGCCAGAGGAGAGTTCTGTGGATTGTATGAAAGACAAATAAATGGGCCCTAGAGCAAATCAAGCCTGAACTCTCCCTAGAAGCCAAGATGACTCAAGTGATATCATGTGAAAACATGACTCACTGGAAAAGACAATAACGTTTGGCAAGGTAGCAGGCAGTCGAGAAATGAGGACAATCTCCTTCCAGATGGACAGGCTCAGTCAACGAAAGAAGATATTAAAACCTGTTGATAATAATGAGGTGCCTCAGAGGTTTTTCGTTTGTGAGGTCAGCGTCAACTTGAGGGCAGCTAACACCAACAACGGAGTGGTTTACAAGGCTAGTAAATTGGGTTATGGATTTTTGTGAACCCTCCCGTACATTGGATGCCGGGTTCCCATTTGTCACAGGCTTGCAAAACCGAAAATTACAAGTATTTTAAAATGTGTGTCGGTTCACAAACAAAGACTCAGGCTGGGTTGTTGTGAGTTTTCCGGGCTGTATGGCCATGTTCTAGAAGCATTCTCTCCTGGCGTTTTGCCTGCATCTATGGCAGGCATCCTAAGAGGCTGTAAGGTCTGTTGGAAACTAGGCAAGTGAGGTTTATATATCTGTGGAATATCCAGGGAGGGAGAAAGAACTCTTGTCTGTTTGAGGTAGGTGTGAATGTTTCAATTGGCCACCTTGATTAGTATTTAATGGCCTAGCAGTTTCAAGGTCTGGCTTCTTGCTGCCTGGGGGAATCCTTTGTTGGGAAGTGATTAGCTGGCCCTAATCATTTCTTGTCTTGAATTCCCCTGTTTTTGAGTGTTGTTCTTTATTTACTATTCTGATTTTAGAGTTTTTAAAATCTTGGTAGCCAGATTTTGTTCATTTTTGATCATCTGGCTGGGACATCCGGGGACGGGGGGGGAGGTAACTCCAGCTTTCTATTATGGATGACGAGGCAGTTTGCCCAGCATCCCTTGTAAAAAGCCTGGGGGGTCCAATTGGACCCTCTGCTCACAATGGAGGCTTAGGTCTCCAAACATGAGCAGAGCGGCATTTTTCCACCTGCGCCAGGCAAGGTGGCTGGCACCCTACCTCTCCGGCAACGACCTAGCCACGGTGATCCAGGCCACGGTCATCTCGAGACTAGACTACTGTAACGTCCTCTACATCGGTCTGCCTTTGTCAGTGATCCAGAAACTCAAGTTAGTGCAAAACGCTGCTGCTAGACTGCTGGCTGGAGTGTCACTGTGGTGTCACATCACACCAGTCTTGCAGTGTTTGCACTGGCTTCCCATAGAGTACCGGATCTCCTTCAAAGTGTTGGTGCTAACCTTCAAGGCTGTGCATGGTGTGGGGCCAGTGTATTTGAAAGACCGCCGTTCCCCGCATATTCCCCAGAGATCGCTATGGTCTGACGATCAAAATCTTTTGGAAGTACTGTCGGTCAGAACTTATCGCTTGTCATCCACTAGACAGCGGGCATTTTCAGTAGCAGCGCCTAACCTATGGAATGCCTTGCCAGAGGAGGTTCGTGCAATAACAGACTTGTCCTCTTTCCGTAGAGCCGGAAAGAACACCCTCTTCTGGCAGGCGTTCAACCTCTAGAGGCGCTACTTAATCCACCTCTTCTATTTTTGTAGAAATTGGGTTTTTTAAAAAAAATGTTTTATTGTGCTTTAAACTGTTGTTTTGGAATTGTGTTTTATGCTTGTTGTGAACCGCCCTGAGCCTACTGGGAAGGGTGGTATACAAGTCGAAATAATAAATAAATAAATAAATTTTCATGGTTTCTTCCTTCTGTTGAAATTGTCCTCATGTTTGTGGATTTCAATGGCTTCCCTGTGTAGCCTGACATGGTGGTTGTTAGAGTGGTCCAGCGTTTCTGTGTTCTCAAATAATATGCTGTGCCCAGGTTGCTTCATCAGGTGCTCAGCTATGGCTGACTTCTCTGGTTGAATTAGCCTGTAGTGCCTTTCATGTTCCTTGATGTGTGTTCGGGCAATGCTGCCGTGTTTGGTGGTCCCAATGTAGACTTGTCCACAGCTGCATGGTATATGGTAGACTCCTGCAGGGGTGAGATGATCCCTCTTGTCTTTTGCTGAGCGTAGCATTTGTTGGATTTTCTTAGTGGGCCTGTAGATAGTTTGTAGGTTGTGTTTCCTCATCAGCTTCCCTCTGCGGTCAGTGGTTCCCTTGATGTCTGGCAAGAACACTTTTCCTCTGGGAGGATCTTTGTTTTGACTCTCGTGGCTCGTTCTCAGTCTTTCAGCTCTTCTGATGTCTGTGGTGGAGTCTCCATTAACCTGTAAAGCCCAGTTTAGGTGGTTCAGTTCACCTTGTTTAGTTCTTCTTCTCCATGGCTCCAAATAGTGAAGGTGTCACCCAACCGGTTTCCTAGTTTCTAAAACACCCCACAACCTCTGAGGATGCCTGTCATAGATGTGGGCGAAACGTCAGGAGAGAATGCTTCTGGAACATGGCCGTACAGCCCGGACAACCCACAACAACCCAGTGATTCTGGCCATGAAAGCCTTTGACAACATGCAAGCAGACTGCACTGTACTTGTATTTTAGCATCAGCTTTTGTAGGCATCAATCCATTTCCTTAAAGGCATGGGCAGAATCTAAATCTAAAGAGAATGCATCCACATATTGGTAGATACATGGAGGTTTCTAATCTTCTAAAACCAGAAGCAAATATTTGGCTTTAATCAACCAAGAGGTCTCCTGCCATCACTATCAGATGTCTTATGTAGTGAACTCTTTCAACAGATTGATCTAGGAAGGTTAATGTTTAGACCAGGGGTTGGGAACCTTTTTGACTCAGAGAGCCATGAAAGCAACATATTTGGAAATTTATTTCAGTGAGAGCCATATAATATGTATAATATATTTTAAGACTGAATTCAACTAAATGTGAGTATATATGTACATACTATGAGAAAAGGATTCCCCCGGCAGAATGACGGGACACTTCAGACCTGGCTCTGCAAAAGGCATGCTCAGGACTCTGGGAAGGAAGAGAAGACGGAAGGAAGGAAGGGGGAAAGAAAGAAAGAAAGAAAGAAAGAAAGAAAGAGGAAATAAAGGAGGGAGGGGGAGAGGAAGAAAGAAAAGAAGAACGAACTATGGAAAAGGAAGAAAAGAAAAGCAGGAGAGAGACAAGGAGGGAAAAAGAAAGAAGGAAATGGGAAGGGAGGAAAGGAAAGGGTGGGGAAAAGAAAGGAAAGGGAATGAGGAAAAAGTAAAATAATGAAGGGAAAAGAAGAAAAGAAAGAAGGGGAGAGAGAGGGAAGTGAAAAGAAAGGAAGGAGAAGGAAAGGAAGACTTGGGGAAAAAGAATAGAAGAAGGAAGGAAGGGGGAGGGAGAATAGAGGAAGGGAAGGGAAGAGAGGGAGGGAAAAGAAAGCAGAAAAGGAAAGGGTGAAGGGGGAGAAAGGACGGAAGAGGAAAGAAGGAAGGAAGGAAGGAAGGAAGGAAGGAAGGAAGAGAATAGAGGAAATAAGAAAGGGGAGGGAAAAGGAAGGAGAGAAGGGGAAGGAAAGGGTGAAGGAGGAGAAAGAAAGGAAGGAAGGAAGGAAAGGGAGGAAGGAAGGAAGGAAGGAAGGAAGGGCGAGGCGCTGCCGCTGGGCTCCACCGTCCCCAGTGAAGAGGGCGCAGGGCCCTGAGAGCAGCGGGGGATGAGGAAGAGGCGGCGATGGCGACACCGAAGCGGCAGTCGCGTCGCATTTGCGTCACTCCTCCCCACTGCATGCTGGGAAACTGAGGATCAGGCTGCTCTGGAGAGCCCGATGCAATCATGAAAAGAGCCACATCTGGCTCCCGAGCCATAGGTTCCCTACCCCAGGTTTAGACAATTCCCGATAGAAGGAGCAAAAGGAATAGGAGTGAACTTAAATCTAGTTCATTGGTTTCCAAACCTTTTTGACCTACCGCCCCCTTTCCAGAAAAAAAATTACTCACCGCCCCCTATAAATTAATTTTAAAAAATTTAATAGCAAATAAACAGAAAGATATATGTATTAATGCAGTGGTTCTCAACCTTTCTAATGTCGTGATCCCTAAATAAGGTTCCTCATGTTGTGGTGACCCCCCAACCATATTTTCATTACTACTTCATAAATAATTTTGCTACTCTTACGAATTCTAATGCAAACATCTAATATGCAGGATGTGTTTTCATTGTTACAAATTGAACATAATTAAAGCATAGTGATTAATCACAAAAACAATGTTTGGGGAAGTATGGACAACGGATGATGGGATTTGCAGTACCTCAATCGATTCGGCTCTGACTTCCACAGACCACTGAGACCCCCACAAATTACAGAACTGGACCAAACTTAGCACAGAGAACCCACATGACCAACAGAAAATACTGGAGGGGATTGGGAGGAAATGGCAGTGATTTAGGGGAGATGTAGTTCACCTATATCAGGAGAGAACTGAGAACCCAAACAACTATGGATCCGGACCAAACTTGGCATAAATACTCAATATGCCCAAATTTGAACACTGGTGAAGTTTTGAGAAAATCGCCCTTCTCATTTGGGAGTTGTAGTTACTGGGATTTATGGTTTACCTACAAGAAAAGAGCATTTTGAATTCCATCAATAATGGAATTGAGCCAAACTTGGCACACAGAACCCCCGTGACCAACAGAAAATACTGGAGGGGTTTGGAATGAATTGCCTCTGCCGGGGAAGGCCACGCTTTCTTCCGCGGTGGCGGGGAGGCTCTGCCAGAGGATGCGGAGGCCTTTGCACTGCAGCCTTTGCACTGCACTGCATGTGGGGGTCAAAGCGAAGAGGGTGGGGCCAAAGAAGAGGGCCGTGAGACCCCTCCCAAATGGCCAATCGTTCACCGCCCCCTTAAAGGGGTTCACCGCCCCCCAAATTCCCCTGAGCCTCCCGCTGCCCCCTTGGATCACCTCACCGCCCACCAGGGGGGTGGTACCGCCCACTTTGAGAATCAGAGATCTACCGTAGTTGAAGGACATCTACGTTGATGATTTTAGGTTAACATGGCACAGAGTTAAGATTTCTGAAAAGGCCCCAAAAGAAATAACACTATGTAACACGATTTTTGTTCTTGGGTTATAAATGACATTTCCTAATTGGTTCTGTCATAAAAATATGGAAAACGTTTATTAAACTGCAAAAAAATGTGTTTTTGTGGGACATCCTGTAGCACATTTTGATATAGTTTTTTTTCAATGAATATTTCATAGAGTCTCAACCAATTCAACATAGTTTGTGGCAGCTGCCAAAACAGTTTCTAGAATCTAACAACTTCTTTCAATGTTAAGTACAGCACAATTAAACAAGAAGTAACACGATCAAGACAGGAACAGGAATTTTTTCAAATTTTGTTACATAGTATAATAGAAAATTTATTGGGGTTGTTGAGAGTTTTATGGGCTGTATGGTCATGTTCTCTCCTGACATTTTGCCTGCATGGCAGGCATCCTCAGAGGTTGTGAGGTCTGTTGGAAACTTGGAAAAGGGGGTGGGGGTTATATATCTGTGGAAAGTCCAGGGTGGGAAAAAGAACCCCTGTCTGTCTGAGGTAGGTGTGAATGTTTGTTTCAATGGCTCAACTTGATTAGCATTTAATGGTATAGCAGTTTCAAGGTCTGGCTTCTTACTGCCTGGAGGTCTCCTTTGTTGGGACGTGATTAGCTGGCCCTAATTGTTTCTTGTCTGGAATTCCCCTGGGTTTTTTTTTAGTGTTGTTCGTTATTTACTGTCCTGATTTTAGAGGCGTTTTAAAAATACTGGCAGCCAGATTTTGTTCATTTTCAAGGTTTCCTCCTTTCTGTTGAATTTGTCCGCATACTTGTGGATTTCAATAGTTTCTCTGTGTACATACATACAGCCCGGAATGGCCTAGCAGTTTTTAAGGTGCAGCTTCTTACTGCCTGGGGAATCCTTTGTTGAGAGGTGATTAGCTATCCCTGATTGTTTCTTGTCTGGAGCTCCTCTGTCTTTATTTACCGTTATGGTTTTAGAGGTTTTTAAAAAAAAATACTAGTAGCAACTCACAAACACAACTCTGAGGATGTCTGCCATAGATGCAGGTGAAATGTCAGGAGACAATGCTTCTGGAACATGGCCATACAGCCCAGAAAACTTATTATTATTATTATCATCATCCATGGTCCATCCTCCGTCAAACTGCAGCAGGAGGTAGAGTGGGTCATGGGGGCTCTAAGTGCCAAGTTTGGTCTTTATTGGCGATTGGATGAGGGTCGCATTGTTTTCAGGAAGTGAGTTAAGGTACTGGAAGTCCCGTCATCCATGGTTCATCCTCCTCCAATCTGCAGCAAGATGTAGAGTGGGTCTTGGGGGTTCTGTGTGCCAAGTTTGGTCTTGTTCTGTCATTGTTGGGGGCCGCAAAGTGTTTTGGCCTTAAACTCCCACCATGCCTGACTGTCTCAGGCCTATTCCTTACCCCCCTCTGTAGAGTGTCGGAATGTTGGTGGTGCTGGCCAATCAGAGGCGTTATGCAAATAATCCCACAGTGGCAACCAAATCAGAAAGCTGCCACATATCCGCCCTTCCGCCCTCCGCTACAAACATTCTCTTTTATTATATAGATACAGATTATAAATCAACGGTCGACAAATGTGGATGAGCTATGCCTTCCTGCAGTCCTGCCTAGCCTAACTGGTAGTGGGTATCTTCTTTTTAAAACACCTGAAATTTATTTTCAGCCTATAATAATAATCATCATATCTTTATTTATATCCTGCCCACTCAGGGCGGCTTACTAAACAGCAGCAATGCAAGCAAGACAACATAAAACATAAAAATACAACAAAAATCTAATCAATTAAAAGATAACTATAATAAAGAGATATAACATAAGCCACGTTAAATCAAAATAAAATAACAATAAACATAACAGAGGTTAAAAATAAGAAGCTAAATCTATGTATTTCAACTTCTTAAAGCCGAAGTGTTTTCTACCCTAGTGTCAGAGATTAATGGGGAAGGAAAAAATGAAGAATATCCAGCTTTAAGAAATTGAAGTAAAACTGGCCTGAGAGCAGGGTTTTTTAAAACTAATTTTATCTTCCCCATTACTCTCGATCTTTCAGTGTGATGCTCATGTCTCCATGGAGGAAAAAACTATATTTACAACATTGCTTTTTTTAATAGTTAGGGGTGGAATCCATAGTCACAAAGGATTTGCTTTTCGTATAGTTGTATGATCTGGAAAACGTGGGGAGATGGTGGAGGTAGCATTGTTCTTGTTTGCCTGCAAATAGCTTCTTACCTATGAAAACCCTAAGATATGGAGTCTTCTTGGCAAAAACTGTTCTGAGGCTGAGAGAGTGTGACTTCCCCGTAGTCTCCCAGTGAGCAGGGATTAGAACCTGGGTCTCCAGAGAAATAGTCCAATGCTCCAACTACTACACTCATGCATGAACGACTTACAAAACAGGAGCAATGCAAGCAGGACAACACAAAACATAAAAATACAACAATAATCTAATCTAATCTAACCAGGAGCTCGACAGGGGGAGTGTGTCCCTGTTGGTTCTGCTGGACCTCTCAGCGGCTTTTGATACTGTTGACCACGGTATCCTTCTAGGTCGCCTTGCAGATATGGGGCTTGGGGGTAATGCTCTGCAGTGGCTCCAATACTTCCTGGAGGGTCGTACCTAGAAGGTGTTATTGGGTGAAACCTGTTCGGCTCCGCAACCTTTGTCTTGTGGAGTCCCTCAGGGTTCAGTTCTGTCCCCGATGTTATTTAACATCTACATGAAACCGCTGGGAGAGATCATTCGGAGTTTCGGAGTAAGGTGTTATCTGTACGCAGATGACGTCCAGATCTGTCACTCCTTCCCACCTGTCACCAAGAAGGCTGTCTGGACCTTGAACCGGTGCTTGGCTGCTGTGTCGGACTGGATGAGGGCTAGCAAATTGAGACTTAATCCAGACAAGACAGAGGTCCTCCTGGTCAGTCGAAAGGCCGAACAGGGCATAGGGTTACAGCCTGTGTTGGATGGGCTTGCATTCCCCCTGAAGACGCAGGTTCGCAGCCTGGGAGTGATCCTGGACTCATCGCTGAGCCTGGAACTCTTAATCTTAATTACAAAGCACTTAGCAAATAACTTTTGCATAAAGCATAGCATGCCTCAAGCAGCTGAGGTGAACAATGAGATGAGAGCATTCATTTTCTTCATGCATGACACTGTTTGCAGAAACGGCACTAAAAGCCTTTCAAGTCACACAAAAGAGAATGTGGGTTTCCTATGTGGCCCCTCCCTTACTAAGGAACAAAGGCATGTCTAGTCATCCTGATTGACCTGTTTATCTTCTCTACACCTGTGATGAATTAAAAAAACACATACACACCTTTGGTTTCTTGTTGAAACTTAATCCAGACAAGACAGAGATCCTCCTGGTCAGTCGAAAGGCCGAACAGGGCATAGGGTTACAGCCTGTGTTGGACAGGGTTACACTCCCCCTGAAGACGCAGGTTCGCAGCTTGGGAGTGATCCTGGACTCATCGCTGAGCCTGGAACTCCAGGTCTCGGCAGTGGCCAGGGGAGCTTTTGCACAGTTAAGACTCGTGCGCCAGCTGCGCCCGTACCTTGGGAAATCTGATCTGGCTACGGTCATCCACGCTCTGGTCACATCCCGAATTGATTACTGCAACGCGCTCTACGTGGGGCTGCCCTTGAAGACAGTTCGGAAATTACAATTAGTCCAACGGGCGGCAGCCAGATTACTAACCGGAGCTACATACAGGGAGCATACCACCCCCCGGTTGGCAGAAACTGGGGCTAACAGTGGGAGCTCATCCCGGATTTGAACCAGCAATCTTTTGGTCAGCAAGTTCAACAGCTCAGCGGTTTAACCCACTGCACGACCAGGGGCTTCAAAATATGGTAACGGCATAAATAGAAGTCAAAAAAGTATATTCTGCTGATACAGGAGTCATCTGTATACCTTTATAAAACGGAATGTTTGTATGTGTGTAAGTGTGTATGTGTGTATGTGTGTATGCGGAGGGCGGGAGGGCAGAAGGGCGGAAGCAGCCACTTTCACAGGCCAGGGCGGATATGTGGCAGCCACTTTCACAGGCCAGGGCGGATATGTGGCAACCACTTTCACAGGCCAGGGCGGATATGTGGCAACCACTTTCACAGGCCAGGGCGGATATGTGGCAGCCACTTTCACAGGCCAGGCGGATATGTGGCAACTACTTTCACAGGCCAGGGGCGGATATGTGGCAGCCACTTTCACAGTCCTGGGAGGTTAGGTGGCATCTACTTTCACAGGCCAGGGCGGATATGTGGCAGCCACTTTCACAGGCCAGGGCGGATATGTGGCAACTACTTTCACAGGCCAGGGCGGATATGTGGCAGCCACTTTCACAGGCCAGGGCGGATATGTGGCAGGCACTTTCACAGGCCAGAGCGGATATGTGGCAGCCACTTTCACAGGCCAGGGCGGATATGTGGCAACCACTTTCACAGGCCAGGGCGGATATGTGGCAACCACTTTCACAGGCCAGGGCGGATATGTGGCAACCACTTTCACAGGCAAGGGCGGATATGTGGCAGCCACTTTCACAGGCCAGGGCAGATATGTGGCAACCACTTTCACAGGCCAGGGCGGATATGTGGCAGCCACTTTCACAGGCCAGGGCGGATATGTGGCAGCCACTTTCACAGGCCAGGGCGGATATGTGGCAGCCACTTTCACAGGCCAGGGCGGATATGTCGCAGCCACTTTCACAGGCCAGGGCGGATATGTGGCAGCCACTTTCACAGGCCACAGCGACCAGTGCGGGTGATGGACCTGCACCAAACTTGGTACACAGAGCCCCCCTAACCCCCTTTACATCCTGGCGCGGGTCGGGGGACATGACCCACGGATTATGGGATTTGTAGTATTTTCCAACACTTTGGTTCCCACAGACCACTGAGGCCACCAAAAAGGACCAATACAGACCACACCCAGCACACACAGCCCCCATGACCCACTCTACGTCCTGGTGCAGTTCGGAGGGTGGACCATGGATGATGGGACTTGAAGTGCCTCTACTCACTTCCCAAGTCCGCTGCAACCCTCATCCAATCACTGATCGAGACCAAACTTGGCACACATAACCCCCATGACTGCCTTCACGTCCTGGTGAGGTTTGGGGAGGACTGACAATGGATGATGGGATTTGTAGTACTTTTTTACACCCTCTGTTCCCACAGACCACTGTGGCCCCCAAAAAAACACTGATAAAGACCACACTTGGCACACAGAGCCCCAGTGACCCAGTCCACATCCTACTGAAGTTTGGAGGGGGACAGAACATGGATGATGGGTCTTGCAGTACCTTCCCTCACTTTCCAAGACTGCTACAAACCTAATCCTATGATTGAGCAACACCAAACTTGCCACACAGAGCCCTCATGACCCACTCTACATTCTGGTGCAGTTTGGAGGAGGGTGGACCATGGATGATGGGACTTGAAGTACCTCTACTCACTTCCCAAGTCTGCTGCGACCCTCATCCAATTACCGATTGAGACCAAACTTGGCACACAGAGCCCCCATGACCCAATCTACATCCTACTACACTTTGGGGGGGGGGGCAGAGATGATGGGACTTGCACTACCTTCAGTAATTTCATGATACCACTGCAACTCCCAATAATGATGGATCAAGACCAAACTTGGCACACAGAGCCCCCATGACCCACTCTACATCCTGCTGCACTTCACAAATAACCCGGGCAGGGCTGGGTCCCCAAGCTTGCACTATAATAAAATCAAGTATATATTGGGGAGATGGTGGCAAGGTATAAATAAAGTTGTTTATTATTATTATTATTATTATATTGAAAAGCATGCCCTATGAAGGGCGGTTTAAAGACCTGCATCTGTTTAGCCTGCAGAAGAGAAGATTGAGGGGCAGGCATGTAGCTGGGGGGGGCTAAGGGGGCTTCAGCCCCCCCCCGAAATTCTCAGGGTGGTCCGCGAATAGGCCTGGCTACGGCCCTGTTGAGAGGGGACATAACAGCCATGTGTCAATATCTGAAAGGCTGTCGCAAGGAAGACATAGTGTCTTCTAGATTTAAAGCAACAGACACACACAAAAACATATTAAATGATTTCCATTCAAAATCCTAAAAAGTTCTACATTGCATATCTCGCAATGTGGACCTATCTGGGTCAAAAAGCTCCTCTAATTAGAGTTTCCTTTTGATCTTACCACAGTCAAAACCACAACTGATGAGCGGATATATTAATGCTTGCCAGCCAGTAAAACTAGATTGGCCCTCTATTTACCCCCCCCCCCCCCACTGGCAGGCAAAGATTTCCTTGTTTACCCAAGACTTTGCTTGTTCACTGAATGCAACGGAACCTTAAACTAGGCCATGCCATGTATTTTACCATTATCATGATGTTTTAAGTGCTTTTTCAATTTCTGTAATTTAATGCTTTTTTTTTTAACAGAACTGCTTATTATACATCGTTCGGGCTATATTCCATTTTAGCCTAAGCTGCTTGAGATCTCACAATGGGAGAAAGGTAGCATATACATTAATTTAAATTTAATAATACTACATTTAAATAAATTTTAAAACCCTCAGAGTTAGCAATTACTTGACACGATGACTATAGAAACAAGAATGGATACTTGGATGAATAAAGGAGAACTGAAATTAGTCTGAATCCTATTGTGTGTATTCAAATTGGCTGGTGAAATTCCCTCTTTAGGCAAGGAGTACTCAGGCGCCATCTACACTGCATATAATGCAGTTTCTGAATGCAGACTATCTGCTTTAAACTGGGTTATACGGCAGTGTACTCATAATCCAGTTGAAAGAAGATAGTCTGCACCGAGACTGTGGCACAGCTGGCTGGGAGTCAGCTGCATTAAGATCTCTACTGACCGGAAGGTCATGAGTTCGAGGCCTGCCCGGGTTGGGGTGAGCTCTCAACCAAATTGTGTAGCTTGTTGTCGATCTTTGCAACCCAAAAGACAGTTGCATCTGTCAAGTAGGAAATGTAGGTACCACTTTTACTGATTTACGAGGTCATAAAATCTCCAGGAAGTATGCAAAGAATGAAGGAATGCGACAGCTCCCCTGGTGGTCAGAAGCTGGAATTTTAAATTGCCTCTGAGTGTCTGTCTATATATGTTGTGTGTCTATGGCATTCAATGTTTGCCTGTATATGTACATTGTAATCCGCCCTGAGTCCCCTGCGGGGTGAGAAGGGCGGAATATAAATGATGGCGCTGTGCAAGGTGTGAGTCAGAGAGCTGCGGAGCTCGAGCGCAAGCAGCTGAAGGGAAGGGAACTCGTGGGAGAAATATGGGTCCCTCAAAGGCCATCCAGCCTGACCCCCTTTAACCAACTTGTTGTATTTGATATTATAGTATAATATAGTATGGTATACGTTTATTGTGTATACATATAATATTGATAATGTTGTAATGTAATGCAATATAATACTAATAATAATAATATACTATAACTATATATTTGTGTTCATTGAAACAGGTCCAGGTTTCAAACTGAGTGTATAAATACATTTTAAAACATATTAACTATATGTATTACTGTGTTAGAGTGTCATTTTGTGTCATTTTGGTTGGTGGTGTGCCCCAGGATTTTGTAAATGTAAAAAATGTGCCGCGGCTCAAAAAAGGTTGAAAAACACTTGTGTAGATGACCAGTTCCTTCCTCTGAAATATAGCAGACAACACCTGGAGTAGCCCCAGCTAGAATGCATCTACACTGTAGCATTAATGCAGTTTGACCTCACTTAATGCTACAGCTCAATGCAATGGAATCCTGGGGTTTGTAATTTGGTAAGGCACCAGCACTCTTTGGCAGAGAAGGCTAAAGACCTTGTAAAACTACAAGTACCAAGTCTCAATGCTAGGGAATCCTGGGAGTTGTAGTCTGTGGAAGGTGAAAGACCCTGTAAAACTGCAACTCCCATGATTCCATTGCGTTGACCCATGACCGCTGAAGTGGTGTCAAACTGCATTAATTCAATAGATCAGATGCACCTTTCTGTCTCTTGTTGATTAACCCCTTGATTAGGTGTCTGTCTAATGATGGCAGAACCTTACAGGGTTTAGTGCCTCTTGTGTGTTTGGGTTTTGGAATATGCCTATTTGCATAGACGTAGATTGTGAGATATCACAGAAAAGGGATGCAAATCTCAATGTAAACTCAATGCAAAGGTGTCACGATCAAGGTGTGTCTACATCAGGCATGGGGAACCTTGGGATCCAACTACATGCTGTTAGGAATTGTGGGAGTTGCAGTCCATAACACCTGGAGGGCCCAAGTTTGCCCATGCCTGGTCTCTAGTGTAGAATGAATGCAGTTTGCCACCCCTTGAACTGCCCTGGTTCAATGCTATAGTCTCAAGAGAGTTGGAGTTATACAAGGTGTTTAGCCTTCTCTGCCAAAGCGTGGTGGTGCCTCACCAAACTACAAACCCTTGGTTTCCATAACCTGGAACCATGGAAGCCATATAATATAATATAATATATTGTATATACATATAATATTGATAATATTATAATATTATACAATATATTATACAATATACTACTCTCTCGGCATTACTTCGTGAGCAAAGATTCTTAGGAAGGACTCATCCAACGCTTTTTACAAGCGCATTGATGACTAAAAAGGCCAATCTGAGATAGGCAAGTTCGGTTGCAGAAAGCACAGCAGAAAGTCTCCTTGGGTGATGTTGTTTCCAAGTTGCAGTTCTTTCTGCGTTGTCGTTTCTCTTCGAGACTACTACCGGTACTACTACTACTACTACTACTAATATGATATTTTAATTATATATTTTATATTATAAGAACATAAGAACATAAGAAGAGCCATGCTGAATCGGGCCTCAGCCCATCTAGTCCAGCATTCTGTGTCACACAGTGGCCCACTAGTTGTACACAGGGATCTCTGGCAGAAAGGAGGGCAAAACCCTCACCTGCTCCCGACCCCCCACAACCAGTACCCAGGGAAATCCTGCCTGCCTCCATCAACACAGAGGTGGCACTTGGATGTCCATTTCAGTAGCTACTGATTCCCTTGGTATCCATGAATCTGTCTAATCCTGCCTTGAAGCTGTCCAGGCTGACAGCTGTCACAACCTCCTCTGGAAGTGAGTTCCATAACCCAATGACCCTCTGGGTGAAGAAATATTTCCCTTTATTAGTCCTAACTTTCCTACATGTAATATTATTAATAATATTACATGTAATATTATGAATAATATTACAGTATAATGTTATAGTACAATGTAATATATAATATTGGTATTGTGCTATGGCAATAATATAATATACTGTATTTACATTTTACTTGTAAGCCACTCTGTGTCCCCTTTGGGGTCAGAAGGGCGGCATATAAATGTCGTACATAAATAAATAAATTAAAGAAGTGTAAAACTACATTCATTCTCTCTCTTGGCTTATCTTCGCGAACGAAGATTCAGGAAGGACTCATCCTACACTTTCTACATTAATTCTACAGTGGAGATATATTTGTATTTATGTAAGGGGTCGTGGTGGCACAGTGGGTTAAACCAGTAAGCTGCAGAACTTGTTGACTGGAAGGTTGGCAGTTCAAAGGTAGGCGACTGGCACCCTACCTTTCCAGGGGCGACCTGGCCACGGTGATCCAAGCGACGGTCATCTCGAGATTAGACTACTGTAATGCCCTCTACGTTGGCCTTCCCTTGGCGACACCGGAAACTCAAGCTAGTGCAGAATGCCGCGGCTCGCTTGCTGGCGGGGAACGTCGGTAAGGGAGCACATTACGCCCATCCTCCGGCAGCTGCACTGGCTACCTATTGAGTACCGAATTGTTTTCAAGGTGTTGGTGTTAACCTTTAAGGCTCTACACAGCCTAGGGCCTGCGTACCTGAGGGACCGCCTTGCCCCATACATTCCCCCGAGATCACTACGTTCAGAGGAGTCGAATCTACTCCTGATTCCATCGGTCCGCGCCTGTCGCTTGTCTGCAACCAGGCAAAGGGCTTTCTCTGTGGCGGCTCCGGTACTCTGGAACTCTCTCCCGGACAACATCCGGGCCGCCACGGAGCTTATCCCGTTTCGCAGGGCCTGCAAGACCGCCCTGTTCAGACTGGCCTTTGGCTAGGCGAATAAGACGAATGTACTCATCTGTATATTTCAGCACCCTGGTTCAGGGAATGCTATAACATGTGACACAATCAATCTCGGGACCTATGCTGTGTTTTTATGTTTTTATGTTGTATTTTATTGTACGGCGACATGAATGCTACATGCCAGCCGAATTTTATATTGTTATCCGCCCCGAGCCTGCAGGGAGGAGCGGAATACAAAATGGAACAAATAAATAAATAAATAAATAAATAAATCTGCAGGACTGACTGAGCTCCTGTTGTTAGCCCCAGCTTCTGCCAACTTAGCAGTTCGAAAACATGCAAGTGTGAGTAGATTCAATAGTTACCGTTTCAGCAGTCATGCCGGCCACGTGACCTTGGAGGCATCTACTGACAATGCTGGCTGACGTAGGAGGTGTCTACGTACAATTCTGGCTCTTTGGCTTAGAAATGGAGATGAGCACCACTCTCCAGAGTTGGACACAACTGGCCTTAATGTCAAGGAGAAACCTTTTACCTTTACTTTATTTGTATTTATGGTTATATCAAGGCATTGAGTGTTTGCCTTTTTCGTTTTTGTTTGTTGGAATCTGCCCTAAGTCCCCTCAAGGAAATAGGGCAGAAAATAAATAAAGATTTTTAAAATTATTATTATTATTACTACCCATTTTGGGGTATTTTGGATTTGGAGATTCCAGGTAAGAGATGTCCAACCTATATTTTAGAGCTGGTTAGACAAATCTGGGGGGCTTTGGCCCCATTTAACTTCTTTGGGAGGGCATCAAGAGAGAGTTCCATGTAATCAACTACTGGAATGGGACATGGAAACCAAATTGGTAAAAGATAATATGATTATATGGGCGCAAGAATTAGGACACTCGATTCAACTAAAAGAATGCGAAGACATCTGGAAGAGGAAGATCAAGTACTCAGGGTTCGCCTCAGTGACCGAAAACTGGTATAAGATGTTCTTCGATTGGCATTTGACTCCATTAAAAATAGCAAAGATCTACAAAAATGTAAGTAGGCTAATAAGTGTTGGAGATGTCAAGAACAAAAAGGAACATTTATGCACTGCTGGTGGGAGTGCAAAAAATTAAAAAAATTCTGGAAGAGTGTACATTCACATGTTCAGAAAATTTTGAATTATAAGTTACAATTAAAACCAAAATACTACCTTTTGAATATCATTGAGGATGACATTGAGAGAAATAATGACAAACTATTTTTTTACGCCTCAGCAGCGGCGAGATTAGTGATCGCAAGAAAATGGAAAAATAACCACTCCCCAAAGATAGAAGATTGGATACTCAAACTAAGAGAATTAATGGACTTAGACATTTTGAAAGACCTAGTTCAGGGCTGTCCAACTTCTACGGGCCCAAGGGCCGGAATTCCGGTCACCTGGGGGGCCGAAGGGCCTGCCCCCGCCCCCGCCTCCGCCCCCTCCCTGGCTCCACCCCGCCCCCCCCGGCTCCACCCCCTCCCCGGCTCCGCCCCTACCCGGCTCCAATTTACTTACAATTGACCTTGAGTTGTGGAGTTGTAGTTCACCTCCATCCAGAGAGCACTGTGGACTCAAATAATGATGGATCTGGACCAAACTTGGCATGAATACTCAATATACCCAAATGGGAACACTGGTGGATTTGGGGGAATGTTTCCTAATACCTTTGAGTTATTTGAGTCCACACTCAAATTGGGACACACCAAAAAAAACCCAAACACCTCAATGCCGTCGCAGGGGCTTGATGGGGCCTCCTTTCCCAGAGGCGGGTGGAGGAGGCCCAAAGAGCTCCCTCCCTCCCTGAAGGGAAAACAAGCCGTGGGGGCAGGCGCAAAGGAAGCCACGTTGGGCCCTGCACGCGGGGAAGGCAGCACAACAAGGGGAGGGGCGTGGAGGAGGGGAAGGAAGCGCCGCCAAGGAAACCGCCGCTGAGGGACCCCTCCCCTCACCCAACATCCCACTGTTTTTAGATTGATTGATTCGAGCCAGGCCCTTCCTTACCCATACTGCGGGAGCCCGCCACAGGGCCGGCGCCAACGCCAACGCCGCCCGAAGAGCCCCGCTGGAGCCGAGGCCAAGCTCAGGCCGGCCGCAGCGGCTTTCCCATCCGCGGGGCGGGAAGCAAGGGCCCTCCACAGGAAGAGGACGGAGCCAGGAGGGGCTTTCCCTGCCTCACTCCCCTCCTCCCTCTCTCTGAGGGAATGGGAGCTGGCCTGGAAGCAGCTGCGAGGGGGGGAGGAGGCGCGTGCCCAGGCCGGCCACAAATCCGCGGGACTCGAGATTTCGGCAGCTATCGCGACTACGCAGCCACAGATGGGATTTCGACCTCCCTCAAATCCCGTCTGTGGTTGGCGTAGTCTCGTGATGCTTGCCTAAACCCGGAATTAGGTATTTTTTATTTTTTATTTTTTATTTGTTTTTTATT
This sequence comes from Anolis apletophallus, assembly GCA_030556195.1. NCBI lineage: Eukaryota > Metazoa > Chordata > Lepidosauria > Squamata > Anolidae > Anolis > Anolis apletophallus. The sequence goes on along the minus strand of JARBWK010000001.1, from coordinate 194,797,669 downwards.
AAAACAAGTTAGGGGGCCGGAGGGAAGGGGCTCGGGGGCCGTGTACGGCCCCAGGGCCGCCTGTTGGACAGCCCTGACCTAGTTAATGACCAAAGTCAAAAAAATAAAACAGATTGGCAACAGGTAATATCATATCTAAATGAAGTAAAATTTAAATAATACATAGGAAATACCCATGGGAAACCTAAGGCGAAACAAAGTTCTGGTGGTGAAATAATGTAGACAAGACGGAAGACTGGATTATACAAGGAAGCAAAATACTCCGCGGACTGCACTGGAAGATCTACAAGGCTGTCTATCTACCTACTTTCTAACATTTCTATCTATATAATCTCCTCTTTCTTTCTTGGTATTTTATTTTCTATCTTCGTGCTATTTTTCTCTTACTGCCTCTCCCCCTTCTCTCCTCTCCTCTTTCACCCATCTCTTTTTCTCTTTATCTGCTTAATCTCCTTCTAACACCCCTCCCTTCTCTAATGCAGTGTTTCCCAACCAGTGTGCCATGGCACACTAGTGTGCCGTGAGCGATCATCAGGTGTGCCGTGGGAAATTGGAACCTCCAATACCCTTTCTTCCCCCTCCTGCCGAACACTTTTTCTTCTCCACTCTCTTCTCTATTTTCCCCAAACTCCATCTGTGTTCACATTTGGGCATATTGAGTATTCATGCAAAGTTTGGTCCTGATCCAACATTGTTTCTGTCCACAGTGCTCTCTGGATATACGTGAACTACAACTCCAAAACCCAAGGTCAATGCCCACCAAACTCTTATAGCATTTTCTCTTGGTTATGGGAGTTCTGTGTGGGAAGTTTGTGTCTTTCTGCCATTCCTTCCAGGATATCTATGTTGTGTTCATCGGAACAGGCCCAGGTTTCACACTGAGTGTATAAATACATTTAAAAAACATATTAAATATATCTATATATATATATATATATATATATATATATTACTGTGTTAAGAGTGTCATTTTGTGTCATTTTGGTTGGTGGTGTGCCCCAGGATTTTGTAAATGTAAAAAATGTGCCACGGCTCAAAAAAGGTTGAAAAACACTGCCCTAATGGGAACACTATCTTTGTGATATTTTATATATGTCAAAATGCTTCAATAAAAAATGTTTAACAAAGAGAGAGAGAGTTCCAGTGAATTTTAACTATGAATGTTAAATCTAGATTTTAATAGTGTTGGTATTTTAATCTTTCTCTCTCTCTCTCTCTCTCTCTCATATATATATCTATATATATATATATATATATATATATATATATATATATATATATGCAGTGTGTGTATATATATGTGTGGGGGGGGTTCTTATGGCCATTTATTTTAACTACAGGGTATTCCAAAAGTCACCATAAGCAGGGAAACTGGAGCAAAATGTACATAATAATTCATTACAAAACATATAAATTAAAATTTAAAAATATACAGGAACTACAGTATGTCAATACAAAAATATGAAAAAAATGTGTTTCTTATTTCTTTCCTATGTATGGAGGCTTTTGGCACACTCTGTATGAAGCTGCAGAATTAAGACAATAAGATACAAAAATATAATAAAATATTCAATAAAATATATAAAATATCCCTTTGTTATTTTTACTATGTATGAAGGCTTTTGAGACACTTTGTATGAAGCCGTAGCTAAATGTACAAAATTATTAGTTATACAAAATATATAAATCACAATTAAAAATGATAAAATATATGAAATATAAATATTGAAAATATAAAATATGTTTTTGGGGTTTTTTTTCTATATAGGGAGGCTATGGGGACACAGTATGAAGCTGGAGATAGACACACAAAATGATACAAAATATATAAATCACAATTTAAAATGATAAAATATATGAAATATAAATAATAAAAATATAAATTATAATTAAAATGATTCAAATACCAAGAAATATAATAAAATATAAAATATTTAAAAATACAAAGTATTCCTTTTTGACAATTATGGAGACTTTTGGGACTGACACTCTGCGTGTATAGTTATACAAAACAGGCCCGGATTACCCATAAGGCCAGACTAGGCCATGGCCTCGGGCGGCAGGTTTTGGGGGGGCAGCGGATTCAGCCCCCCGAAAACATTTTTTTAAAAAAACGGCCCCTCGCAGCGCTTTCCCCCCGCCCTCTCCCGAGAGAGTCATCATACCTCGGAAGAGGGCGGGGGGAGAGCGCTGCGAGGGGGCGGGGAGGAGGGAATGGCGCCCTCCCCTCACCTGCCCCCCCCCTTGCAAAGGAAGGAGGCGGCGAGGAGGAGGAAGGGAAGCTCCGCCCCTGCCGGCGGGCATGCATGCATGCAAGGGGCATGCATGCCCGCCAGCGGGCTTCATCCTCCCTCTCCTCCTCGCCGCGCGGCACTCCTTTGGGGGTCCACACCTCCTCCTCCCGCAAGGAGGAAGGGCTGGAGGGGCGGGAGGAGGTGGTGGACGGAAGCCACGCGGCACTGCTCGTGGGGCTTCTGTCCGCCGCCTCCTCCTCCCGCAACCGAAAGGAAGGCACGAGGAGGGTGAAGGGAAGTCCCGCCCTCCTTTTGGACGTTGGAGGTGGAGCAGGCGGCGGACGGAAGCCCCACGAGCAGTGCCGCGGCTTCCGTCCACCTCCTCCTCCTCCCGCGACCGAAAGGAAGGCGCGAGGTGGACACAAGCCGCGGGGCCGGAGCTGCTGCCGCTTATGCGTAGGAGCGCCCTGGGGGGCGTGGCTTTCCGCGCCCTGGGGGGGGCGGCGCGGGGCGTCTTGGCCTCGGGCGGCCGAAGAGCCTAATCCGGGCCTGATACAAAATATATAAATCACAATTAAAAAAATGATAAAATATATGAAATATAAATATTAAAAATATAAAATATTAATATTAAATATATGTTTTGTCATTTCTCTCTCTCTCTCTCTCTCTCTCTGCATGAAATCTTTTGGGACACTCTGGAGACTTTTGGGACACTCTGTGTGTGTTTTTAAACTATTTTCTCTGCTTGGTTGCCAGCAAATAAATGTTGTTGTTGTGATTGTCATGATTTACCTGGTCAGGAGAGGCCACTCCAAGCACATCCCAGCAGCACAGGCCCAGCACCAGCAGCGCCCCTAAGCAGAAGCCCCTCCGTGCCAGCACAGGGCCATTCCAGGCCTGGGATCTCCTCTTGGGATCACGTCCGGCTCTCATAGTCCCGACCGACTGGATCCCCTCGACCAACTCCTAAAAAGGGACGCTTCCCCTTTAAGAGCGCCTCCTCTCCCTCCCTGCTTGCTCTGTTAGTTCTAATAGACTGTAGCAACCCTTTGGAACGCCCCAGATCAGAGGAGCGCTTCCGATTGGCTGGATCGAAGAGGGGGAGGAGTCGGCCCAAGCAGACGTCGGAGAGAAATCACGTGAGCCAACCAGGAAGTGAAAGGGCACATTCAGAAGGCTGCGGAAACATGTGACTCCAATTCCCAGGAGCCTCAGTCACCTGGACGAACTGTCAGGAATTCTGGGAAATGGAGTCCAAAACACTTACTGGCCCCTAAGGTTGGGAACCACTGCTGTAAAGGGTCTTTCAGCATAGAATTAAGAGCCAAACCAATGGTGTCTTTGGTTTTGCTGGGGAAGTTAGGGCACCTAAAAGGAAAGCTGAAGCTAGGGCTCCCCAGTCTTCTGAACTAAAGCTTTTACTTTATTATGCTAGGAGAGACAGGAAGCACAAGTGGTCTCTTGGACAGGAGGCAATCGAACAAGTTAAAAAGTATACTTACCTTGGGGTCACCTTCTCTGCTAACGGGTCATGGGTGGATCATATGCATGCACTTTCCATCAAGGCTAACCTCAGGCTTTCTCAGCTTACCAGGTTAATTAACCGCCACTACCCGGGATCCCTTCTGCCAATTCTCAAAGTCTATGCCGCCAAGGTTTTGCCTCTCTTGTTGTATGGCGCAGAAATTTGGGGCCTGACCAATGTCACCCCTATTGAGCGCACCCAGACTAACTTTTTAAGGCGGATTCTGGGGGTGAATAATCGCACTCCCGCAGCGGCAGTCAGGTCCGAGTTAGGCAGACACCAAATCTCAGGCCTAGCAAAAATTAGAGCCATTAACTACTGGTGTAAGGTAAACAATCTAGAACAGTCTTTCTCAACCAGTGTGCCATGGCACACTAGTGTGCCGTGACGGACCTCCTGCTGTGCCGCGAGAAAAGATCTCTGCCCCCCTTCCTCCCCCCCCTCCTCCCGAACTCCTGCTGCTTGGGGGAGGAGGAAGGGCCGGGCAGTGGCGAAGAAAAAGAAGGGGCCGTTTCCCCAGCCAGCCTCCAATCCACCATGACTCCCACCATGACTCTCGCCCCTCACTCGCTGAAGCCGCGTGGAGGAGCCCCGCCCACTGAAGCCTGTCCACCGCTCATGCTCCTCCTCTGTAGGAGAGCTGAAGCTGGGGGGAGGGGGTGGGGCATGGTGCAGCCTGGCTCTGCCCCCTCCCCCGGCTTCGGCACTCCCAGCAGCTGCTCCAACCTTGAGGGGACAGTGCCAAGCCAGCATTGTGCTGGCTCTGGCACGGCTGGCTTGGCACTGCTCCCTCAAGGCTGGAGCAGCTGTTGGGAGAGGTGAAGCCGGGGGTAGTGGGCGGGGCATGGCGCAGCCTGGCGCAGCCCCCTCCCCGGCTTCGGCTCTCCCAGCAGCTGCTCCCAGCAGGCCACCATCCCCCAGCTGTTCTTTACTGTGTTAGAGTGTCATTTTGGTTGGTGGTGTGCCCCCGGATTTTTTTAATGTTAAAAGTGTGCCGCGGCTCAAAAAAGGTTGGGAAACACTGATCTAGAAGACGCGAGACTGCCCAAGTTGTGCCTGATGGAGCAATTCAGAGTTCCCTCTCAGAAAACATGGGGGGGGGGCTCCATAATGACATATCTCATCCTACAGGGGCTCCAGGTGGATCCATCGAACATCAGAGTGACTTCAATGATGAACCGGGTGAAGCAGAGGGTACTCGATGTATGTGCCCAAGATGACCTAGCCCATTTGGCTAGGGTCAAATCCATGCACTGGTTAGCTCAACAACCCAACCACTTTGTTACTGCCCCGTATCTGGCTCGCCCGCTCCTACCTCACCTTAGGATTGCCCTAACTAGAGCTAGGTTCGAGCAATTCGAGTCTATGGTGAGGGCCGGCAGATATGCTGCCACACCCTATAGGGACAGAGTCTGTGTCTGCGGCCTACCAGAAGTCGAGGATCTAGTCCACATTCTGTTGATCTGTCCCATATATGCAGAGGAGAGGGAGAAATACCTTAGCCATTTACTATCCAAAAGGACATTCTGGCCCCCTACCTTTAAAATTAACTTCCTCCTCTCAGACTCAAACCTTCAAACGGTGTATAAGGTAGCTGCTTACCTATTTAGAGCATATAAAAAGAGACAGCGGTACATGGAGTCTATTGGAGTCAACTGTGCGGGGGGATGAGTTCCAGTAGGTGGCATGGAACAGCCCGCGGTACAGCGGTAATAAGCGTCACATCAACTGATCACCGGGCTTCTTAAGTATCCTATGCTAATAGTTCCTATGTGTTGACGCAAGACAATTGCAATAAGTTTCGTTTTTAATGTGTTACATTGTTTGCCTTGTACATTAGGTACTGATTTTATCCTTATCTTGTATACTGCTGTTGGAACTTCTATTTGAAATGACCTGACGGTTACTCAATAAACGTGACTGACTGACTGACTACTTCATTATATACTAGCTTGGGGACCCAGCCCTGCCCGGGTTATTTGAGAAAGGCATTGTTTGCCAGTGCTCCCAGTTTAATGTAGATCCAATGTCAGCTGCATTCAGTAGGTGTGGGTGAACTACAACTCCCATATGGAAGTCCCATCACCCATGGTCCATGCTCCTTCAATCTGCACCACCATGTAGAGTGGGTCATGGGGGCTCTGTATGCCAATGTTTGGTATGGATCAGTCATTGGTGAGAGTTGCAGTGATCTCAGAAAGTGAGTGAAGGTACTGCAAATCCCAACATTCATGATCTGTCCTCCCTCAAACCTCACCAGGATGTAAAGGGGGTAGTGGGAGCTATGTGTGCCAAGTGTGGTCTTGATCAGTCATTGGATAAGGGTCACAGCAGTCTCAGTAAGTGAGTGGAGGTACTTCAAGTCCCATCATTCATGGTCCATCCGCCTCCAAACCGCACCAGGATGTAGAGTGGGTCATGGCGGCTCGGTGTGCCAAGTTTGGTCTTGAGCAGTCATTGGATGAAGGTTGCAGCAGTCTTGGGAAATTTGTAAAGGTACTTCAAGTCCCATCATCCGTGGTCCACCCTCCTCCAAAATGCACCAGGATGTAAAGTGGGTCATGGAGGCTGTGTGTGCCAAGTTTGGTCTTGATCAGTCACTGGATGAGGTTGGCAACGGTCTTGTGAAGTGAATAGAGGTACTCCAATTCCCATCATCCATGGTCCATCCTCTTCCAAACTGCACCAAGATGTAGAGTGAGTCATGGGGGCTCTGTGTGCCAAGTTTGGTCTTGATCAGTCACTGCATGAGGGTCGCAGCAGTCTCGGGAAATGATTAAAGGTACTTCAAGTCCCATCATCCGTGGTCCATCCTCCTCCAAACCGCACCAGGATGTAGAGTGGGTCATGGGGGCTCTGTGTGCCAAGTTTGGTCTTGATCAGTCACTGGATGAAAGTTGCAGTGATCTCAGAAAGTGAGTGGAGGTATTTGAAATGCCATCATCCATGGTCCGCCCTCCTTTAAACTGCAGTGGTGTGTGGGTCATGGGGGCTTTGTGTGCCAAGTTTAGTCTTTATCAGTCTTTGTTCAGGGCCACAGTGGTCTGTGGGAAATGAAGGGTTTGAAAGTACTACAAATCCCATAATCTGTGGAGGTACTTCAAGTCCCATCATCCATGGTCCACCCTCCTCCAAACTGCAGTAGACTGTAGCGTGGGTCATAGGGGCTCTGTGTGCCAAGGTTGGTTACTGTCAATTCAGGCCATACACAATGTCCCATGAGCTGAGGCCTAGTAGGGAAAATCAAGTGAATGAAGCCTTACTGTCAATTCATGCCTTAAACAGTATCTCATTAACTGAGGCCTAGTCAGGAAAATCAAGTTAATGAAGCCTTACTGTCAATTTAGGGCCTGGTCTGTGAAGCCTTTTCCTTTCCCCTCTCTGCCTCCTAAGAATGTTAGAATGTTGACAGTGGCCAATCAGAGACCATGTTCAAATTATACCACAGTGGCAACCAATCTTCTCTATCTGCCGCCTAAGAATGTTAGAATACTGAGGCTGGCCAATCAGAGACCGTATACAAATTCTACCACAGTGGGAGCCAGTCCAAAAGCTGACACGTATCCGCCCTCCGCACACACTCACGCACGCATACATACAAACATTTACTTTTATTATATATACAGATGGTGATGTTTCTTGAAATCACTGGATACTATTATTTGTAGTGTTTTATCTCTCCAAAGGGAACAAAAAGCAGCTTGACATAAAAGCATTAGTATCCCAATTTCAAATATACAAATACACATACAATAAAACTGAATTAAACACAAACAGCACTAAATACAAGTATACACGTTAGTATTTACATGAATACAAATGTAAATAATTACATAAATACAAATGTAAATATTTACAGAAATGTATATAAAAGAAATGTATTTCCCTGAAAGCACTAGCAAAAGGTAAAGCTCAAGAGTAGTTTCCACGGTAAGTCTTGTAAACTTAGTTTACTCACTAAACCAATCTTGAGACCCAGATTTTGGGGGAAAGTTTTTTAAAAAAGTAATTAACCTCAACGATTATTCCTCTACTTTTCACACTCCCTTCTTCCGAGTCTAATCTGCTTTATATATCACATGAGCTGCACACTGATAAGCCATTAAAAAAACCCTTATTATTGATGTTTCTTTTTCCACAATTTTCATGCCTACTTCCTCCTAGTCTAATCCAATTTTCCACATGATATTTTCAACACGAAAGCTAAATAGATAGGGTGATAAAATGGAGCCTTGCCTGACTCTTCTGCTAATTGGAAACTACTCTGTATTCTATCCTAATAGTAGCCTCTTGTTCTGAGTACATTGGGTACAATTGAATGGCATGCCCATTCCTTTAAGAGTGATCCATTTTTTTTCTCCATGATCTATAACACTATGTAACAAAACTTGAAAAGCGTTCTGTTCCAGGTTTCAAAGTGTTATTTACTGTTTAATTGTACAGTACTTGAAAAGTACTTTTTAAAGTACTGTTTAAAAAGTACTGTTTAATTGTGCAGTACTTGAAAAGTTTTCTGTTCCAGGTTTCAAAGTGTTATTTACTGTTTAATTGTGCAGTACCAAGAAAACCAAGACTGGTTTGATGAAAACAACCAAGAGATCCAGGAGCTGTTGTCAAAGAAGAGAACTGCTCACCAGGCACACCTCGCCCAGCCATCTTGCCAAGTAAGAAAAGCAGCCTTCCGTCTCGCATGTAGTAAACTCCAACAAAAGCTCCGAGACATTCAGAACAAGTGGTGGATCGATTTAGCAGAAAAGGCACAATGTTGTGCAGATCTGGGTTATCACAGATGTTTTTATGAAGCTCTCAAAGCAGCGTTTGGACCTACTTATCAGGTCGAAAGCCCCTTATACAGTACAGATGGTCAAACACTAATTACTGATAAAGCCTGAACCGATGGGCTGAACATTTTCAGAGTCTCTTCAATGCCAACCGAGTAGTCCAATGTTCAGCTATCCAACACATGATACAACAACCAATGAAAAATGAACTGGACACAGCTCCCACTCTGGAAGAGACCCTTGAGGCCATACAGCAGATGAAAAATGGCAAGGCAGCCGGGATCGATGGAATCCCACCTGAAGCTTGGAAACAGGGAGGTCATGTACTGCATGCTAAATTCCACGAGCTCCTTGTGTGTTGCTGGGAAAAAGGTGAACTGCCATCAGATCTCCAAGATGCAGTCATCATCACCCTGTATAAGAAAAAAGGAACCAAATCCGATTGTTCAAACTATCGAGGTATAACACTGCTCTCCATTGCTGGAAAAATCCTTGCAAGGATACTCCTGAACAGGTTAGTTCCTGCTATTGCAGAATAACTTCTCCAAGAAGGCCAATGCGGCTTCAGAGCTAATAGGAGCACCACAGATATGGTTTTTGCCCTTAGACAACTGCAAGAGAAATGTAGAGAGCAGAACAAAGGACTCTATGTAACATTTGTCGCCTTCGACACTGCGAGCAGAAAAGGTCTGTGGCAGATCTGGAACGTCTAGGACAGGGGTGCTCATTATGGTGATCGGGAGCACCTAGGTGATCTTTGGCCCTCTTCCAGGTGATCTTTGGGTCTCACCAGCCGGATGGCGCGCTCCTGCCATGCGCATGCACGTGCGCTCCCGCCGCCGCCTTTGCGGGGCTTCTTTTGCCAAAATGAGGCTTTAGTGGGCGGGCCCTGAGGCTCATCTTGCCATGCACGGTGTGGTGACATGACCGCCCATTGGTTGCTGCTGGGGGGGGGGGGAGCAAGGCGAAGGCACGCGCACTGATAGGATGCGAGGCTGTGGGAAGGATGGAGGGAATGTGTGTGTGTGTGAGAGAGAGAGCCAAGGAGAGAAGAAAGAGATCTGGAGAACTTTTTCAGATCCTTTTGGCAGGCAGGCAGGCGGGTGCTGGAAGGAGAGAGGGAGGCTCCAGCCTGACGTGGGTCCCTCTCTCGGTTGGGTTTCCTGGCCCAGGCAGCAGTCAGGCGGCCCTCTTCCCAGCCCTGCACCTTCTGAGCCGCCGCTGAAGCCATATCTGGCCGGAGCGCTGGCGGGTGTGCCTATAAATACCCTGCTGCTGCGTGCGTGGGAGGGGCCTGCTGTGCACGCAAGAAGCAGGACGGGATGGGGACTTCCTGCTTTGCGAAAGCACGCAGCAGGAAGGAGGAAGGCAACGAAGACATTAAGAGAGAACGCGCGCGCAGGCGAGTGCATGCGGCGGCGAGTTCGTGGGCAGGCAAGAAAGAAGCCCCATGCGGATGGAAGGCTGCAGTAGGAGCGTCGCGCGCACGCACGTGCGCCGCACGCCACATGCACAACAGGTGATCTTTTCAACTTGATTGTTCATATAGTAGCTCACATGATGAAAAAGTGTGGGCACCCCTGGTCTAGGATGTCCCCCCAAATTCCTCAAAATGATTATCCTATTACATGAGAGCCAGCGTGGTCAAGTCAGATACAGCTATGCTCTCTCGGAGCCCTTTCTAATAACTAATGGAGTGAAACAAGGTTGTGTTCTTGCACCAACCCTATTTACAATCTTCTTCAGCATGATGCTCCAAAGGGCTATGGCAGACCTACAAGAAGAAGACGGCATATATATACGCTATCGTACTGATGGCAGCTTGTTCAACTTAAGCCGTCTGAGGGCTCGCACTAAGACTCTAAACCAGGGGTGCTCACACTTTTTCAGCATGGGAGCTACTGATTAAAAAACCAAGTCCCAAAGATCACCCACCCAGAAATGTAAAACATATAACTATTTTCTTATTTATTTATTTATTTATTTATATTATTCATTTTATGTACCGTTCCTTCCAGCAGGCTCGGGGCAGTTTACATAAAATGAAGTTATAAAACATCAACATTTCAATTTAATAACAACAATATAAAACAGAGCATAAAAATACATCTAACCACCCCATTTCTCCCACACTGCCATATTACCACACATATTATCAGCCAGAAAGTAAGAAGAGAGGCTTTTGAACTGCAAGGCCATTTAATACTCAGCAAGGTAAACAAAGGGGCATGCATAAATACATCCAACCACCCCATTTCTCCCACACTGCCATATTACCACACATATTATCAGCCAGAAAGTAAGAAGAGAGGCTTTTGAACTGCAAGGCCATTTAATACTCAGCAAGGTAAACAAAGGAGCATGCAAAAATACATCCAACCACCCCATTTCTCCCACATTTCCATATTCCCCAACATATATTTCTCAAGGAAAAAAGCAAGCAGAGAGGCTTTGGAGCTAAAAGGCCATTTTTAAAAATAAAAAGGAAACAAAGAGACATGCCACAGAACAATCAAGCACCCACCCCAAAGTAAAAAGACCGACCTTTGAGATGCGGTAAGGAAATGACCCCAAAGCGTCCTTCTTCTTCTGCTCCGTCATTGCTCCTATTTCCACGCCGCCAGCATGTGCGCCACCTCCAAGAGCTCACGAGAAGTCCAAGAGGCAGAATGGGCGCTTCTGCGCATGAGCGCGGGGCCAGCCATGCATCACATNA
>JARBWK010000001.1:194582737-194786405 GCA_030556195.1 Anolis apletophallus | reverse complement strand
GGCCACCCCCTNTGGTCTCCGACGGCTCTGAGTAGCTGGAGAAGGACGGAGGGAGGGAGGAGGAATGCAAAAGAGGGGGCTGCNGAAGCGCCCATTCTGCCTCTTGGACTCATCAGCTCTTGGAGGCGGCGCGTGAGCAGGCAGCGTGGAGGAGCAATGACGGAGGACTTGTTTGAAGCGTGAAGAGGACCAGCAGCGATTGACCTGGTCAGGGACCTGAAGATCACCCAGATGAGGCCCAAAGATCACCCAGGTGATCCCGATCACCATCCTGAGCACCCCTGCTCTAAACTATCTAGTCCGTGAGCTGCTTTTTGCTGACGATGCTGCCCTTGTCGCCCATTCAGAAGCAGCCCTGCAGCGCCTCACATCCTGCTTTGCAACAGCTGCAGAGCTGTTTGGGCTGGAAATCAGCCTGAAGAAAATGGAAGTTCTCTACCAGCCCGCACCACAGGAAGAACACCATCATCCCCACGTCAGCATAGGCACATCTGTGCTTAAGTCCGTTCAGCAGTTCACCTACCTGGGAAGCATCATCTCTTCAGATGCCAAGATTGATAGAGAGATAGATCACAGATTAGCAAAGGCATATAGTGCATTTGGTAGGCTTCACAAAAGAGTCTGGAGCAACAAACACCGGAGGCAAAGCACCAAAATCAGTGTGTACAGAGCTATCGTACTGTCTATTCTCCTATATGGGTCTGAACCATGGGTCACCTATCGCCAACACCTACGGCTCCTCGAACGCTTTCATCAGCGCTGTCTTCGCACAATCCTAAACATACACTGGACTGACTATGTGACTAATGTTGCTGTCCTTGAGCAAGCAGGGATCACCAGCATTGAGGCCATGCTATTGAGAACACAGCTGCCCTGGGCAGGGCACATCTCTAGGATGGAGGACCACCGCCTCCCAAAGATACTACTGTATGGTGAACTTGCCACAGGTCAGTGCAAGAGAGGCGCCCCAAAAAGAGATATAAGGACTCCCTGAAACAACATCTCAGGCTCGGCCAGATTGATCACCAACAATGGTCCACCCTGGCCTCACATCGGGAGGCATGGAGACGCACTATCCACAATGCTGCGGCCTCTTTCGAGAAGACACGCTGAACGGGTCTCGAAGAGAAACGACAACGCAGAAAGAACCGCAACTTGGAAACAATATCACCCAAGGAGACATTCTGCTGTGCTTTCTGCGACCAAACTTGCTTATCTCAGATTGGCCTTTTAGTCATCAACGTGCTTGTAAAAAGTGTGGGATGAGTCCTTCCTAAGAATCTTCATTCGCGAAGTAATGCCGGAAGACTTACTTTGAAAGTAGCTGTTATATTCCACAAACTAAGTTGAATTGGTTGAGATTCTATGAGATATTCATTGAAAAACTCTAGCAAAATGCGTTGCAGGATATCCAAAAAAACTAAGTTTTTGCAGTTTAATAAACTTTTTTCTATGTTTTTACGACAGAACCAATTAGGAAATGACATTTATTTATAACCCAGAAACAAAAATCGTGTTAAATAGTGTAATCCAAGACTTTTCTGTCATGCATGAACCACAGCTGATTTCCTTTTCTAACGGAGTAGTACAACATTTGATACCTTGGCTCAATACTTCAATCGGAACAGAGACTGAAAATAAGAAATTAGAAGACGACGAGCATATGGAAAGGAGCGATGAAGCAAATAGACAAGATATTGAAAGTTTAAAGAAAGGCAATTTGTATTTAAAATATCAGTCTGTTGTGCCTAAGTTCACATAAATAATAGCCAAATTTTGAGACCCAGCCAGCACCTGAAAACACCAGCTGGAAGCAGATGGTTTTGTACACAACTTTTCCAATTAGGGTGGGAAAGCTGTGCAGGAGACTTCCCCTTCCTTTCTTTGATCACTGCCCCATTTTAACAGATGCCTCTCCTTAACCTGCTTGCTGTTTACTGCTCAGTTGAGTGAGGTCAAGGTTTTGAAAAGAAACCTCATATTCCATGAACAGAGCATGATGCTGTAACAAAAATATTCCTTTTTTGGCTGATTACTATGTCCGAACAATGGCTCTTCACCTAACGAGTACTAAATTCAAGGGACAACCCTTTTCAAGGTTGGTTTTCTTGTAAAGAGCATTTACTTGAGTCAGACTTTTTTTCCCCTCTTAGCAAAAAGCATCACATACCAAGTGGCCCTCCATGGTTCTGTGTCCACAGATTCAACCAAGCACAGCTCAGAGATATAAAAAACAAAAGTCCCAAAAGCAGACATGGATCTTGCAGCAAACTTTGCTGTATCCTGCTGCCATTTATAGATCCTCAGGCTCTCGGTTTGAGTTGTTCTCATGTCATATAAGGGACACCATTTTACATGCCACTGTATATAATATACCTCAAACATTCTGGGATTCTGAGATTCAGAAGGAACACTTTTGGAACCAAACTCACCAGATGTCAAGGGCTATCTATCAATTTATTTATTTATTATTTATTTATTATTTCGCATTTGTCTGCCCCCCACGGCTCGGGCGACTTACAACAGTTCGTAAAATACAATTGTCAGATAACTCATAAACCACAGTAATACCATTAAGATGGAATTACAATTAGAACAGTTGAAGCAACAAATGGAGTCGCAGTGGGCTGACAGCTAGGCGGTGCGAGCTACAGTTTAGCTAACTCCGAAGGCTTGTTGGAACAGCAATGTCTTAACTGCTCTCCTGAACGGGAGGAGGCCCTGGGTGGCACGGATGCCGGCGGGCAGTGCGTTCCACATGGTAGGGGCTGCAACAGAGAAAGCCCGGCGGCGGGTTGCGGACAGATGGTAGGTCCTCACATTTGGGATGACCAGGAGGTTTAGCTCTTCGGAGCGCAGTGATCTGGTGGGATGATATGGGACAAGGCGGTCCCGCAGGTACACTGGCCCCAGACCATGTAAGGCCTTAAAAGTCAGGACTAACACTTTGAAGGCAATCCGGCATTCTATTGGGAGCCAGTGCAGTTCGCGCAGGATTGGCGTGATGTGGTGGCCAATCGGGACCCCTGCCAGGAGTCGCGCTGCAGCGTTCTGCACCAGCTTGAGTCTCCGGATTACCGACAGAGGAAGGCCAATGTAAAAGGCTGTCCAGAGGGCGCTAGAGGCGGTCGAGTTGATAATCACAGGGAAGTCGGTCCTTATTTTGACCGATAATACTACTGTCATGTATTACATCAATAAACAAGGTGGTACCCATTCCAGGTCCCTATTAAAGTTGACCCTGCAGCTTTGGGACTGGTGCCTTCATAGAGGCATCTCCCTTTCTTCACTACACCTCCCGGGGGAAGAAAACACCGTAGCAGATGCGCTAAGCAGGTCTCCACTCAGCCATCATGAGTGGTCCCTGCTGGATACGGAGGCTGAACGTTTGTTTATGGCATGGGGTTATCCAACGCCAACTGCATCCTGGTGACGCCATGGTGGCCACGCCAGCCATGGTTTGCCCCACTCCTGCACCGATCCCAGGAAACTTTCATCAGACTCAAGGGGGTCCCCGACTTGCTTCTGTCACAGGGGAACAGGGTCCTGTATCCGGAGGTGGCCAAACTACGCCTTACGGCGTGGCGTCTGCGTCCGGTCAACCTGTGTTAATATCTGATCTTTCCCTGCCGGTTCAGCGCTATATAGAAGCTGCCAACAGGGAATCCAAAAAAAAAATCCTACACTTATAAGTGGAAGAAATTTAGTACTTTTATGGTGCAGAGAAATGCAGACCCTTTGTAAATTTCTAAATTTACTAAATTTCTCTAGTAAATTTCTAGATATACTTTTAGAAATAGTGGCTGGTGGGAAAGTGCAACTTTCTCACTGGGGCATTAAGTTGGATATGGTTAAAACAATGCTTGACCAGATAGGTATTCTTAGATACCTATGTTTAAGTCTTTGGCATCTCCAGTGAAAACAGTCCATGCAAGAGAACAGGAATCTGCTTACACTCTGTCAATCCAAAGGTGTAACTTGCACAGTATAGCCTCCACTGACTGGCAACAACTATAACATTCTGACAGAGCTCTTTCCTAGATGTATCTAGAAATAATAGGGCCAGAAGCTGGGAGCTTCTGAGTTCAGAGCAGAGGTTCCACTGTTGTATCTCTTTTGGAATAGACCATAGCATCACCACCTTTGGCCATTACTGAAAAAAATAAACAAAGGGCAAGAGAGAAACATATAGTTTTTAATTCAAAGCATTTGAGTCTCTTGGCAGTCCAAAGACTTGAGTGCATGGAACATACCCACTCCAAAACACCGTAAGGAATTAAATGTGGAAAATGTTTAACATTGGGTGTTCTTATCCTAGATGGGTAGGCATAATATGCTTCACTATCGTCAGATAATGGCCAAAGATCACAGTTCAAGGTCCCATTCTCATCACAGTCTTCTCTGATATTGTAAAAATAACTTGGTAGCTATACGTCCTGCTGAAATGCTCTCTTCACATAGAACCATATTAAGTGCAAAATGCATTATCCATTCATAAGTAAAAGTTGTTTTTTTGTGGCTTGTAGTTCAAAGAGAGGTTCTCACATGCCAGAATCACCCCAAGTAAAAATAATTTCAAGCACAACTCTGATAGACGATAGCAAGGTTTGTGTTTAATCATCAGCCAGTCGGAGGAGCGTTCCTGTCGTAGTTGGCACACTGGAAGAGATAGAGAAGTCTCTCAGGTCATTAAAAACACACAATGATCTTACAAATGCTGGCAAAAGTTAAAATAGCACTGGTCAATATGTAAGCCCTGTTTCTGGGTATAGTTGACCTCCTGATTCCAAAAATACCAGTTTTCCCCCTATCAATTCTAGTTTTTGAGGTTGAGAGTATCTACCCATTACCATCTGCTCATCTATATAAAGCCATGATAACTATATCTGAGAAACCAAAACCGATGGGGTGCATCCAATGCAATTTTCTGAATCAGTGCCCACAAGGGCCCTCCCATCCAGGGGCGGTCCTACCTCTCCTGGGGGGGGGGTGTAAGCGAACATTGTTTTGCCCCGGTGGCTCCCGGCCGCGCCCGCGCATGCACGGATCTCCGTGCATGTGTGGCGGCGTCCAGCGCGGATATCCGCGCATGTGCAGCGGCGCATGCAGATCCCTGCATGCGCGGCGGCGTCCAGCGCAGCGGCAGCGGCCCCACTGGCTCCCGAGCACACCTCCAGCCTGGCAGTACGGCTGGCTGCGGAGGCGCGGCGGCGGGGTGGGGCGGCCCCTCCCAGGTGCCGACGCCCTACGCGGCTGCATCGTTGGCCTAATGGAAAGACCAGCCCTGCTCCCATCCAACCTCATTCTGCCATGCAGGAAGACACAATGAAAGATGGGCAAGATTTCTCAGCTTTTGGGAGATGGTGCGAGAAAAAGAGAGAAAAAACTAATACCAGTCGACCAGCTGGGCTCCAATGATGTCATGTATGTGGTAGGGAATCCCCAGTTTCACAGCACGTGGAGTTTGACGGTTCTGTAAATCAGATAGTAGAACTTCCTTGTATTTGGCTTTCTGGATCATACCCAGCACTGCTTTTCTCCCTGGAAAAAAGATACATAGATGAACAGGATGTTGTCTTCAGAGTTGGTTCCAGTCTTACTCATTTCTGATATCTGCTGGTCAATAAATGAAAGCTCTCTAGATCTCTAAAACACTGTTTCCTAAACTGTGGCTCCTGACCCTAAATGTGGTCTTCTTAGTTCAATGTTGGGGATCACAAAAATGGCAATAGGAAAGGATTTCTGAATGGCACCTATTTACATGAACAACTTGCAGTGTTTACAGTGGACTTTGGAGAAGAGTCTCCTATAGGAGAAAAAATGTGGAGTATAAATTATTATTATTACTATTATTGTGTTTAAATGTTTACTTATATCCTACTTTTTCTCTCCAAAGCAGCTCACAATAAACATAATAATAATAATAATAATAATATGCTTCAGATGTACAGTATTTCATAACAAGGAATATCAGCCTGTATAGCAAACTTTGCAAATGCTAATTACGCATAAGTTAATGTTTGATTTTTATACCTATTTTATTATATACCTATATACTCAGGCTCAAGTTAACATTTCTCAAACAGAAAGGGGTTGCAAGTGGGAAAAGTGTAAGATTTCCTCTAAAACACCAGGGAGGCAGCTAGTTAGTATCCAGCTGCATTAAATTACTACTGACCAAGAGGTCATGAGTTCGAAGCCAGCCCAGGTCAGAGTAAGCTTCTGACTATTAATAGTCTAGTCTATGCAGCCCGAAAGACAGTTGCATCTGTCAAGTATGAAATTTAGGTACCGCTTTGTACAGGGAGGTTAATTTAACTAATTTATGATGCCATAAAACCTTCCAGCAGTGTGCAGAAGAATGAGGAAGTACAACATCAAAAACCCGGTGTCACAAGTGGATGGTGAAGCAGCAGCTCCCCCTATGGCCAGAACCAAGCATACCCTCAATGAAGCTGGAAAAGCTGGAATGTTAAATTGCCTCTGTGTCTGTTTATATATGTTGTATGTCTAAATGGCATTAAATGTTTGCCATGTATATGTGCATTGTAATCCACCCTGAGTCCCCTGCGGCGTGAGAAGGGCGGAATATAAATACTGTAAATAAACAAATAAATGCCTCTAAAATACAATAACCCAGCAGAGAAAAAACTTCATGTAACAGAGCTCATAGGACTTTGCAAATTTTAGTAATCCAAAAAGGAACCCAAAGATCTATGTAAAGATTTGAAGACATAAAGATTAAGAAACTAGGCCTATCTGAAATAACAGGAACAGAGATGAAGGTGGTTTAAGACTAATGCTTACAGAATCCCCAAGTCAGGAAGGCTATATAGCAGGCATGGGCAAACATCAGCCCTCCAGGTGTTTTGAACTTCAACTCCCACGGCTGTTAGGAATTGTGGCAACTTAAGCCCAAAACACCAAAAGGGACAAAGTTTGCCCATGCTTGCTATATATGCTGAGGAATTCCAAAATGTGCAGCCATTCTCCTCCAAATTTACAGACGAAAGTATGGGATGACAGTATTCAAGGTGATGTTTCATCTCATAGCAGAGTTAAATCAAACTGCAGCCAGCCCTTCCAATTTGCAGGTTTGATTTATAAAGATTTGACTATTTACAAATTTGATTAAAACATTTCTGTACAAAAAAAGGCACAATCCCAGACACCTGGGCATAAGGAATGCAGAATGTGAACAATTTAGTCCACTAGAGCAGTATTTTTCAACCTTTTTTGAGCTGCGGCACATTTTTTACATTTACAAAATTCTGGGGCACACCACCAACCAAAATGACACAAAATGACACTCTAACTTACTATATTGTACTATAGCATTATATTATAATATTATTAGTATTATTACAAGTAATATAAAATATATAATTTCAATATTGTATTATTTTTAAAAGTGTTATCTTGTATTACATTATAATATAAATATTATAAATACAGTACATACAATATATTATCAGTAAAGCACAGGAGTCAATCATTACTCTGACTGTTATCATTACTCTCATAGTCAATAACGATATACACCATGACTATGACAAATACTGATAATATAACAATATAATAGCATATACTAAGGGAAAATAATAATATTATGTTAATACATAGTTCATAAGGGAAAATAATATGTTAATACATAGTTCATAATAATAATAATAATAATAATATAGCCCATGAGGCTCCTTCCACGTCACGTCACAGTCTCTGAGGCCTGGGAGGCTGCTTGTGTACCTGCCCGGAGGCAGGCCCTGTTGTTCCCGCGTCGTGGCAGCAGTGGGCGAAGAGGCAGTAGAGCCGCGGGAAGGAGAGAAAGCCTGTGAAGGCGGCGGCCAGGGCAAGGCTCAGGCTCAAGGGCTCCACTGCCCCAGCCGGCCGGACCAGCGCCAGGCCCACCGCCAAGCCCACCACCGCCAGGCACACCCGCCACCGCATCGCCTCAGATGAGGCACTTCCGCTCCACTGGCGTCCCCTCGGGGAAGGCACTTCCGGTCCCACTACCATCTTGGTTCCGGGTGGGAGCTCAAAGCCACCGCAACGGGATTGGCCCGCGGGGAATAAAGGGGCGTGGCTTATTCAAGACTCAAGAGTTTCCAATTTCCCACGACACACCGGTTGGGAAACACTGCACTAGAGGAAGTATTTTGGTAAAACCTATATTTTGAATTGCAACTCCCAGAATTTCCATATTGCCTGGAGCTTCTGGAAACTGGAATACTGCCAAACTTGTTGCCCTCCAGATGTTTGTGCCTCCAACTCCCAGGAGCCTTAGTCAGATTGTCCGATAGCTAGGAATTCTGGGAGCTGAAATGCAAAACATATGGAGGGCCATAAGCCTACAAGATTGGTATTACACATGATACACAAAGGTTGACAAGATATTGACAGCCCTGGAGCACAACATATTTTATTCCTTTTGAGATTATTGCCCTTTTTCAGAAGGAAATGAAGGTTGCAAATAACCTTTAATGAAGTATTTGACAAAACGGCCTGCTCTGGGCACAGCCAGCCACCAGCTCCCAGCGTCACGGACAGTCAGGACCCCAGCATTCACCAGCTGCCTGAACACAAACACAAGAGGGGAACACCATGGAATACTACATCACCAGTCTTAGTCCCTTTGCTTTATTGACTGCATGGAGGTGCTGCCACTTTCCCATAAAAGTGTACTCTTGCATTCCTGTGTAAACACAGCTTTTCTTTCTCTGTGGTTTTAAAAATTTCTTCACTATGTAGCTTTGAGTCTCTTTTGTGGAGAGGAAAAACGTGGTATAAAGAAACATAATAACCAGAATAACAACTATAAAAACATAAACACAACAACTGCTTTGAGTCCCCCCAGGGGTGAGAAAGGCGGTATATAAATACTGTAAATAAATGATACAGAGAAGGCAGCTATATATTACACTACGTAACAAAAATTGATATTTTTTTTCTGTTTCTGGTTTGAAAGTGTTCTTTCCTGTTTAATTCTGCGGTTCTGGCTTTATTATCCTCCAGGAACTTCATTTTTGTAGCTGCCACAAACTATGTTTGAAATGGTTGAGGCTTTGAGTCCCCCTAGGGGTGAGAAAGGCGGTACATAAATACTGTAAATAAATAAACATGAGATATTCATTGAAAAACTATAGCAAAATGTGCTACAGGATGTCCCGCAAAAACAAAGGTTTTGCAGTCTAGCACACTTTTTCCATGTTTTTATGATAGAACCAATTAGAAAGGTTGAATTTCTAAGATGAAGAAATATAAGAAACTGCAAGCTTGGAATGGAAGTCAATTTTTTTAAAAAAATAAACTTTTGTCTTTTTTTCTTTTTTTCTCTTTTTAAATTTTTTTTAATAACTTTTAAAATCTTAATTTTCCTACTTTCCTACTTTTCTATAATCTCCAATGTTCCCCCACTTTCTATGTATACTATAATCAATAAAAAAATCTTGAAAATGATAGAACCAATTAGAAAATGACATTTATAACCCCAGGGCCCTTCCACACAACCATATAACCCAGAATATCAAGGCAGAAAATCCCACAATATCTGCTTTGAACTGGATTATTTGAGTCCACACTCAGATAATGTGGGAATTCCTGCCTTGATATTCTGGGATATAGGGCTGTGTGGAAGCCCCCCCTCCCCCAAGAACAAAAATCCTGTTATATAAGTGTTATCAGATAACACCTTGAATATAGCTCCGCTGTCATTCATCGTAGTTTATCAAGAACATCAGTAAGTCTGGTAAAACACAACACTTGTTAAAGAGAAGGGAAATTACATACAGTAAGTCCTTCATAACTGTGGAACCCAAGGCCCTTCCATACAGCCCTATATCCCTGAATCTCAAGCCAGAAAATCCCACAATATTTGCTCTGAACTGGGTCTATACTGCCATATATTCCAGTTCAAAGCAGATATTGTGGGGTTTCTGGCTTGATATTCTGGGATATAGGGCTATGTGGAAGGCCCCCCAGTTCTGTGTTGTCATTTACTCTTGTCTCAGGAAAAATACGTCTCTTTAGACATTTTTAAGTGCTCCAGGTAATTCTATGGTACAATTTTCCAAGATGTTATCATGGAGTTATGTTGGAGAGTAACTCCTTAGGAAACTCTAGGTCCTCCAATGCAATAGGTCCTCGACCTATTGTGCAGCCTGTTGTCGACCTTTGCAACCCGAAAGACAGTTGCATATGTCAAGTAGGAAATTTAGGTACCACTTAGTGGGGAGGCTAAATTTAACTGATTTACGAGGCCATAAAGATCTCCAGGAAGCAGTGTGACAGCTTCCCCTGGTGGCCAGATGTTAAATTGCCTCTGTCTGCCTTGTGTTTCTGTTTCTAAAGCAGGGGTGCTCACACTTTTTCAGCATGCGAGCTACTTATAAAACAACCAAGTCAAAATGATCTTCCTACCCACTACTCAGAGAGCCACACAAGCAAAATATTTGGAAATGTATTTCAGTGAGAGCCATATAATATATTTTAAGACTGAATTCAACTAAATGTGAGTATAATAAGCTCCTGAATTTATTCATAATAATAATGATGATAATATTCATTCAGCCTTTGCTACTACTACTACTACTACTACTAACAATAGTAACAACAACAACAATAGGTTCCTAAAGTAGAAGGAGACCTCCAAGGGCCATCCAGTCCAACCTCCTTCTGGCATAAGGGAAAAACACAATCAAAACATTCCTCACAGATGGCCATTCAGCCTCTGATAATAATAATAATAATAATAATGGGTTCCTAGAATAGGAGACCTCCAAGGGCCATCCAGATGTTCTGCACCTGGGCGGCATCAGGGGGGCAGGACTAAGCCTTCCTCCCGTCCTGCCTGTGATCTACCAGGACACCCTACGCGATCTACCAGTAGATTGCGATCTACCTAATGAGCACCCCTGGTCTAAAGGCATTGAATGCTTGCCTGTATATGTTCATTGTGATCCGCCCTGAGTCCCCTGCGGGGTGAGAAAGGCGAAATATAAATGAAGTAAATAAATAAATAAATAAACTGTGATGTAATTTCATAGCATCATAATGTTGGTAAACACAAAGGTCAACCTGTTATTTAACAGTGTTCATTTATATATGCGGTTACATATTTAAAAGATCCAGCCGGGAACATCAGTCCCGTAGATGTGTGGGCCTTACTTACTGTATATATACTTACTCATTTATAAGGATCCCAAGATACCTTTGCTTCACAGGAGTACCCTCTTGCCTCTTTGCCACCCTGCCTGAGAAACATTTACTTACGTGATCTCAGTGTCCCTAAAGCCAAATTCATTCAGCATTCTCTTCTTGTCATAGCTGATGTCAGGGCAGGAGGTGACGACAGAATCCAAAAACCTGGTCACCGTTCGAGCAAATTCCTTTCCAGATGCAAACTCCAGCACCTGACGGAGATGGGGAAAGAGCCATTACTATCTTCCACGCGTCTCTGCATCTCTGGCCAACCCATAAACCTCCAGGACAGAGCCAAGACCTTTGATTTATAGTTGTCTGTAAACGTCACAAAAAAGGTTTCTGCATCCAAGCTGTGCTGGAATATCCGGATCCGGCCTTCATCCTTCAGTTGGCTCTAAAGGGAGAAAATGATTGATTTACTCTGTTTATTTTCAAAACCACACATAAACAGTGAGGACAATGTCGTTTTTCTTCAATTTAGCTGCTCTAAAAGCAACAAAACTTTTGGGTGTAGCACTAAAGCAGGGGTGCTCATTAGGTAGCTCGGGAGCTACTAGTAGATCTTCAGCCCTCTTCCAGGTGATCTTCGGGCCTCACCAGCCGGATGGGGGGCTCCTGCCATGCGCACGCGCGCTCCTGCTGCTGGCTTCTGCTCTAGCGGTGCTTCTTTCGCCTGCGGGGCATTGCAGGAAGAAGGAAGCACGAGGTGGGGGCTCTGGAGGGAGCGCCCTGCCTCTCTCTCGTCCAGAAGCAACTGTGCAGCCTCCGTTGCCGGCAAGACAGGCAGGGCGGAGCTCTCCCTCTGGATGCCCCGCCTCGTGCTTTCTCCTTCCTGCAATGCCCCGCAGGCAGAAAAAGCGCTGCGAGGGTAGAAAACAACAGCAGGAGCATGCGCTGTGGCAAGAGTGTGTGGTGGCGGGGGCGGGCGGGAGCGCATGGCGGCGGGGGCAGGTAGATCTTTTGGACTTGGTTGCTTTAAGAGTAGCTCGCATGCTGAAAAAGTGTGAGCACCCCTGCACTAAAGCCTCCAGTTTCCCTGCTGCTCCAACCAGCATTAGAGTGCATCTACACCACTGATTCTCAAAGTGCGCGGTACCGCCCCCTGGTGGGTGGGGAAGCGATCCAAGGGGGCGGTGGAAGGCTCAGGGGAATTTGGGGGGCGGTAAACCCCTTTAAGGGGGCGGTGAACAATTGGCCATTTAGGAGGGGCCGCGCGGCCCTCTTCTTTGGCCCCGCCCCCTTTGCTTTGACTTGCATATTAGATATTTAGATTAGAATTCGTAAGAGTAGCAAAATTATTTATGAAGTGGCAACGAAAATATGTATGGGGGTCACCACAACATGAAGAACCTTATTTAGGGCTCACGGCATTAGAAAGATTGAGAACCACTGCATTTATACATATATCTTTCTGTTTCATTGCTATTAAATTTTTTTAAAAAATAATTTCTAGGGGGGCGGTGAGTTCTTTTTTTCTGGAAAGGGGGCGGTAGGCCAAAAAAGTTTGGGAACTACTGATCTACACCATGGAATGAATGTAGTTTGACTCCAGTTTAACTGTCATGGCTCAATGCCATGCAATCCCGGGAACTGTAGTTTTAAATGATCTTTAGCCCTTTCCCAAAGAGTTAATTGCCTCACCAAAGTGGAAATCCTTAGATTGAGAGATGGAAGTTAAAAGTGGTGTCAAACTGCATTAATTCTACAGTTTTGATGCATCTTTAGCACTTAGAATCACAATAGAATCAGAGAGCACAGTAGAATCCAGACTACTCTCATGCTCTACAGAATCCAAGAAGGTCCAATTTGGCCAACAACCATCATCATTATAGCCGATCCCTTGTAGTAGTCTTGGCGATAGGTCTGTAAGTAACTATAGAGAGCTATTCTGGACCCGCATAGTCTTTCACAATGAGAACATATATTTCCAGAAGGAAGGCGGGAATAACCAGGGTTTGCCTGATGCACTTTCCTCTTGGCACATTTCTCCCTCCATTTATGCTTCTTCAAAATCCACAGCATGTTAGTAACTGCTGACTGGGCATGGGCAAACTTTGGCCCTCCAGGTGTTTTGGACTTCAACTCCCACAATTGTGGGAGCTGAAGTCCAAAACACCTGGAGAGCCGAAGTTTGCTCATGCCTGCTTGAGGGCCAGGGCTTTCAAATTTGTTTATGTTTTTCAATAATAATAAATAATAGCTGTTCGAAAACATGCAAATGTGAGTAGATCAATAGGTATCACTTCTGTGGGAAGGTACCAGCGCTCCATGCAGTCATGCTGGCCACATGATCTTGGAGGTGTCTATGGACAATGCTGGCTCTTCGGCTTAGAAATGGAGATGAGCACCGCCCCCCAGAGTTGGACACGGCTAGACTTAATGTCAGGGGAAACCTTTACCTTTACCTAATAAATAATGAAAACTTTATTTATAGCCTGCCTCATTTACCAATACAGGACTCAGATCAGCTAACAACATAAAAGGCAAATATTAAATGTCAAACAAATACATAAATACAGACATAACTTACTAAATAGCATTTTAAACCCAACCATATTCGAAAATAAAAAATCATAATAAACAATACCACACTAAAATGAGCTTAAAGTTAACCTTAAAGAGGGGCTTTTAACACAATAGTGCCTCTTTAAGGATAACTTTAAGCTCATTTTAGAATCTCTTTTGCTGTCCACTGACATTGCAATTTCCATTCTTGAGTAAAGGCTTTGGGAGATGGTGATCAGGAATTCAGACAATGTGGCTGGGTCAGCAAAATTGGAACCCATGATTACACTAGAAAGATGTGAGCTGCTAACAGATCTTCAATCAAGGATACTGCCCATAGGTTAGCTGTTGCTAAAGAATTGCAGCAACCAAATGGAGGAAAAGCGATATTGTTCTGGACCACAAAACACCGTGGTAGATAGGGGTGGAAGAAATTAAGACAAGGGGGGTCTCCTACCAGGCGCCTGTCTACAGTCGTGCGGTCTTTGACGAGGCTGTAGATCTGGTGCCTCAGGATCAAGGGCGGCAGGGAATCCTCAAACAACTTGCGAGGGAAGAGAGAAGTCAAATACTGGAGAGCAGAATCCACTGCTTCGGGGCCCTCTGGAGATAGAAATACCACAAGTAATAAGAGCTCAGTATTCCTGGCACGCATCCATCACTCTTTCAGGGTGCATCTACACCAAGCATGGGCAAACTCCGACCCTCCAGATGTTTTGAACGTTAACTCCCACCATTCCTAGCAGCCTACCAGATGTTAGGAATTGTGGCAGTTGAAGTCCAAAACACCTGGAAGGGCCCAAGTTTACCCATGGCTGATCTATACTGGCAATTGGATGTGTGGAACAAACATTGTTTTAATGGTTATTTTAATTGATTGTTGGATTTTTAAAAATTAATTGATACTGTTTCAATTTTGTATGTTTTATTTATTTTTTATTTATTTATTTATTTATTTATTTATTTATTTATTTATTTATATTCCGCTCTTCTCACCCCGAAGGGGACTCAGAGCGGATTACAGTACACATACTTGCAGTCAATCCCTGCAGTTCAACATATATAGACAACATATATAGACATATTTAGATGAACATAGACGAACAGAGGCAGACTTCTGGCCACCAGGGGGAGCTGATGCACTCCTCATCTCTCTCAGCGTTTTCCAGCGGCCCTTTGTTTTTCTTCCGCATTCCTCAGCAATTCCTGGAGTTCTTTATGGCCTCATAAATCAGTCAAAAATTGCCTCCCCACTTAATGTGGTACCTTTATCTCCTACTTGACAAATGAGCTGTCTTTCGGGCTGCAAAGATCGACAGCAGGCTACACTTAAGGTCGAGCACCCACCTCGACCCGGGCAGGCCTCAAACTCAAGACCTACTGGTCAGAGAGATCTTATGCAGCTGACACTTAGCCAGTTGCGCCACTTCCTGGTTTTATGGCTATTTTGTGTATTATCCAGGCATCAAATAGCCGCTCTGAGTCGTCGCCCCCTCGGGGGCTGGGGAAGGGGGGTAAAATACTATAAATAAATAAATTAAAAATACTGTAGAAACAATGCAGTTTTGACACCAGTTGAATTGCCATGCCTCAATGCTATGGAACTTGTACTTGTAGCCTGGTGAGGCACCAGTCTTCTTTGGCACAGAAGACTAGAGACCTTGTCAATCTACTACTCCCAGGATTTCATAGCATTGAGCCATGGCAGTTAAAGCAGTTTCAAACTGCATTAATTATACAGTGTAGATAGACTCTCAGTCTGTCATCCTACCCAGAAACACCAGTTCTCCCTCTTTCCATTACTCTAATTTGAGATTTAACATTTCTTGTTCCCACCTTGTTCCGAAGGCTCTGATCCGAACGCCAGCTTCTGCTTCTTGGCCTTGAACGTATCAGAAATGAGCTGATGTTTCCTCTTCATGTGGCTGGAGGGAAGCACTGTGGGTGGAAACCATTATTACATTAGATGGATTATAAGATTCTCAGGGGAAGTGATGACTATGTGTATTCTGCATGTATTTTGATTGGAAGGAACATTGCATTGCATTACAAAGAAAAGTGCTGAGAAGGTGGTAGAAACCCATGGGTTTTAGTGGGGATTATGATCTTTGAAAAGAGTATCGAGTTTGGAGGTGATTTCAGAAAGGCAGCAGTTTGACAAAAGGGGAGCCAAACAAACAGTGTCGACTGACCGCTTATGTCAGTGGTTCTCAACCTATGGGTCTCCAGATGTTTTGGCCTTCAACTCCCAAAACTCCTAACAGCTGGTAAACTGGGATTTTGAGTGTTGTAGGCCAAAGCACCTGGGGACCTACAGGTTGAGAAACATTGGCTTACATCATAACCTGGTTTCTCATGGTTTTGGTCATCCAGCTGCTTTGTTCTTAGACATGCACCTTTTTGTGACACAGTAATTCAGTTTAGATTTACACCCAGCAATATTTCGAAGGGAGAGCAGGAAAGCTAGGCCCCTTCCAGACAGCTGAATAAAATCCCACATTATCTGTTTTGAACTGAAATATATGGCAGTGTGGACTCAGATAACCCAGTTCAAAGCAGATATTGTGGGATTTTCTGCCTTGATATTCTGGGATATAGGGCTGTGTGGAAGGGCCCCTAGTCTAGTTGTGTATTATATGTTTGCATGGTTACATTCACACAGCAGCTTAGGGATGTTATCACACCAACCTGCTATTTCACTACAGTTTCATACGTATCACAGCCCAACAATTTTTTGTCTTGGTATCTAAGGGCCCTTCCATACAGTCCTACCGTATAACCCAGAATATCAAGGCAGATAATCCACAATATCTGCTTTGAACTGGGTTATCTGAGTCCACACTGCCATATAACCCAGTTCAAAGCAGATAATGTGGGATTTGTGGAAGGGGCCTAAGTTTTTAGGCCTGTTCTTGGGGTTATTATGGGGCTCATTCGGAGAATTCCTTTGGCTAGTCCAGTGTTTCCCAACATTTTTTGAGCTGCGGTACACTTTTAACATTTAAAAAATCCACGGGAACACCACCAACCAAAATGACACTCTAACACAGTAATACATATAATTAATTGACCTTGAGTTTTGGAGTTGTAGTTCACCTACATCCAGAGAGCACTGTGGACTCAAACAATGATGGATCTGGACCAAACTTGGCAAGCGGGCCCCTCAGGCAGTAGAGCAGGCCGAGGGCCGCCACGAAGCCCAGGCTCCGGTCCAGGGTCCTGCCGCCAGCGTCAGCCGCTCCCATTGCCACGGGTAGCGGCTCACGGGCAATAGGGGAGAGGGAGAAGGGGGCAATTCCCCGTCCCCGGCGCCGCTCTCCACCATGACTCCGGCCCCTCGCTCGCTGAGGCCGCGGAGGAGGAGCAGCATGAGCAGTGGGCGGGCTTCAGCTCCGTCACTGAAGCCAGTCCACCGCTCATGCTCCTCCTCCTCCGTGCGGCCTCAGCGAGCAAGGGGCCGGAGTCATGGCGGGAGTTATGGCGGAGAGTGGCCCCCGTCCCTGGCGCCGCCACTTTCCGCCATGACTCTGGTCCCTCGCTCGCTGAGGCTGCGCAGAAGAGGAGGAGCATGAGCGGCTTTAGCCTCGCCCACTGAAGCCCGTCCAATGCTCATGCTCCTCCTCCTCCACACTGCCTCAGCGAGCGAGGGACCAGAGTCATGGCGGAGAGCAGTGCCGGGGACGGGAAATTGCTGCCTTCTCCCTCTCCTTCGCCACCCCTTTCGCCCGTGAGCCGCACGAGCAAGCTTCTGCCGCTGGGAAGGGACAGAGTCCAAGCAACGTCACCCTTCCCTCCACCCTCCCTCGATTGGAGGCTGGCTGGGGAAATGGCCGGAGGCAGCGCCCCGGACCCTTCTTCTTTTTCTTCGCCGCTGCCTGGCCCTTCCTCCCCCTCCCCCAAGCAGCAGGAGTTCGGCAGGAGGGGGAGGAGACGTTTTTCGCGACACACCAGATGATTTGTCACAGAACAGTAGTGTGCCACGGCACAGCGGTTGGGAAACACATCATCTCTACTTTCTTAAGATACAGTGATCATATTTTTCTATGAGTGAACCAATGGCAACGGATAGATGCCAAATGTTCTGTATCTCAAAATTTACAGCTGATGGGGAGAAACTAATCACATTTTTGTAATCAGCAGGTCAAATATACACAGAAACAGGTCAAAAATTTGAGGCACCTATAGGTGTGTTGGCCAGTGTAATGCATACCTCCTATATTGATCACCTCTGATATCACCTCCCTTCAGAAGCACAATTCCATTGATCCACAATCAGTTAAACTAACACCTTATAAGCGATACGGATATGTATATAAAATGTAATACAGCAGAGTGTCACTTATTTAACATAAAGAGGCTGGCAGAATATAATAAGGAGGAATTAAGGAAAAGTCTATTAAACGTCAAATTACATTACGATTTTACAAATTAAGCACCAAAACATCATGTTTTACAACAAATCGACAGAAAAAGTAGTTCAATACACGGCAAAGTTACGTAGTAATTACTATATTTACGAATTTAGCACCAAAACATTGCAATGTATTGAAATAGCAGTAGGAGGCAGACAGTGTTGGATAATACAGAACGTTGGATGAGCGAAGGTTGGATAAGCGAGACTCTACTGTAACAAAATGTAAGGGGACATAACGTGTCTCATTCATTTGTTTTAAAATATAGACATTCCCCAATTTATGAACAAGATAGGTTGTTTGTTTTGCTGTCTGTTGCCCTGGTCTGAAGATTTTGGCTTGTTATAAAAACAAGGATTGGTGAGAAAGCTTCAGTGGAGACACCTTTTCCCTTATATTAATAACTTTCAGGATGGGATGGCCATCTGCAGGGAGTGGTTTGACTGTGTATTCCCGCCTGGCAGAATGAGGTTGGAAAAGGTGGAGTTTCTCCCAACTCTACAATTAAACACTAAATCGCTGCATTTCCTTATGGCTTCATTACTATGCAGCTCCTCAATGTTTTGTGTATGCCAGGATAGGAAACTAGTCAAACAAGAAGGATGAACATCACACCTATAGCAATTAGATCAGATAGGGATGTGTCTTCTTATTGGGATTAGTTCAGATTCAGTGTTGCTGTTTCTTATTTTTCCCGATTTATAGAATTCCCCTTTCCTTGATATACTGTCCATCCCTGATTTACAAATGACAACCATCCTAGGAGAAGGAAAACTCTAATTTCAAACCCGGGCAGAGGGGGCTCGTCTAACCCTGTAAGGTCAACCATCTAGAGAAGGAAACTCGAACCAAACCTACGACCTGAGGACCTCGCTGCCACCGTCCCAGCTTGCTAGGCCCCGGCAGATGAACCTTTGGTTTAAAGGGTGAGGCCAGTTCTGTGCATACTATGCTCCACCGGAAAAATCCATTGCACAGGCTCGAAGGACACATCGTGCTTTCTGCACCCGGTCTTGCCTATCTTGGATTGCCCTTTTTAGTCATCAACGCACTTGTCGAAAGCGTGCGATGAGTCCTTCCTGAATCTTTGTTCACAAAGAAAAGCCAAGAAGACATTCCTTCTATATCAGTGCTGTCCACCTTCTGGCGGGTCCAGGGCCGGATAAGAGGTCACTGATGACCTGCGGGGCCGCTCGGCCCCGCCCCAGGCCCCGCCCCCAGGCCCCGCCCCCAGCCCAGGCCCCGCCTCCTTCTAAAGCCGCCGAAAATGGAGGAGTAGGCGGTGCCAAGAGCAGCGCGTCACAGGCCTGGCGTGACGCGCTGCTCTTGGCGCCTACTCCTCCTTTCGGCGCCTCCTTCTAGGCCGGGGCCGCCGAAAGGAGGGGAGTAGGCGGCGCCAAGAGCAGCGTCACGCCAGGCCTGTGACGCGCTGCTCTGGCGCCGCCTCTCTGCCCCTTTTGGCGGCTCCCGGCTCCTAGGTAGGAGGGGGCGCGAAAAGGAGGAGCTAGCTCTCTTCCTCCTCCCTGCCCCCCTCCCTCCCCCGGCCGCCATTTTTTTTTTATCGATTTTTTTTAAAAAAACATTAAAAATGGCGGCTGAGGGCATAGGTGGGGCCGTGTCCAACAGGCTACGGGGCCGGATCCGGCCCCGGGGCCGCCAGTTGGACAGCCCTGTTCTATATTATCTGTCTCTGGCTTGGCATCGGGAATGTGGCGCAGCTGGCTGGGAGTCAGCTGCATAAGATCTCTACTGACCAGAAGATCATGAGTTCAGGGTAGCTCTCGACCAATTGCGCAGCTCAGTGTTTCCCAACCAGTGTGCCGGGGCACACTAGTGTGCCGTGAGCGATCATCAGGTGTGCCGTGGGAAATTAGAACCCCCAGGGGGGGGGGAGTCTAGAGTCTAGTGTGTTGAAGTATAAAAACCCTAAGAAACCTACCTCGATAAAGGCACGAAATTACAAACACCCCCCTCCCCACCCGTTGTCTACTTGGTCTCTCCCTCACCATGCATTGGGAAGGCCGGCTCCCTTTCCCCAAGTAGAGACCTCCTCTTGCCTCCTGGGGGTTCTGTGTGGGAAGTTTGGCCCAGTTCTATCATTGGTGGGGTTCAGAATGCTCTTTGATTGTAGGGGAACTATAAATCCCAGCAACCCAACTCCCAAATGTCAAAGTCTATTTCCCCTGAACTCCATCTGCGTTCATATTTGGGCATATTGAGTATTCATGCCAAGTTTGGTCCTGATTCAACATTGTTTCAGTCCACAGTGCTCTCTGGATATAGGTGAACTACAACTCCAAAACCCAAGGTCAATGCCCACCAAACTCTTATAGCATTTTCTCTTGGTTATGGGAGTAATGTGTGGGAAGTTTGTGTCTTTCTGCCATTCCTGCCAGGATATCTATGTTGTGTTCATCGAAACAGGCCCAGGTCTCACACTGAGTGTATAAATACATTTAAACAACATATTAACTATATGTATTACTGTGTTAGTGTGTCATTTTGGCTGGTGGTGTGCCCCAGGACTTTGCAAATGTAAAAAGTGTGCCGCGGCTCAAAAAAGGTTGGGAAACACTGGTGTACCTTGTTGTCTGTCTATATATGTTGTATGTCTATGGCATTGAATGTTTGCCTGTGAATCCGCCCTGAGTCCCCTGCGGGGTGAGAAGGGCGGAATATAAATGATGTAAATAAAATAAATAAATTACATTAAGTCTCTCTTGCGGTAAGTCTCTCTTGCATAAACAGCTCTCCTGAAGGAGTGATACGGCATCTCCGTAACGCTCCGAGCTTCCGGACCCAGCTATCATACTATTGAAGGGGTTCCGCTACACCAGGGGTGCTCATTCGGTTGCTCGGGAGCTACTAGTAGATCTTCGGCCCTCTTCCATGTGATCTTCGGGCCTCACCAGCCGGATGGGGCGCTCCTGCCATGCGCGCACACACCCTGCGCGCACGCTCCTGCTGCTGGCTTCCGCTCTCACGGTGCTTCTTTCGCCTGCGGGGCATTGGAGTCAGAAGGAAGCACGAGACGGGGCCTCTGGAGGGAACGCCCTGCCTCTCTCTCGTCCAGAAGCAGCTGTGCAGCCTCCGTTGCCGGCGAGACAGGCAGGGCAGAGCGTTCCCTCTGGATGCCCCGCCTCGTGTTTTCTCCTTCCTGCAATGCCCCGCAGGCAGAAGAAGCGCTGCGTGGGCGCAAAACAGCAGCAGGAGCACGCACGGTGGCAAAAGTGCGTGGCGGTGGGAGCGCGCAGGTGCGTGCGGCGACGGGGGCAGGTAGATCTTTTAGACTTGGTTGCTTTAAGAGTAGCTTGCATGCTGAAAAGGTGTGAGCACCCCTGGTCTATGGCATTGAAAGTTTGCCTGTGTATCCGCCCTGAGTCCCCTGCGGGGTGAGAATGATGTAAATAAAATAAATAAATAAATTACATTCAGTCTCTCTTGCGCTAAGTCTCTCTTGCATAAACAGCTGTCCTGAAGGAGCGATGTGGCATCTCCGTAACGCTCCAAGCTTCCGGACCCAGCTATCATGCTATTACCCAAGAAACAATCAAAGCCAGCTAACACCTCCCAACAAAAATCCCCCCAGGCAAGAAGCAGCCAGGCTTTGAAGCTGCAATGCCATTCAAGGGGACAATAGCAACATTCACACTTGCCTCAAACACACAATGTATTTATTTATTTATTTGTCACGTTTCTATACCGCCCCTCTCAGCCCGAAGGCGACTCAGGACGGTTTACACAGGCAGTCTCTGCCCTCAATACAACACACCAACAAGGCAACCCCCCCCCAAAAACATATAATAACAATTTAACAATGAAAACAAACAATTGCAGCCTCAGCGTCATGTTGAAATCAGTTTCCATCACATCGTCGTCATTCCTTATATCCAACTAGCTGTACCCGGCACACGTTGCTGTGCCCTATTTAGGAGATGCGAGATGTAAGGGTTGGAAATGATGTTACTTACGGTCTTGGTGGGGTCATGTAGGCATGAATTGCGCACTTTCTATGTGTGCTCCAAATGATGTCATCTGGAAGCATGAGTTGTATTGTCTTATATAGCGGAGGAAGTGTTTTGATTCTGGAGTGTCTCCACTCAGCAAAGTCTGTAGTGGTTGTGGAGGAGTGGCAAGTGGTAGGAGAGAGACTTTACCGGCTAGGCAGCACATTCCTGTTGTTTCTGCTGGGTATTTCAGGGCTTTGCAGTGTGTGCAGATGTGCGTTAGGGTGCCAATGTTGGCCTCTGGCACCATGCTGTAGTCTTCTGCAGCGTTGTATCTGAAGGCTTGGTGGTGGAATTGGTTGTGGTGTTTTTGAAGTTTGTTTTCTGTGTTGCGACGTCGTGTTTCTGCGCTCCTTGCGCGCTGCTGTGGTGTTGCATTTCTGCGTCTTTGTTGTTCCTGGCTGCGCGCTTCTTCTTGTCGTGCAGTTCTTTGCATTTGGTTCTCAGCTGTGCGTCGTGCAGTGACCTGTTGTCTGTGTCTCTGCTGCGCAGTGTGTTTCTGTTCTGGCGTTTGTTCTGCCCTTTTTTGTTTGATGTATGTAGCGTTGTGAGTGTGTCGTCCGATGCTGTTATTTTTATAAGGCATGGCTTGTCTTTTGGGTCAGTTTATGTCTGTGTGGAAGGAAGGAATGGTTTTTGTTTGTGGTGTTTGTAGGTGTTGTGTGTACGGGGTCCCGTAAGGTTGGTGGGATGGGTTGTGATTGGAAGTTGTGTTGTGTTGTGTGGGTAGGAATTTGCTGGAGAATTGCTCCCTCAGAGTTTGGTTTTGGCAGTTTAACCTCAAACACCAACTGAAATCTCTCAGCATTCTATCCTAGCTTTGGATGGCTCTTGCCAGCGTTTCTATGGTTACAGCAGTTATGCAAATCCGCCCTTATTGGCAGCCAACCATGTTGTTCAGAATGTAGAGGCTGGGTGAGTCGTTGGCTGTCCGGAGGATACTGGGAAATGTAGTTTTATTTTTACTCGTTGTTTTGGGGCCTTTTAGGTTTTGGGGGAAAGTTTCTTTGCTACAAACGTACCTTGCTTGAGGCCTATTTCTGTTGGCAAGTATTGTGTTTCTGCGTTGTATGGTTTCTTTGTTTGAGGTATACATCACATGACGTGAACCCATTTATATAATAGATTAAGCCTTATATTTCATCAGCAAATGCCTGCTCAAATAACCAGGTCTTTACTTTCTTGTGAAATGTCAGGAGGGAGGGGGGCCAATCTGATGTCTTTAGGGAGGGCGTTCCAAAGCCGAGGAGCCACCACTGAAAAGGCCCTGTCTCTCGTCCCCGCCAGTCGCGCCTGCGAAGAAGGCGGGACCGAGAGCAGGGCCTCTCCAGATGATCTTAAACATCTCGAGTTCTTTCTCCCGCCCTGGACATTATGCCACAGATATATAAACCCCACTTGCCTAGTTTCCAACAGACCTCACAACCCCTGAGGATGCCTGCCACAGATGTGGGAGAAACATCAGGAGAGAGTGCTTCTTGAACATGGCCAGGAAGTCCAGAAAACTTACAGCAGTGTTTCTCAACCTGGGGGTCGGGACCCCCAGGGGGGGTCGCGAGAGGGTTTCAGAGGGGTCGCCAAAGGCCATCAAAAAACATATATTTCTGATCATCTTTGGCAGAGAAGGTTGAAGATCTCTCCGCTTGTCCTTCTCTTTGTTTTTGGAAACAGACTGCGAATTCTCCCACCTAAAGCTCTCCTTTGCTGTGATTGGCAGGCCTCCCAGCCAAGGGAGGGCTGTTTCTGAGACTCAAGCAGGGAGGGAGGCAGGTGTGCTTGGCGCATGGCAGCATGATGCGCATGTGTGGGTGAGGGAGTGCGTGAGAGGTAGGATGGAGGCTCACACCAGCTAGTCCCTTCAAGACATGAGGCAGGCATGTAGCCGGGGAGGGGGGCTAAGGGGGCTTCAGCCCCCGAAATTCTCAGTGTGGTCCGCGAAAAGGCCTTACTGGTACATTATTTAAACTGTTATGTTTATTTATATCATGATCTGATCACCATGCTCATTATATCCCACATTAATGGGGTTATTGGGATAACAATACAAAAGGCTTGCTAGAGTAGACCCTCTTCCACCCAGTCTCAGCCCCCGAATCAAAATCTAGCTACGGCCTGACATGACTGTTCTGTATAGGAAGTTTGACCCAATTCTATCATTGGTGGGGTGCAAGGGGCTCTTTGATTGTAGGTGAACTATAAACCAGCAACTACAACTCCCAAATGCCAAGACCTATTTTCCTAAACTCCACCAGTGTTCACATTTGGGTATATCGAGGATTCGTGTCAAGTGTGCTCCAGATCCATCCTGTTGAGTCGATAGTGCTCTCTGGATGTAGGTGAACGACAACTCCCAAACTCAAGGTCAATGCCCACCAAACCCTTCCAGTATTTGCTTTTGGTCATGGGAGTTTTGAGTGGCAAGTTTGTTTCAATTCCATTGTTGGTTGAGTTCAGAATGCTCTTTGATTGTAGGTGAACTATAGATCCCAGCAACTACAACTCCCAAATGCCAAGATCTATTTTCCCTAAACTCCACCAGTGTTCACATTTGGGTATATCGAGGATTCGTGTCAAGTGTGCTCCAGATCCATCTTGTTGCGTTGATAGTGCTCTCTGGATTTAGGTGAACTACAACTCCCAAACTCAAGGTCAATGCCCACCAAACCCTTCCAGTATTTGCTGTTGGTCATGGGAGTTTTGAGTGCCAAGTTTGTTTCAATTCCATTGTTGGCGAGTTCAGAATGCTCTTTGATTGTAGGTGAACTATAGATCCCAGCAACTACAACTCCCAAATGACTAAATCAACACCCCCCCCCCACCCACCCACACACAAATACAGTTATGAAGTAGCAATGAAAATAATGTTATGGTTAG
This sequence comes from Anolis apletophallus, assembly GCA_030556195.1. Classification (NCBI taxonomy): domain Eukaryota; kingdom Metazoa; phylum Chordata; class Lepidosauria; order Squamata; family Anolidae; genus Anolis; species Anolis apletophallus. Next base: position 194,761,408 of record JARBWK010000001.1, on the reverse strand, counting down.
GGGTCACCATAACATGAGGAACTGTATTAAGGGGTCGCAGCATTAGGAAGGTTGAGAAACACTGACTTACAGCAACCCAGTGATGAGAACAAAACTCTTGGGAGGCTTCCAAAGCCAAGGCCCAGATTCAATATGTGTTATTTCCCACCCTTCCAGTGGGAAACCCAGGAAATAGAACCATACCACCATACCCCCCCTCTCTTTCAGACTTAGTGTTCAATTTTTCCCTTTGTAGGGACTCATTTAGACCTGAGACCACTCCCCTCTCTTGGTTGTACCTGTCAGTGGTTCATTATGGCCATTCCATTAATTTCTAAATGAATCCTAAATTCCGGCCTCCCACCTAAATACTCACCAGGGCGGACCCTGCTTAGGAAGACGCACACGCACAGCCCACCATCCTCAGCTCCGCCAAGCCTCCTTCCTTCGCCCCTCTTTCGCCTGTTTTTGGCTTCAGCATACGTGACGTCACGCCGTTCGACAGGCCAGGGGCCTTTATTTGCATACTCGCTCCCCATTGGGCGAAAAGGGCGTGATTGGCTGTTTGAGCCGGCCAATGGGCTTTCCCACCGCCATCTTTGTTAGAGGCAAGTTGGGAAAGGGAACGCAGCTTCCGAGCGGCGTCTGGGGATGGCGTCATCACGCCGCCGCTGCCGCCAAGAAACGAAACCTGGCGTTGTTTTGGGTCAAGATGTCGGGCGAAAGGGGAGCGTGAAAGGAAACAAGGCAGCTGGGCTTCGCGTGGCCTCAGGTCCTCGGGGAGGCGAGCGATTGGCTGCCCTGCGATGACGTCAGAGCAGGTCAGGACAGGTGCCGGGAAGGGTCAGAGCAGAAGGCGAATGGGGTTTTCCTTCTTTTTGTTTTGTGGCCTCTCTGAATCCTCCCCGGTGGGTGCTGCTGCTGCTGCCCAGGGTCATTAGTATTATTATTGTTCATCATGGCAACAATAGTATTGGCAGTAATAATAACAATACTAATATATGTATAATCTATTATATAATATATATTTGAATGGAGATATTGACAAGCTGGAAGGTGTCCAGAGGAGGGTGACTAAAATGGTCAAGGGTCTGGAGAACAAGCCCTATGAGGAGCGGCTTAAAGAGCTGGGCATGTTTAGCCTGAAAAAGAGAAGGCTGAGAGGAGACATGATGAGACAAAACAAGCCCTATGAGGAGCGGCTTAAAGAGCTGGGAAAGTTTAGCCTGAAAAAGAGAAGGCTGAGAGGAGACATGACAGCCATGGATAAATATGTGAGGGGAAGTCGTAGGGAGGAGAGAGCAAGCGTATTTTCTGTTGCCCTGGAGACTAGGACCCAACGGAACAGTGAATTCAAACTACAAGAAAGGAGACTGCACCTGAACATTAGGAAGAACATCTTGACCGTGAGAGCTGTTCAGCAGTGGAACTCTCTGCCACGGAGTGTGGTGGAGGCTCCTTCTTTGGAGGCTTGTAAGCAGAGGCTGGATGGCCATCAGCCAAGAGTGCTTTGAATGCGATTTTCCTGCTTATTGGCAGCAGTGGGTTGGACTGGATGGCTCATGAGGTCTCTTCCAACTCTATAACTCTACTCATAATAACAACAATAGTATTAGCAGTAATTATATATATATATATATATATATATATATATATCTGAAGGGAGATGTTAACAAGCTGGAATGTGTCCAGAGGAGGGCGACTAAAATGATCAAGGGTCTGGAGAACAAGCCCTATGAGGAGCGGCTTAAAGAGCTGGGCATGTTTAGCCTGCAAAAGAGACATGATGAGGGCCATGCATAATCAATAGGCTTCAAATTAAAAGAGATTCCACCTGAACATGAGGAAGAACTTCCTGACTGTGAGAGCTGTTCAGCAGTGGAACTCTCTGCCCCGGAGTGTGGTGGAGGCTTTGAAAACAGAGGCTGGGTGGCCATCTGTCAGGGGCGCTTTGAATGCGATTTTCCTGCTTCTTGGCAGAATGGGGTTGGACTCGATGGCCCGTGAGGTCTCTTCTAACTCCCACGATTCGACGTAATAACAACAATAGTATTAGCAGTAATTCTCTGTCTCTCCATATATATATGTTTTCCAGATCCTTGGTCATTTTAGTGCCCTCCTCTGGACACATTCCAGCTTGTCAACACCTCCCTTCAAATATATATATATATATATATATATATATATATATATATATTTGAAGGGAGGTGTTGACAAGCTGGAATGTGTCCAGAGGAGGGTGACTAAAATGACCAAGGATCTGGAAAACAAGCCCCATGAGGAGCGGCTTAAAGAGCTGGGCATGTTTAGCCTGCAAAAGAGACATGATGAGGGCCATGCATAATCAATAGGCTTCAAATTAAAAGAGATTCCACCTGAACATGAGGAAGAGCTTCCTAACTGTGAGAGCTGTTCAGCAGTGGAACTCTCTGCCCTGGAGTGTGGTGGAGGCTCCTTTGGAGGCTTTGAAACAGAGGCTGGGTGGCCATCTGTCAGGGGCGCTTTGAATGCGATTTTCCTGCTTCTTGGCAGAATGGGGTTGGACTGGATGGCCCGTGAGGTCTCTTCCAACTCCCATGATTCGACATAATAACAACAATAGTATTAGCAGTAATTCTCTCTCTCTCTCTCTCTCTCTCTCTCTCTCTCTCTCTCTCTCTCTCTCATATATATATATATATATATATATATATATATATATATATATGGGAAGGGAGATGTTAACAAGCTGGAATGTCTCTCTCTCTCTCTCTCTCTCTCTCTCTCTCTCTCTCTCTCTCTATATATATATATATATATGAAGGGAGATGTTGACAAGCTGGAATGTGTCCAGAGGAGTGTGACTAAAATTACCAAGGTTCTGGAAAACAAGCCCTATGAGGAGCAGCTTAAAGAACTGGGCATGTTTAGCCTGAAGAAGAGAAGGCTGAGAAGAGACATGAAGAGAGCCATGTATAAATATGTGATGGGAAGTCATAGGGAGGAGGGAGCAAGCTTATTTTCTGCTGCCCTGGAGACTAGGACACGTAACAATGCCTTAAACTACAAGAAAGTAGACTCCATCTGAACATAAGGAAAAACTTCCTGACGGTGAGAGCCGTTCAGCAGTGGAACTCTCTGCCTCAGAGTGTGGTGGAGGCTCCTTCTTTGGAGGCTTTTAAACAGGCTGCATGGCCATCTGTCGGGGGTGCTTTGAATGCAATTTTCCTGCTTCTTGGCAGGATGTTGGACTGGATGGCCCACCAGGTCTCGTCCAATATCATTCTATGAGGGCGGGTCAGTTCCTAGCAACTGTACAGTCTGCAGAGTGGTAGCAGTTTTGACACTCTCCCAATGCTAGATACGAGGGCGGGTCAATAAATCTGTGACTTTTTGAAGGAAACACAGGTTTTTGGATAAAACATCATTTTATTTTTCAACGTACTCTCCTTTGAGCTCTTGTCCAACGTTTCTACAATGTTTTTATCCCTTCCAAAAAAAAGATTTGTCGAGGTCATCAAAATAAGTATTTGTTTGTGAGATGATTTCATTGTTATAGAGACAAATCTCTTTCCGCCATTTCTTCAGGTTTGGAAACAAGAAATAGTCACTCGGGGCTAAATCCGGAGAATAGGGCGGATGAGGGAGCAGTTCATATCCCAATTCATGGGTTGTTGCCATGGAAACTGCACATGTGTGCACCCCTTGCATTGTCCTGGTGCAAAAGAACTTTTTTCTTGGCCAAATGCAGTCGGGTTTTTTTTCCCTAATCCTCATTAACTCGACCCAATAAGTTGGCATAATATTCGCCATTGATTGTTTTACCCTTTTGAAGGTAGTCAATGTGGATTATACCGCGTGCATCCCAAAAAACGGTCGCCATGACTTTATTGGCTGGCAAACCCACCTTGGCCTTCTTTGGCGCCGATTCACCCTGAGAAACTTGGTCTCCCTACGGATGTCCCGGTCCTCAAACACTCTTCTTCATTCGTAAAAAAGGTGTACTCACAGAGCTCAGGCGATGTTGTATTTCAGTGTCAATGTTGACTTTTGTGGAGAGGTGGATGTAGTGGAAATTATCATTTTCTAATGTTACACCATTAAGATGTATTTCTGGCATTGCAGAGGGATTGGCTGGTGACTGCTGGAAGAGCACTTTGATTTTCTTGATGTTCGGTGAGAGGCAAAGCTTTTTGTATGCTTCTTGAAAGGCGTTTAGAGTGGCTTGTAGGTCTTCTTCTGAATGAGCACAGACTACATTATTATCAGCATATTGGAGTTCTATATCAGATGTTGTTGTGACCTTGGTTTTGGCTTTCAGTCTCCTGAGGTTAAATATCCACACCGTTGGGAAGCTTCCCATCAATAAGGTGCAGGATCATAGCGATGAAGATGGAAAATAAGGTTGGGGCAATAACACATCCCTGTTTGACACCTGATTCCACCTTAAACGGGTCACTTTGGGAGCTATTGCTGTCCAAGACTGTTGGCATCATGGAGGAGCCACAGGATGTTCACGAATTTGTCAGGGCATCTGATTTTTTGGAGAATGGTCCAGAGAGCACTGTGATTCACTGTTTAGAAAACGCTTCATATGTAAAATACATAATGTATTTCTGTGAGATGCGTATATTAAAATACACAGAATAAAGGTTAAAATACAGTTAACATAGGGTATTAGTTTATTTTATTATTTATTTATTTACAGTTTTTATATTCCGTCCTTCTCACCCTGTAGGGCAGTGTTTCCCAACCTTTATTGAGCCGCGGCACACTTTTAACATCAAAAAATATCCGGGGGCACACCACCAACCAAAATGACATTCTAACACAGTAAAGAACGGCTGGGGGATGGTGGCCTGCTGGGAGCAGCTGCTGGGAGTGCCAAAGCTGGGGGAGGGGGAGGAGCCAGGCCGTGCCATGCCCCGCCCCCTTCCCTGGCTTCAGTTTTCCACAGCCGCCAGCCTTGAGGGGCAGTGCCAAGCCAGCATTGTGCTGGCTCTGCCACTGCTGGCTTGGCACTGCCCCCTCAAGGCTGGCAAAGCTGTGTGAGCGCTGAAGCCGGGGGGGGGGCGCCATGCCCTGCCCCCTCCCCCGGCTTCAGCTCTCCCACAGAGGAGGAGCATGAGCGGTGAATGGGCTTCAGTGGGCAGGGCTCCTCCTCTGCGCAGCTTCAGCGAGCGAGGGGCGAAAGTCATGGTGGGAGTCATGGCGGATTGGAGGCTTGCTGGGGAAACGGCAGAAGGAGGCTGCACCCCAGCCCCTTCTTCTTTTTCTTTGCCGCCGCCCGGCCCTTCCTCCTCCTCCCCCAAGCAGCAGGAGTTCGGCAGGAGGAGGGGGGAAGGAAGGGGGGCAGAGAGCTTTTCTCGCGGCACACCTGATGATAGCTCATGGCACACTAGTGTGCCACGGCACACTGGTTGAGAAACACTGCTGTAGGGGACTCAGGGCGGATTACAAGGTACACATACCTGGCAAACATTCAATGCCATAGACACACAACGCATATAGACAGACAGTCAGAGGCTATTTAACTTTTTTCTGGCCACCAGGGGAGCTGTCGCTTCACTGTCCATCTGCAACACTGATGAAGTACTTTCCGCATTCCCCGTATGTTTTTTGCTGGAGATTTTTTATGGCCTTGTAAATTGGTTAAGTTAGCCTCCCCACACAAAGGTGGTACCTAAATTTCCTACTTGACAGATGCAACTGTCTTTCGGGTTGCAAAGGTCGACAACAAGCTACACAATTGGCCGGAAGCTCACTCCGACCTGGCTTCGAACTCATGACCTTTCGGTCAGTAGTGCTCTTAATGCAGCTGACACCCAGCCAGCTGCGCCACAGTCCTGTTAAAATTCATAGTTAAAAATTGACTGGTTAGGTCTCCAGAAGAGACAGGTCTTCAATTGTCTTTTAAACCCCAACAGCTGATTTAGCTGTCGGAGCTCATCTGGCAGGTCATTCTACAGTCTGGGTGAAGCAGGTCTGATAAGTAACCTGGGCCTAGTCCATGTAGGATTTTAAAGGTCAAAACTAGTACTTTGTACTAAGCACAGCCCTGTTACAGGAAGGCTAGATGAAACAAATTGAACAAAAAGTTGGATTTCACATTTTCCCTTTTCCTACTGCAGTTGTCAATGAAGACGTCTCTCAGCCCTGATACTTGTGAACGAAAAGAGGACAGGGAGGTACCAAAGGACTGCAGCGCCAAGCGGCAACGGACTGACCCAAAGGTTCCCCCTACCTTGCCTGCCGGCCCCTCCCGCTACGATGGCCCTTTCCCTTTCTACCGCCGTCCGTCCGAAATGGGACACTTCTCCCTTGATGGTCAGCGCTGCTACCATGGGGATGCCCGCAAACTCCGCTACTATGCCCCGCCTCCTATCGAGGGACCCTCCCCGGGATTTGACCTGCGGGATGGCTACCACGACCGCTATGTGCGCCGGGATGAAAGCGTCCGCGAGGGATTGGAGCATCTGCTGAGATGGGTCTCTCAGAACCGGAAGCTATTACAGACGGAGGATAAAGCGTAAGAAAAAAGGGGGCACCCGTGTTTGTTGCTTACAAAGCTACGAGGGCGGGTCAATAAGTCTGTGACTTTTTGAATGAAACACAGGTTTTTAGATAAAAAATCATTTTATTTTTCAACGTAGTCTTCTTTGAGCTCTATACACTTTGTCCAACGTTTCTCCAATTTTTTTATCCCTTCCAAAAAATAAGATTTGCCGAAGTCATCAAAACAGGTATTTGTTTGTGAGATGATTTCCTTGTTGGAGTCAAATCTCTTTCCGCTGAGCCATTTCTTCAGGTTTGGAAACAAGAAATAGTCACTCGGGGCTAAATCTGGAGAATAGGGCGGATGAGGGAGCAATTTGTATCCCAATTCATGGATTGTTGCCATGGCAACTGCACATGTGTGCACTCTTGCATTGTCCTGGTGCAAAAGAACTTTTTTCTTGGCCAAATGCGGACTCTTCCCCCCCAAATCCTCATTAAATCGACCCAATAAGTTGGCATAATATTCGCCATTGATTGTTTTACCCTTTTGAAGGTAGTCAATGTGGATTATACCGTGTGCATCCCAAAAAATGGTCGCCATGACTTTATTGGCTGACAAGCCCACCTTGGCCTTCTTTGGTGCCGATTCACCCCGAGAAACCCACTGTTTTGACTGCTGTTTGGTCTCTGGTGTGTTGTGGTGGATCCACATTTCGTCCACGGTTACGAAACAGTGCAAAAACTCGTCCATATTGCGGTTGAACAACTCCAAACACTCCTGCAAAATTGTCACACGATTGCATTTGTGGTAGATTGTGAGCAAACGCGGCACCCATCTTGCGGAAAGCTTTCTTATACCCAAGTGATCATTTAAAATTGAAACCACTGAGCCATGTGAGATGCCTATGGCTTCCACAATCTCTCGCACTTTCAATCTCCGATTGGCCAACACCATATCGTGAATTTTTTCAATGGTTTCGGGTGTAGAGACCTCAATTGGGCATCCAGAACGTTCAGCATCTTCCATGCTTGTACGGCCACAACGAAAGTCAGTAAACCACTTTTTTACCATTGAAATTTATGGTGCAGAGTCCCCATAGTATTTATCAAGATTAGCCTTGGTTTGAGGGATGGTTTTGTCCCCGCAAAAAATAACGCTTAATGAGCACACAAAATTCACTTTTTTCCATTTTCTCCCCAAATCACGTGGTAGTCTGCTATCAATGGCTGTCAAACACAAACTAAATGACACAGCTTGTTCAAATTTTGACAGGAGTCAACTGACAGATTCCTGTTGACAGGAGTAGTGTTGCCCTTTCAGTTAAGAGGCGGGAAATTCAAAAAGTCACTGACTTATTGACCCGCCCTCGTATAACCAGAATGAGGGGAAATGGCCTTTTTTGGAGAATCTCCAAATTCATTCTCTTTGGGTTGCTGTGAGTTTTCTGGGCTGCATGGCCATGTTCCAGAAGTATTCTCTCCTGACGTTTTGCTCACATCTGTGGCAGGCATCCTCAGAGGTTGGGGTTCTGCTTGACGCAAGTGTGAATGGTGCAGTTGATCACCTTGATTTACATTGAATGGCCTTGAAGCTTCGAAGGAAAGCTGATGAATAAATACAACCTACAAGTGATCTACAGACCCACTAAGAAAATCCAACAAATGCTACAAGACAAGAGGGATCCTCTCACCTCTGCAGGAGTCTACTACTGTATACCATGCAGCTGTGGACAAGTCAACATAGGGACCACCAAACGCAGCAGCATTGCCCAGACACAAATCAAAGAACACGAAAGGCACTGCAGACTAACTCAACCAGTCAGCCATAGCAGAGCACTTGGTGAACCAACCTGGACACGGCATATTATCTGAGAACACAGAAATGCTGGGCCAATCTAGCAAATGTAAATAAACTACAGGCTGTGTACTGAAGAACTAAATCACTAGGGCTGTAACTCTTAAAGCTAACCACCCAATAAATTGCTATTGCTCAAAATGTATAGAATTATTATCAATTCTTGTAATTAATTCAATACATTATACAGAGAATGAGTTTCAACGGACTCACAGATTGAATAGCATCTACTTCTGGCTCATCATTACATCTCAGAAAAACATTCAGAACATATATAATATATAGATGGATAATACACGGTTCAATCAACAGACACAAGGGCAAACGCACAAATTCCCCAACCAGTGTGGGTGTGGGGTGAGTCCGATACCAAGTCCGAACGATCTTAAGGGCAGTAATAGCTAACTGTCCAAGTGCCCGTTTGATCAGTGTTCATATCCAACATGCATGGACTCACGGACTGGGAGAATCTGGAGGTCTCAAAAAGAGGAGCCGATAACCATCAAATAGAGAAGAGTTGGGCTGGGAAATCGCCAACGGTTGAAAGTAAAAGGACGCCACAATATGGCCGTTTCGCGCTGTTTGGGCGCTTCCTCAGGGCGTTCCGGCGTTGGGACACTCCTTGGTAATGTAGTAGTCATGATGTAAAGATTTTTCTCTCATGGTCCTATTACTTTTAGCCGTTGGCGATTTCCCAGCCCAACTCTTCTCTATTTGATGGTTATCGCATATCCCTTTTAAGAGAATATCCTCATTTTTTATTTTTGAGACCTTAAAAATTTGATTCCAGATTCTCCCACTCCACCAGAGATGTGAGTCCAGTGCATGTTGACCCTGGATCATATGAACACTGATCCTGTACCAACGGGCACTTGGACAGTTAGCTATTACTGCCCTTAAGATCGTTCGGATTTGATGGTTATCTTTTTGAGACTCACAGTCCGTGAGTCCACACCCACACTGATTGGGGAATTACTGCCCTTAAGATCGTTTGCTTTGTGTCTGACTCACCCCACACCCACACTGATTGGGGAACCTTGTGTCTGTTGATTGAACCGTGTATTATCCATTTATATATTGTACAGTATATGTTCTGAATGTTTTTCTGAGATGCAATGATGAGCCAGAAGTAGATGCTATTCGATCTGTGAGTCCGTTGAAACTTACTCTCTGTATAATGTATTGATTTAATTACAAGAATTGATAATTCTATACATTTCGAGTAATAGCAATTTATTGGGTCCATCAATTGACTACTTTCTGCACCCAAAAAAGGCTCTCTCCCAGGCCTTGTTTTATAGTCATCTGTCCTGTTTTCCTCTCCATCTGCAGGCGGCCACTGAATGCAGACTTCATCACGTGGCGAGGGCACCTCACCAAAGTGTTAACCACACCATATGAGACTCAGGAGGGCTGGCTGTTGGCTGTCAGCCTCTTCCGTGGGACCCTTTACATCAGTGAGGTGGAGACGGAGGCTGCCCGGAAGCAGCGGGAAGAACGCTCAGAACTGATGAAGGAGCTCACTTACATGGGATACAAGTTTGAGCAATACATGTGTGCAGGTAAGCTAGCTAGAGCAGTGTTTCCCAACCAGTGTGCCGTGGCTTACTAGTGTGCCGTGAACAATTATCAGGTGTGCCGTGGGAAATTGGAGCCTCCAATACCCTTTCTTCCCCCTCCTGCCGAACACTTTTTCTTCTCCACTCGGGCTCCCTTCTTCCCAGCCTCGCTCTGCTCGCTTTGCCTCACTTTGCTCGGCACGGGTCACATCTTCCTCCCCCCTCCCCCCCTGAACATGCTCACACTGCCCCCTCGGATCAAAATGGCGGCAGAAGCGGCAGGGTAGAAGAAAAACTAAGCGTTCGGCAGGAGGGGGAAGAAAGGGCACGAAGGGGAAGGGGGAGGAAGAGGTCTCTGTCGAAAGCTGGCATGGGTAAACTTGGACCTTCCAGGTGTTTTGGACTCCAACTCCCACCATTCCTAGCAGCCTCAGGCCCTTTTCCTTTCCCCCCCTCAGCCACTTAAGCAGGAAAGGGCCTCAGGCTGTTAGGAATGGTGGGAGTTGAAGTCCAAAGCACCCAGAGGGCCGAAGTTTTCCCATGCCTGTTTTAGGGATCTTAAAGTGGTGAGCCTCCTTCCAACATTGTGATTCTGGATAGAAAACAAACAAACAACATAACATAACATTGTTTGAGTCCACAGTGCTCTCTGAGTGTAGGTGAACTACAACTTCCAAACTCAAGGTCAATTCCCAAGCAAACTCTTTCAGTACTTTCTGTTGGTAATGAGAGTTCAATATGCCAAGTTTGGTTCAATTCCATTGTTGCAAGAGTTCAGGATGTTCTTTGATTGTGTGTTAACTATAAATCCCAGAAACTGTAACTCCCAAATGTCAAGGTCTATTTTCCCCAAACTCCATCTGTGTTCACATTTGGGCATATTGAGTATTCATGCCAAGTTTGGTCCTGATCCAACATTGTTTGAGTCCACAGTGCTCTCTGGATATAGGTGAACTACAACTCCAAAACCCAAGGTCAATGCCCACCAAACTCTTATAGTGTTTTCTCTTGTTTATGGGAGTTCTGTGTGGGAAGTTTGTGTCTTTCTGCCATTCCTGCCAGGATATCTATGTTGTGTTCATCGAAACAGGCCCAGGTTTCGCACTGAGTGTATAAATACATTTTAAAACATATTAACTATATGTATTACTGTGTTAGAGTGTCATTTTGTGTCATTTTGGTTGGTGGTGTGCCCCAGGATTTTGTAAATGTAAAAAATGTGCCTCGGCTCAAAAAAGGTTGAAAAACACTGGTGTAATCAGCCTAACCACTACCAAACTCCTGCAATTTCCATGTGTATAATCTATGTGTGTGAGGGGAAGTCATAGGGAAGAGGGAGCAAGCTTGTTTTCTGCTGACCTGGAGACTAGGATGTGGAACAATGGCTTCAAATTACAGGAGATTCCACCTGAGTATGAGGAAGAATTTCCTGACTATAAGGAGAGCTGTTCAGCAGTGGAAAACTCTTCCCTGGAGTATAGTGGGGGCTCCTTCTTTGGAGGCTTTTAAACAGAGACTGGATGGCCATCTGTTGGGGGTGCTTTGAATGCAATTTTCCTGCTTTTTGGCAGAGGGTTGGACTGGATGGCCCACCAGGTCTCTTCAAACTCTATAGTTAAACTTACTGGTAAACCTGCCAGAACAAGCCATTGGGAAGGTTGTTGAGAACCATTACAATTGTCTCTTAAATTATGACGTGTTTGTTTATGTTTTAGTAATGCTGTAACTTGCCTTGAGCCATGAGGGGAGGTGGGCAAGAAATAAAATTATTATTATTATTATTATTATTAAGTTCTGACAGCTAATTTACTTGTTAGACCTCTCCTGACAGGCCATTCCCCAGTCTTGGGTGGTGGATGAAAAGGGTTCCAGCCGGGTTCTGGTTGGAATAATACTCCCCCTGAAGACCTCCTTGTCCTAAGGGGCGGATTGTATAGGACAGCATTTCTCAACCTGGAGGTCCAACAGTATTTTCTGTTGGTCATGGGGGTTCTGTGTGGGAAGGTTGGCCCAATTCTATCATTTGTGGGGTTCAGAATGCTCTTTGAGTGTAGGTGAACTATAAATCCCAGTAACAACAACTCCCAGATGTCAAGGTCTATTTTCCCCAAACTCCACCAGTGTTCACATTTGGGCATGTTGAATATTCATGCCAGGTTTGTCCAGATCCAACATTGTTTGGGTCCATAGTGATCTCTGGATGTACAGTAGGTAAACTACAACTCCAAAACTCAAGGTCAATGCCCACCAAACCCTTCCAGTATTTTGTGTTGGTTCTGTGTGCCAAGTTTGATTTGATTCCATTGTTGTTGAAGGTCAGAATGCGTTTTGATTGTAGGTTCATTATAAATTCCAGCAACTACAACTCCCAAATGACAAAATCAGTCGTCCCCAACCCCACCAGTATTCAGATTCAAATTTGGGTGTATTGAGTATTTGTGCCAAATTTAGTCCAGTGAATGAAAACACATCCCGTGTATCAGATATTTACATTACGATTCATAACAGTAGCAACATTTCAGTTATGAAGTAGCAACAAAAATAATTGTATGGTTTGGGGTCACCAGAACATGAGGAAATGTATTAGGGGGTCGAGGCATTAGGAAGGTTGTGAACAACTGGTATAGGAGATGGAGATCCTGTAGGTCAGTGTTTCTCAACCACTGTTCTGCGGCACACTAGTGTGCCCTGAGCAATTACCTGGTGTGCCACGGGAAAACCTCTCTTCCCCCTCCTGCTGAACTTGTGCTGCTGCTTGGGGGAGGAGGAGGAAGGGGCCGAGGGGCGGCAAAGAAGAAGAAGGGGCCGGGGCGCTGCCTCCTTTGGCCGTTTCCCCAGCCAGCCTCCAATCGAGGGAGGGCGGGGATTGGAAGCAGAAGTGGAAGTACGCTTGTCTGGGCGCATGCACACTAGGTCCCGGGGATGGCAGACGCATTCACCTTCCTCCTGCGGCAGTGAAGGAAGCGAAGAAGCCAGCTGCTTCCGGAGGTGCCCCGGCTCGGCCCTGCTGCATCCCAGGTGAGGCCCGGGGCACCCTTCCCCTCGGCCCGGCTCCCCCGAACTCCCTTGGGGAGGAAGGGCTCCAAAGGGGAGAATGGGCCTTCCTTCGTGGGGGGAAAGGGTCTGGGCCTGGCAGGAGGGCCCTTGGAGGAAGGAAAAGCAGGTGGGATTCCGTGAGGGACTCCCTCGCCAGCCTTCCTCAGCCTTCCTCCCAAATGTCAAGGTCTATTTTTCCCAAACTCCATCTGTGTTCACATTTGGGCATATTGAGTATTCATGCCAAGTTTGGTCCTGATCCAACATTGTTTGAGTCCACAGTGCTCTCTGGATATAGGTGAACTACAGCTCCAAAACTCAAGGTCAATGCCCACCAAACTCTTATAGCATTTTCTCTTGGTTATGGGAGTTCTGTGTGAGAAGTTTGTGTCTTTCTGCCATTCCTGCCAGGATATCTATGTTGTGTTCATCGAAACAGGCCCAGGTTTCACACTGAGTGTATAAATATATTTAAAAACATATTAACTCTATGTATTACTGTGTTAGAGTGTCATTTTGTGTCATTTTGGTTGGTGGTGTGCCCCAGGATTTTGTAAATGAAAAAAATGTGCCGCGGCTCAAAAAAGGTTGGGAAGCACTGCTATAGGTAACCTGGACTCAAGCCGTATAAGGCTTTAAAAGTCAAAACCAACATTTATTAAATTCTCTTTCTGCTCCAGATACTCCAGATGGGACACCAGATCCAACAGGAGTAGTGAACACAAATGAGGGTTACTGCACAGTCATCCGGACCCGCTTGGGAACCCACTCGCTTCTCTTCTCCGGCGAGGTGGATTGCACAGACCCCCGGAGCCCCTGGCCGGACCCACCCAGCTGCTACGTGGAGCTGAAGACTAGCAAAGTCATGCACAGCCCTGCCCAGAGGAGGAGCTTTTATAGGTGAGGCAAAGAGCATCAAGGGTGGTCTTGGGGGAGTTCTCCCCAGGCCTCATAGTGGAGGCACCCCAGAATCATTTTGTTCTTATGTGAAGGTTAAGAGAAGCTATGATAGCCGTATTTAAGTGTTTCAAAGCATTGTCATATTGAGGTAAGGGGAGCTTAACACTATTCTCGTTGCAAAGTTGACTCAGGACCCGTCCAGACAGGCCCTATATCCCAGGATCTGATCCCAGGTTTTCTACTTTAAACTGAATTATATGAGTTCCCACTGCCAGATAATCTGGGATAAACATAACACCTGGTATCAGATCATGGGATATAGGGCCTGTCTGGAAGGGCCCATTGCAGCTTGTAACATGGGACTTTTGGTGGGTATACAGGCAGTCCCTGGGTTGTGAACAAGATCGCCTCTGTAGGTTTGTTCTTAAGCTGAATTTGTATATTTTGGAGCCCTACCATATCCTGGAAAAAGATTGTAGTCCTCATCAATGACTTAGATAAATAAATGAGTTAGTTGGCAGGGAAAAGCCCTTTTGTTGTTCTTTTGTTCCTCTCATGTGAACATGGAGATGTAGCCGAAATGAGGCAAGATTTCTACTGAGAGTTAGATAGCTAGGCCCTGTTAACTTTCCTATCTACAATTCCATATACAATTTATATGGAGTTCTACTTCAAATGCAAATTGATACAGAATGCTGGATGTTTGTCCGATTCAACATAAATACATATACAATTTATATTTTACCAAATCAAATTGCATGTTTGTCTTAACATAAATATTGCTCTGCATGGCTTAAACATTGCTCCCAGGCCCACACCTTTTTGTGCCCTAGGCCACACTTTGGAATTATGCCCCCTCTACCGCACCCCCCCCCCCAATCACTCAGACCCACACTAAAAAAGTGTGGCCTAGGGCAAGGGGCAGCAAATTCAAAACGAACCAGGAACCATAATCAAAGTTCCTGTGGTAACTGCAAAGACACAAGGACAGAGAGCTGCAAAAGAAGGAAGTCCGCGGGACTATATTTCCCAGAGGCGACTCGGATGATGCACAAAGTCTCGCGAGAGTAGCAGGCACCAGACGCAGCCACTCTCCTGAGACCTGGGCAAGCCACGTGTGCGGAAAAGGGCCAGAGGAAGTAATTCCCGCGGGAGATGGGTAGGAAAAGGGGGCTGAAAGGCCCCAGAGGCAGCCTAGGCGCCCCCGAAGTGAACCGAAGCCTCAAGGCCTTTGTATTTGGTTGAATCTATCTCCATCTCCCCCCCCCCCTCAGCCCCTTCGGAGAGGCTACGGTTCACTTTGGGGGCGCCTAGTCTCCCGCGGGAAAGGTGCCTCGGTGAGGGGGGGGGGAGTTTGGCGACGGGACGCCCCTCCCCTCCTCCGCCTCTCTTACCTTCGCTCCGGCTCCAGTTGGCGTACCAGGTGAAGAAGGAGGCAGCACTGAAGCAGGCCAGGGTGGTGAGGGCGCAGCTCGGCCGGAGCATCTCCCAGGGCTCTGCCGCCGCCTCGGGGCTTCTCTCCGGAGCAACAGCCGCTCCTCACCATGCCTCCCCCCCTCTCTTTCTCTCTCTCTCTCTCTCACGCCCGCTCCCGGCGCCCCACATTTTTTTTGGTCCGGGCGTGATCTGCGCCCCTTGTGGCTTACGTCCATAGGCCATGGCCTCGTCTGGCCTTATGGGTAATCTGGGTCTGGGCCCACTTGGCAGTGCCATTCCCTATGTTTATGACTCGAGTCATATGTAAGAAGGATGTTTGTAACTCAGGGACTGCTTGTAATTAGTAATATTTACTTCTTACTCCAATGTCCCTCTGGCCTCTCTGGATACCAAGTTGGAGAAAGTATCCAGAGGAGGGTGACTAACATGATCAAGGGTCTGGAGAACAAGCCCTATAAGGAGCGGCTTAAAGAGCTAGGCATGTTTAGTCTTCAGAACTGAAGGCTGAGAGGAGACATGATGAGGGCCATGCATAAATATGTCAGGAGAAGTCATAGGGAGGAGGGAGCATGCTTGTTTACTGCTGCCCTGGAGACTAGAATGTGGAACAAGAGCTTCAAACTACAGGAAAGGAGATTCCACCTGAACATGAGGAAGAACTTCCTGACTGTGATAGCTGTTCAGCAGTGGAACTCTCTTCCCCAGAGTGTGGTGGAGGCTCCTTCTATGGAGGCTTTTAAACAGAGGCTGGATGGCCATCTGTCGAGGGTGCTTTGAATGCAATTTTCCTGTTTCTTGGCAGGGAATTGGATTGGACGGCCCACAAGGTCTTTTCTCACTGTGATTCTTTGAAAGCTTTCTTTCTGACCTAACAGGATTAATAGCTCTTGAATTTACTTTTCGGAAGGTAAATTTGGATTCAAGTTGCAAGAAAAGAGATTCCAACTAAACCTATTAGAGCTGCTTGACAAATGAAATAGGACTGCCAATGCGGGTGGCAGACTTTCCTTCTTCGAAGGCTTCAAACGGAGGTTGGATGTCAACTTTTAGGAGTGTTTGAGGTGTGTTTTCTTGCCTGACAGGAGCAAGTGGGACAGGAGCAAAAGGGACTAGCTACGTTGCCAGCTTGATCAGGGCGGATCGGCGCTGCTTGTGTTATTGGACCTCACAGCAGCGTTTGATACAGTCGATTACGATCTTTTGACTCACCGCCTTGCCAGGGCCGGGGTGAGGGGGACAGTCCTGAAATGGCTGTCCTCCTTCCCCCGGAACCGATCACAGCGAGTGAGGAGGGGTGAGGCTGTCTCCGGGGGTTACCCCTTATATTGTGGGGTTCCCCAGGGGGCAATCCTCTCCCCTCTGTTATTTAATATCTATATGCGACCACTTGCTCGGCTGGTACGTAGCTTCGGGCTTGAGTGTCACCAGTACGCTGATGACACTCAGCTCATTCTGAGGATGGAGGGATGGCCCGAATCCGTTCCCAATCATTTCCATCGTTGCCTTGAGGCCGTTACTGGATGGCTGCGAGCCAGTAGGTTGAAGGTGAATCCAGCGAAGACGGAGATCCTGTGGCTGGGCTGTCCGGGTGATGGGGATATTCAGCTTCCAACCCTGGATGGCGTGACATTATGTCAGTCGTCGTCAGTAAAAAGCCTTGGTGTTACCTTAGATCCTCAGCTGTCGATGGAGTCTCACCATCTTCACCGTCAGCAGAGTGCCATTTTTCCATCTCCGTCAGGCTAGGAGGCTGGCCCGCTATCTATTCCGGCACGATCTGGCCACAGTGGTCCAAGGTACAGTCATCTCAAGGCTAGACTACTGTAACGCTCTCTACATTGGCCTTCCTTTGTCTGTGATCCGGAAACTTAAGCTGGTGCAGAACGACGCAGCCCGGCTGCTTGCGGGAATCCCGGCAAGCTGCCATTTTACACCAATCCTGCAGGAACTGCACTGGCTTCCTGTTGAATGCCGGATTACCTTCAAAGTGTTAGTTTTGACTTTTAAGGCCTTGAATGGTCTGGGGCCAGTGTACCTAAGGGACCGCCTTATCCCATACTGTCCCACCAGATCCTTACGCTCTGAGGAACAAAATCTCCTTGCTGTACCAAGTATTAAAGCATATCATCTGACAGCAACGCGGGGAAGGGCATTTTCAATCATAGCCCCGGTTCTTTGGAACGCGTTGCCCTCCGAAACCCGTGCCCTTCAGAGCCTCCCAGCATTCCGGAAAGCCTGCAAGACGCTATTGTTCCGGCAAGCTTTCGGGTCCTGAATAATTGTTGGATTCCCCTCCTGCTGTTAATGCTGTTTTATTGTTTATGCTATTTAATGTGTTTGGTGCTGTTTTAATGTGATGTCTTAATTGTTTTTATTGTGATTGGTGTGTGAGCCGCCCCGAGCCGGCTGGGAGTGGCGGCGAACAAGTTTAAATAAATAAATAAATGGGACTAGATCAGTGTTTCCCAACCTTTTTTGAGCCGCGGCACACTTTTAACATTAAAATAATCCGGGGGCACACCACCAACCAAAATGACACAAAATGACACTCTAACACAGTAAAGAACAGCTGGGGGTTGGTGGCCTGCTGGGAGCAGCTGCTGGGAGTAACGAAGCCGAGGAGGGGGCTGAGCCAGGCTGTGCCATGCCCCACCCCCTACCCCCGGCTTCACCTCTCCCAGCAGCTGCTCCAGCCGTGAGGGGGCAGTGCCAAGCCAGCGGTGCCAGAGCCAGAACAATGCTGGCTTGGCACTGTCCCCTCAAGGCTGGAGCAGCTGCTGAGAGTGCCGAAACCGGGGGAGGGGGCAGAGCCAGGCCCTGCCCCTCCCCCAGCTTCAGCTCTCCTACAGAGGAGGAGCATGAGCGGTGGACGGGCTTCAGTGGGTGGGGCTCCTCCTTCACGCGGCTTCAGTGAGCGAGGGGCGAGAGTCATGGTGGGAGTCATTGCGGATTGGAGGCTGGCTGGGGAAACGGCCAAAGGAGGCGACACCCCGGTCCCTTCTTCTTTTTCTTCGCCACTGCCAGCGCCCTTCCTCCTCCCCCAAGCAGCAGGAGTTCAGCAGGAGGGGGGGGAGGAAGGGGGGCAGAGAGCTTTTCTCGCGGCACAGCAGGAGGTCCGTCACGGCACACTAGTGTGCCACGGCACACTGGTTGAGAAAGACTGGACTAGATGACCCTTGTGGCCCCTTCCAACTCTTTTAAGTGTTTATGATTCTATGAAAGCATGAAAATTATTATTGAATGGGGAAGCTGGGGCAGGTGGGTTGCGAGTTCCCTAATATGTGTAGTCAATGTGACCAAAGTATTTTACAGAGTCTCCCTCTTTATTCCCAGGCACAAGATGATCAAATGGTGGGCTCAGTCCTTTCTGCCCGGAGTGTCACGGATCGTGGCCGGATACCGCGGCCCGGATGGCACCATAGTGGGGCTTGAGACTTTTGAGACCATGAAGATATTTCAGCTCATTAGGGTGAGAGTGCGGCAGGACCCCAAGTTAAATTTTCTTGAGAAAAAAAAAAGAATTTGTGTGCTGGATCTATAGCTAGCCCCCTTTCCTCAAAGGTGGGAGTAGTGACAGTGTCTTTTGGCTTTCCAAAACAGTACTTGATGCTAGGAATGGAGCATTTCATCCCACTCTTCACTCTTCAACACTGGGTAACAATCAGTTGATTCAAAATGCTGCGTTCTACATTTTATAGGCCTTAAGAACTTGGGAAACATTTACTGTATTTTTTGGTGTAAAAGATGACTGGGAGTATAAGAAGACCCCCAACTTTTCAATTTGAGATATAGGTTTTAGGATATACTCCTTTTGCCAGCCCCTGTACTTACTTTATATCTACATCTCCAAGAAGGTCCCCCATGACCTTCTGGCGAACAAACTAGTCCAATGTGGGCTAGGCAAAACTATGGTTAGGTGGATCTGTAATTGGTTAAGCGGACTAACCCAGAGGGTGCTCACCAGTGCCTCATCTTCATCCTGGAAAGAAGTGCCGCAGGGTTCCCTCCTGGTTCCAGTCCTGTTCAATATCTTTATTAATGACCTAGATCAGGACTGCCCAGGAAGTCGATCCCGGGACTGAAGGAGGTCGATCCCAGCTGGATGGGGCACTCAGAGGGGGGCGGAGCCAGGCTGTGCCAAGCCCCGCCCCCTCTGGCTTCAGCACTCCCAGCAGCTGCTCCAGCCTTGAGGAGGGCAGGGCCAAGTCAGCCTTGTGCTAGCTATGCCACCACTGGCTTGCACTGCCATCCTCAAGCCTGGAGAAGCTGCTGGTAGAGCGGAAGCCAGTGGGGAGGGGGCGGTGCTTGGCGCGGCCTGGCTCCGCCCCCCTCTGACTTCCGCACTACCAGCAGTTTCTCTAGGCTTGAGGATGGCAATGCCAAGCCAGTGGTGGCATAGCTAGCACAAGGCTGGCTTGGCCCTGCCCTCCTCAAGCCTGGAGAAACTGCTGGTAGCGTGGAAGTCAGAGGGGGGCGGAGCCAGGCAGTGCCAAGTCCCGCCCCCACCCCACCCCCCTCCAGCCTTGAGGAGGTAGGTAGATCTTTCTGACTTGGTTTTATTATAAGTAGCTCGCATGCTGAAAAAGTGTGGGTACCCTGACCTAGATGAAGGGATAGAAGGCATGATCATCAAGTTTGCAGACGACACCGAATTGGGAGGGATAGACAATACTCCAGAAGACGAGCAGAATTCAAAATGATCTTAACAGATTAGAGAGATGATTGTCCAAAACTCACAAAATGAAGTTCAACAGTGACAAATGGAAGATACTCCCCTTAGGCAGAAAAAAATGAAATGCAAAGATACAGAATGGGGGACGATGCTTGGCTCGAGAGCACTACGTGTGAAAAAGATCTTGAGGTCCTCGTAGGCAACAAGTTAAACATGAGCCAACAATGTGATGCGGTGGCAGAAAAAGCCAATGGGGAAAAGCCTGCATCAATAGGAGCCTAGTGTCTAGATCCAGGGAAGTCATGCTACCCATGCTCTATTCTGCCTTGGTTCGACCACACCTGGAATATTGTGTCCAATTCCGGGCACCACAATTAAAGAGAGATGTTGACAAGCTGGAATGTGTCCAGAGGAGGGCGACAAAAATGATCAAGGGTCTGGAGAACAAGCCCTATGAGGAGTGGCTTAAAGAGCTGGGCATGTTTAGCCTGCAGAAGAGAAGGCTGAGAGGAGACATGATGAGGGCCATGTATAAATAGGTGAGAAGAATTCATAAGGAGGAGGGAGCAAGCTTGTCTTCTGCTGCCATGGAGACTAGCACATGGAACAATGGCTTCAAACTACAAGAAAGGAGATTCCATCTGAACATTAGGAAAAACTTCCTGACTGTGAAAGCCGTTCAACAGTGGAACTCTTTGCCCTGAAGTGTGGTGGAGGCTTTTAAACAGAGACTGGATGGCCATCTGTCGAGGATGCTTTCAATGCAATTTTCCTGCTTCTTGGCAGAAATGGGTTGGACTGGATGGCCCATGAGGTCTCTTCCAATTCTAGGATACTATGATTCTATGACTGGATAGCACTGAACCACGGCCCAGAAAGTGGTGCCAAGCGGCATGAATTCTCCAGAATTTTCCTTCTCTGTGTTTTGCACCACTCCTCCCACTAGAGATCTTGCTGGCTGAGGCCTCTGGGGAGCTGTAGTCATTCTCAGATGGATGAGGCCCCTCACAGCCCACTACTCTGGGTCCAAAGAGTGAGAGTGCAGGTTCCCTTTTCCTTCCTTTATTCACGGATTATGCAGAGGTGGGGTTACCTGAGCAGCACGTCCTTGGTCAACACAGGCACCAAGGGAAGCCTGAGGGAGCAGCCCTCGCTCCTCTTCTACATAACAGTCTCACCAAAAACTCCCATCTTCCAAAGGCTGGCCGGAAAAGACGGGTGTACAGGGGGCACATGTGGTTGCCCTCCAAATCTGGCAAAGTTTTCCTTAAAGGAGCAGGATGCGGAAAGGCAGAGGTGATTGGTCGGGAAAAAGAATAAGTGTGGCCCCTTTATTTATTTATTTATTATTGAGGCTTCTATGCCGCCGACTCCCGGGGGCTCGCGGCGGCTCACAAGAGCCAGAGGCATAAAAACAAAGATTAAAAACATAAAACAATTGAACAATTAGAGCAATAGCAGAACAGGCAATAAAACAAATGGAGCAGCAACAGGAGCCACAACACAGTACCCAGAGCACGCGGGCCTACTCTCCGAAGGCCTGCCTATACAGATGGGTTTTGCAGGCCCGCCTGAATGGGAGTAAATCCCTCAGGGCTCCGGTTTCGGCCGGGAGGGCGTTCCACAGCGTGGGGGCTATGACGGAGAACGCCCTCCGGCGGGTAGATGTCAGATGTGCCGACTTTGCTGATGGTATTTCCAGGAAGTTGGCATCCTCAGACCGTAGTGATCTCGATGGGCAATAGGGAGTGAGGCGGTCCCTCAGATACGCTGGCCCCAGGCCGTACAGAGCCTTGAAGGTAAGAACCAACACTTTGAAGGCGATCCGGTGCTCAATAGGCAGCCAGTGCAGATCCTGCAAGACGGGTGTTATACGGCAACCTGCTGGCGTGCCAGACAGGAGCCGGGCGGCAGTGTTCTGCACCAGCTTGGGCTTCCGGATCGACGACAGAGGAAGGCCAACGTAGATATTATTTGTAGGCAAAGAGATGAGGTAGTTTTGTTGCTTGAATCTTCTTCCAGGACTTGTGCAACCGGCATTGAGAAAAGTAGCTTGCCAAAGAGGGGATGTCACTTTGTATTATGTTCAGTGTAGACTCATATAATGTAGCTGCTGCTGCCATGCCCCTCCGGTGCCGCTTGGATCCCCAGGCGCCCGCCACCGGCTTCTACCTCCCCAAGTGGCTCCTCCACTCCATGCCCACTTTGGCTGACATTGCGGCAGCAGTGGAGGAGTCAGCAATGCGAAGCTAGGAGCCACTGAGTGACAGGCCGCCTGGAAAACTTGAGTATATCCCAACTTTTATACCTGGCATATAAGACAACCCCCGACTTCTGAGAGGATTTTCCAGGGTTAAAAAAGTGTCTTATAGGCCGGAAAATACCTGCTCTGATATGTACTTTCCTGCAAGTCACCTTCACCGTGTTTTAGTTGGATCCTGCAGAGCTAACCGGGAAAGACCTCCTTGATAGCGCCTTCCCGATATCTGTGGAATGCCCCCCTCCCAAGGCTGCTTCTACACTAGAATTAAATGCAGTATCTGCCATGGCTCAATGCTATACAATTCTCGGAGTTGTAGTTTGGTGAGGCACTTGCACTTTTTGGTAGAGAAAGCTCAAGACCGTGTAATGCTACAACTTTATTTATTTTATTTATTTATTTACATCATTTATATTCCGCCCTTCTCACCCTGCAGGGGACTCAGGGCGGGTCACAATGCACATATACAGGCAAACATTCAATGCCATAGACATGCAACATATATAGACAGACACTCAGAGGCAATTTAACATTCCAGCTTCTGGCCACCTGGGGGAGCTGTTGCATTCATTCTTTTTCATACTTCCCGGAGATTTTATGGCCTCGTAAATCAGTTAAATTAGCCTTCCCATAAAGTGGTACTTAAATTTCCTACTTGACAGATGCAGCTGTCTTTCGAGTTGCAAAGGTCGACAACAAGCTAAACAAGTTTGTTGAGAGCTCACCCTGACCCGGGCAGACCTCGAATTCATGACCTTCTGGTCAGTAGAGATCTTATGCAGCTGACTCCCAGCCAGTCCCGGTGTTTCATAGCACTGAGCTATGGCAAGCTGCATTAATTCTCGAGTGTAGATGCATCCCTAGAGAGCTCTGATTGGCATTCTCCTTGGTAGCATTTGGATGCCGGAATAAGACCTTCCTTTTCCAGCATTCATTTAGCCCATGATTTTATCACTGCTGTAAATGTTTTCTTGCTTGTTTTTAACATCTTTTCAATATTTGAAGCTTCCAAATATTGCAACTTTGTGATTATATTGGCATTTTTACTAGATTTCCTGTAATATTTACGATGTTACTGGCTTAGTTGTATAGCCGTAAAGTATCCAAGCTGAGTACACTACCAAAACATTTTAAAATTCCATGTATACTAGAGTATAAGCCGAGTTTTTTTTAGACCTTTTTGGGGTTGAAAGAACTCCCCTCGGCTTATAATTGAGTAAAGGTTATTTATTATTTTACTCTGTTATTATTATTATTATTTTATTACATTTATTATTTTACTCTGTTATTATTACATTTATTATTTTACTCTATTTATTACTATTACACTTATTATTTCACTCTATTATTACTATTATTATTACATTTCCATTATTTTACTCTTATTACTTTTATTACATGTATTATTTTACTCTATTATTATTGGAAGGATATGTAAGCACCTTTACATTGAAGAAGGTTACAATTATGGTTAATCAGTCTTATCTTAAATTACAGTTTTATATAAATATTCAAAAACATTTAACCTACTGATGCCTCAATTAATGTACTTTTATTGGTATCTATTTTTACCAGTAGCTGCTGCATTTCCCACCCTCGGCTTATACTCGAGTCAAATGTTTTCCCAGTTTTTTGTGTTAAAATTAGGGTTCTCGGTTTATTTTTTAATTTATTTATTTATATTCCGCTCTTCTCACCCCGAAGGGGACTCAGAGCGGATTACAGTACACATACTTGCAGACAATCCCTGCAGTTCAACATATGACATATAGACATATGACGTTTATCACAGTACAGTACATACATTTTTGACATATTACACACATATAAACGAACAGAGCAAACTTCCGGCCACCAGGGGGAGCTGACACACTCCTCATCTCTCAACGTTTTCCAGCGTCCCTTTGTTGTTCTTCCGCATTCCTCAGCGATTCCTGGGTTCTTTCATGGCCTCATAAATCAGTCAAATTTTGCCTCCCCACTTAATGTGGTACCTTTATCTCCTACTTGACAAATGCAACTATCAGGTTGCAAAGGTCGACAGCAGGCTACACTTAAGGTCGAGCACCCACCTCGACCTGGGCAGGCTTCAAACTCAGGACCTTGCTGGTCAGAGAGATCTTATGCAGCTGACACTTAGCCAGCTGCGCCACATTCCCGGTCGGCTTATATTTGGGTCAGCTTATACTCGAGTATATATGGTAAATAAAAACTGAGAAAAGAAACCTTGATTACAAAAGAGCTTGATCCAGGTTGTTGGTGCCCAAACTGCAAAGCATTACCTCTTTCTACACTGAAGGGGATGAAATTAGCCAACATGGAGCTGTTTGGAAGAATAGAGAAAACGTGTATTATTCCCATGTTACACACACATTCCTTTCTCGTCCCTCACAGGAAGACCCAGGTTGCTGGAAGCCAGCTGTGTGCATGAATTTTTGTGCAGCATTTCTGGCTTTTGTGAAGAAAGTGGTGACAGAAGACAATTCAAAGTGAGTAGCTGTAACTTCTTTCCTTTATCTAGCATTGAGAATGTTTTCCAGCATTTTCTGGGTTGATACCAAGGATCTTACTTTGGCAACTTACGCTATGAAAATATTAGTTGCTTACCTGTAACTGTAGTTCCCTGAGTGTCTTCTGTTAATATGTACTTATGTAATTTCTGCGCAGGCGCAGGAATTACATAAGTACATATTAACAGAAGACCACGACAGGGAACACAATGTTTGTTCCTGGGTTATAAATATTATTTCCTAATTGGTAAATATCTACATGCAAGTGTGGATGGAAATATGGGTGAGTAGAGAAATTGTAAGGGTCCTGAATAAACAAAAATAAAGCAAAAGTGATATGTACAAAGGAGAAGGACCAGGCTGTGGTGCAGCTAGTTAGTAGCCAGCTACATTAAATCACTACTGACCGAGAGGTCATGAGTTTGAAACCAGCTCAGGTCACAGTGAACTCCCGACCCTTAATAGTCTAGCTTGCTGTTGACCTATGCAGCCCGAAAGTTGCATCTGTCAAGTAGGAAATTTAGGTACCACTTTATGCAGGGAGGTTAATTTAATTAACTTGCAACGCCATTAAACCTTCCAGCAGCATTTGGAAGAATGAGGAAGTACTCCATCAAAGCACTCGGTGTCACAAGTGGATGGTGAAGCAGCAGCTCCACCTGTGGCTGGAATCAAGCATACCCTCATGAAGTCAGAAAAAAGCTGGAATGTTAAATTGCCTCTGTGTCTGTCTATAGATGTTGTATGTCTAAATGGCATTGAATGTTTGCCATGTATATGTGAATTGTAATCTGCCCCCTGAATCCCCTGCGGGGTGAGAAGAGCGGAATATAAATACTGCAAATAAATAAATAATTCAAATTGTACTTCCACAATAAAATCTCTTCATATGGCAACAGAGCTTTTCCACTGCTCAGGGGCAGTGCCAAGCCAGCCTTGTGCTAGCTATGCCACCACTGGCTTAGCACTGCCATCCTCAAGCCTGGAGAAGCTGCTGGTAGAGCTGAAGCCAGAAGGGACAAAGCCAGGCTGCGCCAAGCCCCTCCCCTCCCTCTGGTTTTGGAGCTCCCAGCAGCTTCTCAGGCTTGAGGATGGCAGTGCTAAGCCAGTGGTGGCATAGCTAGCACAAGGCTGGCTTGGCACTGCCCTCCTCAAGCCTGGAGAAGCTGTTGGGAGTGCCAAAGCCGAGGAGGGGGCGGGGCTTGGTGCAGCCTGGCTCCGCCCGAGAAGCGCCCCATCCGGCTGGGATCGACCTCCTTTGGTCCCAGGATCGACTAGTCAATCGTGATCCACTTCCTGGGCAGCCCTGTACTAGAGGGTGTAAAATGTAAGAACTTTTGGGGTTTATTTCCAAAGCAGCCTATTTGTCCTACTGTTTTACATTGCTTTGCGGGGAGAGTATCTCACCCATGATCAGCTTCCCTATTTCCCCTCCCTCTGCAGGTTGGTCCACCTCTTTGCCTGGGAGCCTGGGCAACCAGTTTCCTTCACGGTGCATCGCGACTCCAGCTACACCTTCCTGCCCGACTGGTACGTGGAGGCCCTGAGCACGGAGAAGCCCCCAACGCCACAGATCCTGGACTGATGAGCTTGACCTGGGTTATGAGGGTGGGAGGGGGGATGTAGAGAACAAGCTACTTCTCTACCTAGATGTTGGCACACCAGGAGAGGCAGTGGCTGGAAGCTGATAGGGATGGAAGAGATCTACTGGCCCCTTGGCCACTAGGAAGACAGAACAAAGTAATAAATTACACTGTAAATACATCGTTTTGTAGCAGTGTTTATGGGAGGAGGGTCTGTCTTTCCTTTGCTCCTCTTTAATGCCTCACCGCGGAAGAAAATGGACCCAACTATGAGGAAAAACAATGGGTCCAGAAGGAAAGCATCTGCAACCAGAGGCGGAAAGCTTGGAATGGTTTCTTTTTCGATTGCAATCCCCAGAATCCCCCATCCAGCTGAAGTCCTGTTGGTTCTTTTAGTTGCAGGAGGCGAGAAATCGTATTTCAGACAGCAAAATATCTTGGGAGGGAGGTCTACACCTGTTGAACTTTCATAGAATCAGAGTTGGAAGGGACCACATGGGCCACCTAGTCCAACCCCCTGCCACGCAGGAAAAGGACAACCAAAGTACACCTGACAGATGGCCATTCAGCCTCTGTTGGAGGCTTCTCTACATACTGAGGCAGAGAGTTCCATTGTTGAACGGCTCTTCCAGACAGGAAGTTCTTCCTCCCCCTTTTTATTGTTTTATCATTGTCAACACAATATTATACAATGTCTATTTACAGCCGATTCATGTTATTCATTACTAGCTACAATACTTCAATCTTTAGCATCTGCCATTATGTTTTTCTTATACATTTTTGTGTCCCTCACCGCTGTGCTCCCCGCCCCCTCCCAAGCCATTGCTTTTACATATCATTCGTCCAACATTTCATTTCTTCTTGTGGAGGTAACTTTCCTTCTTCCTTTTCTAATCCTTTTTCAATAAATTTTCTCCATACCTCATCAAAATCACTTTGTTTCCATATACTCTTTTTACTTTTAATATACATGTTAACTTGTCATTTATTGCCAGTTTCCATACTTCCTTGTACCATTCCTCTATTTGTATATTTATTTTTTTTCCAATTCCTTGCTATAAGCAGTCTTGCTTTTGTTAATAGGTTTGTTATGGCATCTTTATCCTTTTTTCCCAATTGTTTACTATTATATAATGATAATAAAGCTATACTAGGACTTCTTTCTATTTTAATATTCATTATATCTTCTATTTCTTTAAATACTTTCGCCCAAAATTTGTATAACATATTTACATTGCCACCGCATATGTATATATGTTCCTGTTTCTTGGCATCCTCTCCAACAATTTTTCGAGTAGTTTTTATTTATATTTGCTATTCTTACTGGTGTAAGGTACCATTTCCATACTAACTTACAATAATTTTCTTTAATCCTTATTGATACATTTTTTAGATGTCTTTGTCTCCATAATTGTTGCCACTCTGTTTCCTTTATTTTTATCCCTACATCTTCTTCCCAAACCTCCTTAAGGGTGTTATTTTTTGTTTTTCCTTCCTTTATTTCAATTATTATCTTATATACTTTACTAGTTATTCCTTTCAAGTTTTCGTGCTTTTCTACATCCCTCCCATTTTGTATTATTTGTTCAAATTGGTTAACCTTACTTCCTTTGTTATTATTATTTAGCCAATTTTTAAACCATTGTTCTAATTGTATACAATGGAACCATGTCAATTTTATTTCTCTAAATTCTTCCATAATCGTTTCCTTCTTCATTCCTACCTTTATCCAATCCCCCATTTTATCTTTAAAATTTTCCCTTAACTTTTTATTCTTCCTAATGTTCAGGCGGAATCTCCTTTCAGTGAATGTAGGTCAGAATTGGCAAATTTGAATTCTCTGGAAGTTTTTAAGCAGAGGCTGGATGGCCATCTGCTTGGGGAGCTTTGATTCTGTTTGCTAATGAGTTGGACTGGATGGCCCTTGTGGTCTCTTCTGACTCTTATGGTTCTATGAAGGGGGAATTTGAATGCATCTGTTCTCCCTTCCTGGAATTTATTTATTTATCATATTTCTATACCGCCCCTCTCAGCCCGAAGGGGACTTGGGGCAGTTTACACAAGGCAGTCTCTGCCCTCCAAAACACAAGCAAAAGCAAACCAAACAATAACCATATAACATAACAATTAGCAATTAAAAGATACAATTGCAATCTTAGCGTCATGTTGTAATCACTTTCCGTCACATCGTCATCATTCCATATATCTCATTAAACCGTTATATTTCATCAGCAAATGCCTGCTCAAACAGCCAGGTCTTAACTTTCTTGTGAAATGTCAGGAGGGAGGGGGCCGATCTGATGTCACTAGGGAGGGCGTTCCAAAGCCGAGGCGCTGTCTCGTCCCCGCCAATTGCGCCTGCGAAGAAGGCGGGACCGAGAACAGGGCCTCTCTGGATGATCTTAAACATCTCAATGGTTCATAGGGAGAGATGCGTTCGGTCAAGTAAGTTGGACCAGAACCGGTTAGGGCTTTAAAGGCTAAAGCCAGCACTTTGAATTGTGCCCGGTAGCAAACTGGCAGCCAGTGGAGCTGGCACAACAGGGGAGTTGTACACTCTCTGAATGCCGCTCCTGTTATCAACCTGGCTTCCGAACAGTCTTCAAAGGCAACCCCACATAGAGAGCATTGCAGTAATCTATACGGGATGTAATCAGAGCGTGGACCACCGTGGCCAAGTCAGACTTCCCAAGGTACGGGCGCAGCTGGCGCACGTGTTTTCTAGCCCCGGTGTTTCATCCACTTCTCCATCTGACAACCACTCTGCAGAGGACAAAATATCCAACTTCAAATTATCTTAGCTGAGTGTGGCCACAATTGGGCCAAGTGGGACCTCCTGGTGTTGATGGATTGCAATTTTCACCGGGCACAGCCAAATGGCATCTAGAACTTGGCTTAAAGAGAAGTACTTAGAGTTGAATAAAGTTCTCAGTTGTATTACACATTTGCGAGATGACATTCTGGGCAAGAATCATGCAAAGAAAAAATTGAACCAAAATATTTTGAAGGAGGGGACCCGGAAAGGGGTTACAGGGACCAGAACAATAGATCTAGGGTAGAGGTGTCAAACTCATTTTTATTGAGGGCCACACCAGCCTTTTGGTTGCCTTGAAATGGTTAAATGTTACTACACACACTTGTAGCAGAGTCAATACAGATAAACACACTGAAAGACTGTAGATATATATATAATGAATGTTTCAATTATTAGAACCCTTGTCGATACAGTATATGTATCCCGTGACGCTGTGCATTCTGCTGATTTAATTGCCGCTTGAGAAATCCCATAGGGGCGAAATGGATCGAGAGCCTTGCAGAGACCGGGGGGGGCGGCCCCTCCAGCGTCCCAAGCAGTTAATGCCAGTAAACCTGCCAGCAACAACACAGTAAATATTGGATTACAATTTCGGGAACTGTATCTCCTATGAACTGGATTTTGTGATCACCCATTTGGGAATATCAGTGGGAGACTGGCAATGAACTGAGATTGCTACAGGCGCATTTGTTTCATTTGGATTGTATCCCCTCCCCGGTCTCTCCCCCACATCCTACGGACTCTCGAACTGTTTTCCACTGTGTTTATTTTGTATTTCATGTTGAAAGGTTTACTCATTTGTAACATCATATACCAATTTTGGTTGTGTAAAAGAAAAAGTGTGAATGTTCATTAACTCGACAAGGGTTCTAATAATTGAAACATTCATTATATATATGTATATGTATGTATATATATATATATATACACACACACACACACACACACACACAGTCTTTCAGTGTGTTTATTTGAAATGGTTAAATGACAACTCCCATCAATTTTGATTATCCGTCATGCAGACTTGAGATAATGGGAATTGCACCCCAACAGCACTTGTGGCTCAGAGGTTGGGGAAAGGTTAATGGATATTTCAGTCAGATCTACAAGCCTTATGTCTAAATCCAAATCCCATTCTCCTGACTGAACAACGGGAGAACAGAAGAACATAAGAAGAGCCATGCTGAATCGGACCTCAGCCCATCTAGTCCAGCATTCTGTATCACACAGTGGACCCCAGTTGTACACGGGGATCTCGAGCAGAAGGGAGGGCAAAACCCTGACCTGCTCCCGACCCCCCACAACCAGTACCCAGGGAAATCCTGCCTACCTCAACCAACTCCGAGGTGGCACTTGAATGTCCTTATCAGTAACTACCGATACACTTGGTATCCATGAATCTGTCTAATCCTGCCTTGAAGTTGTTCAGGCTGACAGCTGTCACAACCTCTTCTGGAAGTAAATTCCATAACCCAATGACCCTCTGGGTGAAGAAATATTTCCCTTTATTAGTCCTAATTTTCCTACCTTGGAGCTTTAGGGAGTGCCCCTAGTCCTAGTGTTGTGTGACAGAAAAATATTTTTCTTTATTCACCTTTTCTATCCCATGCATGATTTTATACACTTCGATCAAGTCACCTCTTAGACGCCGTCTTTCAAGGCTGAAAAGACCAAGGCGTTGCAACCTGATTTCATAAGGGAGCCGCTCCATCCCTTGGATCATTCTTGTTGCCCTTTTCTGTACCTTTTCCAGTTCCGTTATATCCTTCTTGAGGTGCGGAGACCAGAATTGTACACAGTACTCCAAATGTGGCCTTACCATAGATTTGTAGAGAGGTAATACAACATTTGCTGACCTATTTTCGATTCCCTTCCTGATCATGCCAAGCATAGAATTTGCTTTTTTCACTGCTGCTGCGCACTGGGTTGACATCTTCATTGAGCTGTCCACCAAAACCCCAAGATCCCTTTCCTGGTTTGTCTCGGAAAGCTTTGACCCCATCAATGTGTAGGTGTAGTTGGGGTTCTTTGCCCCGATGTGCATGACTTTACACTTGTTTAGGTTAAAATGCATTTGCCACTTTGTTGCCCATTCACTCAATTTCGAGAGATCTTTCTGGAGCTCTTTACAATCAGTTTCATTTTTAACTACCCTGAACAATTTAGTGTCGTCTGCAAACTTTGCTACCTCAGAATTCACTTCTACATCCAGATCATTAATGAATAAATTGAAAAGTAACGGAGCCTTTCCGTGTTCCTATATCCAATCTCCCATCAGCTCTAGCCATGATGTCTAATGATGAGGAATACAGGGGCTGTAGCCCAGCATCTGGAAGGACATAAAATGACATACTGGTCCAGATTCAGTCCACGGTCCTTGAATTTGACACATGCAATCTAGAGGCTTGGGTCACACATCCCCCACTACTGTCATAAATGTCTCTATGAGCAGTCATTCTCTATTTTGAACACACACCTGACCTGGATGGGTTTGTTTGCTGCAGAAATATGTCCCTCTATTGACAGCGAGAACTGGGAAGCTCTGGCCCTGGGGCATTAGAATTGGAGGCTAGGTGTTACCAACAGGGCTGTGGAAATCGAAGTGCCAGGAATAGAGTGCAAAAGAGAGAAATATGTCAAGAGGAAGGCATGGCAAGCCAAACCGTGCTGGGAAACAATATGTAGATCTAGAAAAAGCTCACATTTCCACTCCTGTTGACAGCTTTTATTCTTTTATCTCAGCCTCTCAAGAGGTCAGGAATTAAAAGAGACAAGAACACACATTCTCCCAAGGAAGTGAAACAGGCCACATAGGCTCACTGTGTGTAGAGGCTGGCAGCAAACACTATGTCCCTCTTGATCATGTTGGAAGCCGCTTCCATTTTGGCGTGGAGCGTGGGCTCCCCGGTGACCCGGGCAGCGTTGCGCATCTCACGGCAGGTCTCATCCAGGCGTTGGATGCAGCGCACAATGATCCCTTCTTGCACGTCAGTCAGGCGGGCAATTTCGGCAAATGGCTTGGGAGGAAACAAAAGGATCAGTTAGCTCGGGGGTGTCGAACTTGTGGCTCTCCAGATGTTTGAGCCTCCAACTACCAGAAGCCCTAGCCAACTTGTCTAATGGCCAGGAATTCTGAGAGCTGAAGTTTAGAGGCCGGAGGAATGGCAGTTAGAGATGGTGGGAGGGTCTTTCAGCGGCTGTTGGAGAGTGCTTGGTTGTTAGAATGGCTCCCTCCTACTCAACAGCTGTTAAAGATAGTGGAAGGGTCCCTCAGTGGCTTCTGGAGAGTGCTTGGTTGGTAGGCAGACTCCCTCCCACTCTAGGACGGAGGAATGGCAGTTGAAGATGGTGGAAGGGTCTCTCAGCGGCTGTTGGAGAGTGCTTGGTTGTTAGACTGGCTCCCTCCTACTCAACAGCTGGTTGAATGGCTGTTAAAGATGGTGGAAGCAGGCCCGGATTACACATAAGGCCACCCTAGGCCATGGCCTAGGGTGGCAGCCATGGGGAAGCAGCAGATCCGGACCCTCCCCAAAAAGTTAAAATTTTTTTTTAAAGAATTCCCAAAAAAAAGGACGCATGCGCGCGGCGACGAAAGCGCAATCCACGGCCGCCCCGCCACCCCCTTGCTCTGCTCCTCTCGGCTCCAAAGGCTCTGCCCCCGCCCCTGGCTCCGCCCTGCCCCTGGCTTCACCCCGCCCCCAGCTCCGCCTCCTCACCAGCGCGAGGAGGAAGGAAAGCCCCACCCCCGGAGCCAACGACGCAGGGAGCCGTCATGCCGGCCTCAGAAGCGGCCAAAATCGCTCTTTTCAGGCCGGCATGGTGGCTTTAGGAGGAAGGGAGGAGCCACGGGGAGGCTCCCCACGGCTCCTCCCTCCCTCCTAAAGCCATCATACCGGCCTGAAAAGGGCAATTTCAGCCGCTTCTGAGGCCAGCATGTTGGCTTTAGGAGGGAGGAGCCGTGGGGAGGCCCCACCCTTGGGGGGTGGGGCTTTCTTTCCTCCTTCTCCTCGCCCTGGCTAGGAGGTGGGACGGAGCCGGGGGCGGGGGCAGAGCCTTTGGCCTAGGGCGCCAAAAGGCCATGATCCGGGTCTGGGTGGAAGGGTCTCTCAGTGGCTTCTGGAGAGTGCTTGGTTGGTAGGCAGACTCCCTCCCACTCTAGGACGGAGGAATGCCAGTTAAAGATGGTGGAAGGGTCTCTCAGCCGCTGTTGGAGAGTGCCTACTTAGTGGGCTAGCTCCCTTCTACGTTACAGCCAGTGTAAAGGCAGTAAAACAAGGGTGCTCACACTTTTTCAGCATGCGAGCTACTTATAAAACAACCAAGTCAAAATGATCTACCAACCCACTACTCAGAGAGCCATAAAAGCAAAATATTTGGAAATTTATTTCAGTGAGAGCCATATAATATATTTTAAGACTAAATGCGAGTATAATAAGCCCCTGAAATTATTCATAATAGTAATGATGATGATATTCATTCAGCCTCTGCTACTACTACTACTACTACTAATAGTAATAATAGTAACAACAAGAACAGGTTCCTAGAGTAGGAGGAGACCCCCAAGGGCCATCCAGTCCAACATCCTTCTGCCATAAGGGAAAAATACAATCAAAGCATTCCTCACAGATGGCCATTCAGCCTCTGATAATAATAATAAAAATGGGTTCCTAGAATAGGAGGAGACCTCCAAGGGACATCCAGTCCAACCTCCTTCTGCACCTGGGCGGTGTCGGGAGCCTGTGTGTGTGTGTGGGGGGGGGAGAGACTGAGCCTTCCTCCCGCCCTGCCTGCAAACTATCAGGACGCCCTACGTGATCTACCAGTAGATCGCGATCTACCTAATGAGCACCCCTGCAGTAAAAGATGGCAGGAGGGCCTCTCAGCAGCTGTTGGAAAGAATGGCTCCCTCCCACTCAGTGGCTGGTGGAATGGCAGTTAAAGATGGCGGAAGAGTCTCTCAGCGTCTGTTGGAGTGTACCCTCCCACTCACAGGCCAGAGTTACTAGGACAGAAACTCATCTATAACTAACAGAAGCACTATTAATATACAGTGTTCAAAACACTTTATAAATACAGTATGGCCCCTATACCTACAGTTTCATTAATCCACTTCCAGCAAAATGTATCAGGCCTTTAGAACTTGTGGCCCTCCTAGTGTCCGGGGCTTCAACTCCCAGAAGCCCTAGCCAGCTTGTCCAAGGGTCGGGAATTTTGGGAGCTGTAGTCCAAAGCACCTGGAGTGCCATAAGTTGTGCAGGCCTGTATTATATACCTAGGTATAGCTCTAGAAATTTTAGTTATAAAAGGATCAAGTCCTCCAAAAGTGGGTCGACATATCCATACGTCAGTGTGAGAAGGCGGACACGGCACCAGCGGCCCAGGAGGGTCCCGCCATTGCCATTCTCAAGGCAGCCATGGGACCAATGGGCCCAGAAGTGCCTCACCATCACCCTCTACGCAGCCGTTGCACCAATGGACCAGGAGGACCCCGCCATCACACTCTTCAAGGCAACCGTGGCACCAACGGCCCCAGGAGGGTCTTGCATTGCCTTCTACTAGGCTGCCGTGGCTTCCAGTTGATTTATCGTTGTTGTTTGCTCATTTTGGCAATGAATGTTTACCACTTTCTTACTTTTGTCTGTCCCCTCACTCTTTGGGGAGAAATGGCGGTATATAAATAAATAAATACTACTACTATTATTACTACTGTACCATACCAAAAAAGGGAACATTTTCCTCTTTGGTATAGAGTGGTGAAAGGCTTAGCCTATCTTAAGAGAACGTAAAAGAAGGACTAACTCCTATTCTCCTCCATGGTACCGCTTTGGGACTTTTTTGAATGCCTGGATTGCAAAGTAAAGGCGGTGGTCAGGGGCAACACTGATGTTTTCTCCTCTCCATGGAATGAACCTTGACATATCCACGGGTCATATCAAAATCCATTATTTTGACCCCAAAACATGCTCTCAACTTAATCAGGGACAACACTGATGTTTTCTCTTCTCCATGGAATGAACCCTGATTTATCCACGGGTCATGACAAAATCCATTATTTTGACCCCAAAACATGCTCTCAACTTAATCATGAGGTTAACTTAGGTAAAGGTTTTCCCTCGATATTAAGTCCAGTCGTGTCCGACTCTGGGGGTTGGTGCTCATCTCCATTTCTAAGCCGAAGAGCCAGTGTTGTCCGTAGACACCTCCAAGGTCATGTGGCCAGCATGACCTTCCCGCCGAAGCAGTGCCTATTGATCTACTCACATTTGCATGTTTTTGAACTGCTAGGTTGGCAGAAGCTGGGACTTATGCATGCCTATATGCAGCAACCTCTCTAGGCATTTTAGGGCCCCTAACACATCTAGAGACTCCTAGGAGGTTTACAAAACTCTCTAGGTTCACCATAATGACTAGAGGAAGCTGACCACAGAGTCATACTGGAGAACTCTGAGATTCCTAGTGAGAAGATTCTAAATCAAATTTGTAACTAATAAATTCCACAAAAAATAAAATTGCAAATGTGGAGGGAAGAAAGTATAGCCCATCCAAGCACTATCCAAGGCTGACCCTGCTTAGCCTCCAATATCAGACAGGGACTTTACAGTATATCTAGTCATGTATAAGTTAACTATGTGTATACATCGAGAAAACAAGTCTGCTCCCTCTTCCCTATGACAAACTTTCAAATATTTAGAACATAAGAACATAAGAACATAAGAAGAGCCATGCTGAATCGGACCTCAGCCCATCTAGTCCAGCATTCTGTATCACACAGTGGCCCACCAGTTGTACACGGGGATCTCGAGCAGAAGGGAAGGCAAAACCCTGACCTGCTCCCGACCCCCCACAACCAGTACCCAGGGAAATCCTGCCTGCCTCAACCAACTCCGAGGTGGCACTTGAATGTCCTTTTCAGTAACTACCGACACACTTGGTATCCATGAATCTGTCTAATCCTGCCTTGAAGCTGTCCAGGCTGACAGCTGTCACAACCTCTTCTGGAAGCGAGTTTCATAACCCAATGACCCTCTGGGTGAAGAAATATTTCCCTTTATTAGTCCTAATTTTCCTACCTTGGAGCTTCAGGGAGTGCCCTCTAGTCCTAGTGTTTTGTGACAAAGAAAATATTTTTTCTTTATTCACCTTTTCTATCCCATGCATGATTTTATACACTTCGATCAAGTCACCTCTTAAACGCCGTCTTTCAAGGCTGAAAAGACCAAGGCGTTGCAACCTGATTTCATAAGGGAGCCGCTCCATCCCTTGGATCTTTGACCCCATCAATTTGTAGGTGTAGTTGGGGTTCTTTGCCCCGATGTGCATGACTTTACACTTGTTTAGGTTGTTTAGGTTAAAATGCATTTGCCACTTTGTTGCCCATTCACTCAATTTCGAGAGATCTTTCTGGAGCTCTTGACAATCAGTTTCATTTTTAACTACCCTGAACAATTTAGTGTCGTCTGCAAACTTTGCTACCTCAGAATTTACTCCTACATCCAGGTCATTAATGAATAAATTAAAAAGTAACGGACCCAAAACTGAACCTTGGGGTACGCCACTTCTCACCTCTTTCCACCCAGAGAAATGTCCGTTTATTACCACCCTTTGTTTCCTACAGTTTAGCCAGGTTCCAATCCAGGACAAGACCTGTCCCCTGATTCCATGGCTGAAGAGCTTATTTAGGAGCCTTTGGTGAGGGACTTTGTCAAAAGCCTTTTGAAAGTCAAGGTAAACAATATCGACTGGGTCCCCTTTATCTATGTGTTTATTTACACCCTCAAAGAATTCTAACAAGTTAGTAAGACATGATTTGCCTTTGCAGACACCATGTTGATTTTCTTTCAGCAATGCCTGTTCTTCTATGTGCTTAGTAATTTTTTCTTTAATAATGGTTTCCATCACTTTGCCTGGAACTGAGGTTAGACTAACTGGTCTATAATTTCCTGGATCACCTCTGGATCCTTTCTTGAAGATCGGTGTTACATTTGCCTCCTCCAGTCCTCGGGTACAGTGCCTGATCTTAGAGAAAGGTTATATATCTTAGCTAGAAGTTCAGCAATTTCACACTTGAGTTCCTTAAGAACTCTGGGGTGGATGCCGTCTGGACCTGGTGATTTTTTGACATTTAGTTTAGTAAGGCATATGAGAACATCCTCCTTGTTTATCTCTATCTGTTTTAATTCTTTTAATTCCCTCCCTGAAAAAACTGACTCAGCTGCAGGCATATGTTGTCTGTCCTCCTGTGTGAAAACAGAGGCAAAGAAGTCATTTAGCCGCTCAGCAATCTCCTTGTCTTCGCTGATTTTCCAATGTCGTCGAGTGGCCCAACTGCTTTTCTAGTTGGGTTCCTGCTTCTGATGTACTTAAAGAAGTTTTTGTTGTTTTTTTAAATATTCTTTGCTATGTGTGCCTCAAAATCTCTCTTGGCTTTCCTGACTGATGCTTTGCATTTAGTTTGCCAGAGCTTGTGTTCCTTTCTGTTCTCCTCGGTAGGAAGAAACATGGCTATCGTGTCTCATCTCAACCTTCTCTTCTGCAGGCTAAACATACCCAGCACTTTAAGCTACTCCTCATAGGAATTCATGTCAGATCCAGACCTTTGATCGTTTTTAGTCACCCTTCTTTGGACATGCTCCAGCTTGATTTGTGGTGCCCAGAACTGGACACAGACTCCCAGGGAAATGGACCAGTCATAGAGCTCAAACACTTACCATGCCACGGGCCCATTCGTAAACCACCTCCACCAGCCCAAATTTGTACTGCTCCACGAAGTCCTCCACCGACTCCTGTAGGCCACACTTCCGTTGCAACAGGGCAATCTCCTCTGCCACGGATCGGATGTGCTCTACGCCCTGAAGGGCAAAGGGGAACAGGGGAATCATGACCTGCAAAGCCTAGGCTCATGAATAGCTAGGCTCCAACTCCCAAGAGTTCCTGATCACAAACTGTATTGGCTGATGGGAGTTGGAAGGCACCGAGTGGAAAAGGCATCTGGAAGCCAACTTCATTCAATCATAAAATAGAATCATAAAATCATAAAATGAGAAGAGATCCCAAGGCAGTCCAGCCCCATTCTCCCATGTAGGAACACACATCCCAAGCACTCCCGACAGATGGCCATCCAGCCTCAGTTTAAAAATTTAGAATAATAATAATAATAATACTTTTTTGTATTCTGCCCTATCTCCCCAAAGGGACTTAGGGCAGATTACAGCAAACAAAAACATAAGAGGCATAGAATAAACATAGAGGCATGGAATAATAAGAGTTGGGAGAGACCACATGGGCCATCTAGTCCAGGGGTGAGCAATTATTTTTTCCAAGGGGCCACACGAGAACCAAAAAATATTATGGAGGGCCGCACGAAAAGGCTGAACTATATTCTACATAATATCAATTGAATTTCTTTAATAATAATAAAAAGGCACTAAATTGCGTTTTTGATATATTAATAAGTCTGGTAAGAGTATACGTTATGAGCAATGAAAAAGAGAGGTTGTCATAGGAAAAATGACATTTATTCACTAAAATTTTACAAAACAATGGTTAACAAAATGTGAACATTTGTATCATTTGCGATTCATTATATCAGGGGTCAGTAACTCAGAGAGCCATAAAAGCAAAATATTTGGAAATTTATTTCAGTAAGAGCCATATATATTTTAAGACTGAATTCAACTAAATGTGAGTATAATAAGCCCCTGAATTTATTCATAATAATAATTATGATAATATTAATTCAGCGTCTTCTAACAACAACAACAACAACAACAACAACAGGTTCCTAGAGTAGGAGGAGACCTCCAAGGGCCATCCAGTCCAACCTCCTTCTGCCAGGGCCCTTCCACACAGGCCTATAACACTGACTATTAAGGCAGAAAATCCCACAATCTCTGCTTTGAACTGGGTTATCTGAGTCCACACTCATATAATCTGGTTCAAAGCAAAGAAAATGGGATTTTATTCAGATGTGTGGAAAGGAAATCAGATAAGCCAGGAACTTTCCACACAGGCATATAACACTGAATATTAAGGCATAATATTCATTCAGCCTCTGCTAATAATAATAATAATAATAATAGGGCCATCCAGTCCAACCTCCTTCTGCCATAAGAAAAACAACAATCAAGAAGATTGTAACAACAACAAAAGGAGGAGACCTCCAAGGGCCATCCAGTCCAACCTCCTTCTGCCATAAGAAAAAAAAACACAAGGCACTCCTCACAGATGGCCATTCAGCCAATAATAATAACAACAACAGGTTTCTAGAGTAGGAGGAGACCTCCAAGGGCCATCCAGTCCAACCTCCTTCTGCCATAAGGGAAAAACACAAAGCATTCCTCACAGATGGCCATCTTGAACCAAACTTGGCACACTGAACCAACAGAAAGTACTGAAAGGGTTTGCTGGGCATTTACCTTGAGTTTGAGAGTTGTAGTTCTCCTACATCCAGAGAGCACTGTGGACTCAAATGATGGATCAGGACCAAACTTGGCACAAACCTCCAATTTGCCCAAAGAGGCAGAAGAGGAGGAAGCCAGGAAGGGAATGGATGTGCCCCCGCGCGCTCCGGCCTCGGCCCTACCCCTTTTCTGCTCTGGCCCCATCCCCTTTCCCTCAATGCACTCCCGCTCCTTCCCTCTTCCGTTCAGGTGGTGGAGCGGGGAAGGAATGAAAGGGGGAAAGAGGGAGGGAGGGAGGGAAGGAAACAGGAAACAGAAGAAGGGAAAGAGCGCCAAGGCAAGAGGGAGGAGGGAGCGCGTGAGGAGGAAGTGAAGGGAGGAGGAGGAGGGTGAAGGCATGCTCTTGCTCCTGGCCGCCTCCCCTTCTTCCCCCTCCCTTCCCTTCCCCTCCGCTTGCCTGCCTGCCTGCTTCTTCACATTTGTAGCTGCCCCAATGGGAGTTCGCCTCCCTCTCTTCAGGGCGAAGCCTTGAGGGAGCCAAGGGCCAGACAGCATCGGCTGCCGGGCCGGATCTGGCCCGCGGGCCATAGGTTGCCCACCCCTGATCTAGTCCAACCCCCTGCCATGCACGAAAGCACAAAGTATCCCTGATAAATAGCTATCCAGCCTCTGTTAAAAAGTTTCCAAGGAAGGAGTTTCCACCACACTCTGAGGCAGAGGGTTCCACTGTTGAACAGCTCCAGTAGTCAGGAAGTTCTTCCTAATTTTCAGGTGGAATTTCCTTTCCTGTCATTTGAACCAATTGCTCCGAGTCCTAGTTTCAAGGGCAGCAGAAAACAAGCCTGCTCCCTCTTCCTTATGACATCCTTTCACATATTTATACATGGCTATCATGTCTCCTCTCAACCTTCTCTTCCAGAGAAGGACACTCATCACATCCCCTAGTAGTATATTCCACCACTCATAAGAACATAAGAACATAAGTCCTACATCCAGATCACTCAACAGCTCAGTATCTGAAAACTGTCCCAAATTGGCAGCCACCACTGCACCTTGAGGCAAGGACGTTTCTGA
Organism: Anolis apletophallus; assembly: GCA_030556195.1. NCBI lineage: Eukaryota > Metazoa > Chordata > Lepidosauria > Squamata > Anolidae > Anolis > Anolis apletophallus. The sequence goes on along the minus strand of JARBWK010000001.1, from coordinate 194,720,851 downwards.
GTTTCAAGATGCACATCATGAAAGGTTTCTCCTATGGTCTCCGCTCCCACTTCCTCACCTTCTGGAGGACAGAGGGAAGCTGTGGCTCCTCCTGGGTGCGCACTTGGCAGACAGTGCAGCTGAGCAAGGCCACGATCTCCTCTGGACGCAGATCCGTCAGGGCGTTGTCCAGAAGCAGCTGTGTCAGGAGCAGCTCGTGGTTGCTGATCTGGCGGGCCACGCTTCCCTTGAGCTCCACGGCTCCGTTTTCATTGATGTAGCCCAGACAACGGAGGACCTAGGGGTTTGAAAAACAAGAAGGAACAGGGATTTTTGTGAGGAGGAAGGATACAGCACCCCAGACTTTGCAGGCAACACCCATCTCCTGGCCTCATCAAGTCAAGGGACTAGAAGTCTCTCCCACAATATTAATTCCACTACAGGACTTCGTATGGATATGCAAAGCTGCAGCCCTCGCCTTCCCTTTATCTAGGAAAGGATTTATTTTTTTTGTTGTGTCAGGAGCAACTTGAGAAACTGCAAGTCACTTCTGGTGTGAGAGATTTGGCCATCTGCAAGGACGTTGCCTAGGACAGTGTTTCCCAACCTTTTTTGAGCCGTGGCACACTTTTAACATTTAAAAAATCCGGGGGCACACCACCAACCAAAATGACACCAAATGACACTCTAACACAGTAAAGAACGGCTGGGGGATGGTGGCCGGCTGGGAGCAGATGCTGGGAGTGCCAAAGCCGAGGGAGGGGGAGGAGCCAGGCCATGCCATGCCCCGACCCCTCCTTTGGCTTCAGCTCTCCCACAGCTTCTCCAGCCTTGAGGGGGCAGTGCCAAGCCAGCGGTGGCAGAGCCAGCACAATGCCGGCTTGGCACTGCCCCCTCAAGGCTGGAGAAGCTGTGGGAGAGCTGAAGCCGGGGGAGGGGGCGGAGCTAGGCCGTGCCATGCCCCGCCCCCTCCCCCGGCTTCAGCTCTGCCACAGCTTCTCCAGCCTTGAGGGTGGAGGAGGAGGAGGAGCATGAGCGGTGGACGGGCTTCAGCGTGTGGGGCTCCTCCTCTGCGCAGCTTCAGCGAGCGAGGGGCGGGAGTCATGGCGGATTGGAGGCTGGTTGGGGAAGCGCCCCGGCCCCCTCTTCTTTTTCTTTGCTGCCGCCTGACCCTTCCTCCTGCTCCCCCAAGCAGTAGAAGTTCGGCAGAAGTAGCGGGGAAGGGGGCAGGAGGTCCATCACGGCACACTACTGAGCCGCGTCACAGCGGTTGGGAAACACTGGCCTTGGAGACACCTGGATGTTTTGATGATACCAAAGCCAAGACTCCTTCACCCTTTCCCACCCACCGACACCCAGAGAGCACTGTGAACCCAGCCAATGATGGATCTGGACCAAACATGGCAAACGCACTCAACGTCAACAACTTTCAATACTGGTGGGGCTTGGGGGGAATTCCTCTGCGAATTTGGACGTTGCAGTTCACCCACAATCAAAGAGCACTGTGAATCCAACCGGTGATGGATCTGGACCACACTTCGCAAACATATCCAACATGGCCAACTTTGAATACTAGCAGGGTTTGAGGAATATTGACCCAGGATTTCGTGAATTGTAGTTCACCCACAATCAAAGAGCACTACAAACCCAACAGCGATGGATCTGGACCACTCTTTGCAAACATACCCAACATGGCCAACTCTGAATACTAGCAGGGTTTGAGGAATATTGACCCAAGATTTTGGGAATTGTAGTTCACCCACAATCAAAGAGTACTGTGAACCCAACAGGTGATGGATCTGGACCACACTTCGCAAACATACCCAACATGGCCAACTTTGAATACTAGCAGGGTTTGAGGAATATTGACCCAAGATTTTGGGAATTGTAGTTCACCCACAATCAAAGAACACTATGAACTCAACAGGCAATGGATCTGGACCACTCTTTGCAAACATACGCAACATGGCCAACTTTGAATACTAGCAGGGTTTGAGGAATATTGACCCAAGATTTTGGGAATTGTAGTTCACCCACAATCAAAGAACACTATGAACTCAACAGGCAATGGATCTGGACCACTCTTTGCAAACATACCCAACATGGCCAACTCTGAATACTAGCAGAGTTTGAGGAATATTGACCCAAGATTTTGGGAATTGTAGTTCACCCACAATCAAAGAGTACTGTGAACCCAACAGGTGATGGATCTGGACCACACTTCGCAAACATACCCAACATGGCCAACTTTGAATACTATTATTGATAATAAACCAGCATTTGTAAGGCTTACTAAACAGGCTGATTATTGTCATCTACTTTCAAGTCATTTCCAACCTTTGGCAACATGACCACGTTTTGATTTTGGGATTTTTATGGGTTTGTTGAGAGGGATTTTGCCTTCCTTCCTTTGAAACAGAGAGAGGTCATGCAGTGGGTTTCCATGGCTGAGCGGGAATTTGAATGCATCCTGACCTTTGACGTTGCTCAAACCACTACACCATGTATATCAAACTCAAGGCCCTCAATGAAAACAAGTTTGATACCTCTGCACTACACCATGCTGTCTCTTTATACACTTGGAATGAAATCTTGGTCACAGGATGCCTTGATGCCCTTACCTCAACACGCTGGTGATACTCTGGCAGCAGCAGGAGGGACTGGTCAGAAAGCAGGAACCGCAGCTTCTCCAGTTCCTCCAGCACCCGTTGCCGTTCTCTGAACCGCACAAACTAGAAGAGATGGAAAGAGAAAAAAAGAAGAAGTGAATGATGATGCCATTTGTGGACAACTTAGCAATTATGAACCAAGATACTCTCATACTTTTAGAGTATGAGAAGCAGAGGAAGCTATACATAAGAAAAAATTGGAACATATAAACACTGCAATGCTTGAGGTGAGTGAACTAAAGTTGGAAAGAAATGGGACATTTTGATTCAGATTGTGCAGGAAAAGCACAATCAAAGCACCACCGACAGATGGTCATCCAGCTTCTGCTTACAAGCCTCCAGAAACGGAGACCCCACCACAGTCCGAAGAGAGCCAGAGAGGTCGACGGGATGTAAATAAAATAAAGAAATAGAAAATAAATAGGGATGTTAAAGGTAAACGTAAAGGTTTCCCCTTGAGATTAAGTCTAGTCATGTCTGACTCTGTGGGGTGGTGCTTATCTCCATTTCTAAACCAAAGAGCCGGTGTTGTCTGTAGATGCCTCATAGAATCATACAGTTGGAAAAGACTTTGTGGGCCATCCAGTCCAACCCCCTGCCAAGAAGGTCATGTGGCTGGCATGACTGCATGGAGTGCAGTTATCTTCCCGAAGGAGTGATACCTATTAATCTACTCACATTTGCACATTTTCGAACTTCTAGGTTGGCAGAAGCTGGGGTTAACAGTGGGAGCTCACCCCCCTTCCTTTTTTAAAAAAATCTTTATTAAGTTTTCATAAAAGAATACAAACATAGAAAACAAAGTCAAACATACAAATATATAGTAAAATCATTTTGCATTTCGTCCGTTGAGGGTAAGAATTTCCTCAACTTTCCATCTTACTTTTCTACAGACTATGAGAAATAATGAGAGAAAATTACATAAAAGGGAAAAAGGGAAAGGGAAGGGGAAGAGTTCAGAGGGGGGTAGGGGTAAAGAAAAGAGAGTAAAGAGTGCTAAGTATACAGTCATTGCAGGTGCTCAAACAAGATATAAGAATAGGGTATCTTATAACTTTCTTATCTTTAAAGATAGGAAGATATTTAGAAGAACATATATTCGATATCATTTTCTTCATATAAAGTGATGGTCTTCTTATCTCCTATAAGGGAAAAATATTGATGTATCTATCCTATATACATAAATATGACTGAAGATGTGTGTGTGTGTGTGTGTGTGTGTGTGTGTGTATCTGTATCTGTATACCTTTATAAAACGGAAAGTTTGTATGTGTGTATGTGTGTATGCGGAGGGCGGAAGGGCGGATATGTGGCAGCTATTTGCATAAAGTCCTTTGATTGGACAGCCTCGCCACTCCAAAATTCTAAGGCACCAGACAGAGGGCATTGATAGCCACTGATTAGCCAGCAACCCAGAATCCAGGCCTCTACATTCAAACAACAGGATTTCTTCCCACTGAGGGGAAAAATGCCAGCATCCCAGAATCCAGGCCTCTACATTCAAACAACAGGATTTCTTCCCACTGAGGGGAAAAAAGCCAGCAACCCAGAATCAGGCCTCTACATTCAAACAACAGGATTTCTTCCCACTGAGGGGAAAAAATGCACCATCAACATTCCCTCCCCACTTGGCTCTGTGAAAACAAAATGGATTCCTGTATTCTCCTCCCCCTCAGCTTTTAGAAAACGGCTGCCTGCCATGCACCCTTTTAAAGTTACCAATAGCAGGCCATAACATTACAGGCCCCAAAATAGAGTTTAGGGCAGGATGGCCGACGAATGATGGGATTTGCATCCCAATTCACTTCCCAGAAAACATTGTAGCCCCTACAAATCCCCTTCTCCCAGATAGGCCCAAAAGAGGCATCCATCTTCCCTCTTCAACACAGTGTCAGAGAAAGGCAGCTTCTGACAGGATCTTTAGAACAGGCACTGTCACTCTACAAGGTAAGGCCCTACTTCACTCAAAAGACACAAGAGAAAACAATAAATACCTTTCTCTAATGCCTTTTAATGCTTATATAAATAATTCTGGCCCAAAGCCCCTCACCCAGCCTCATTGGACCTTACTGCTAATTCCATGCAGGCCTTTTCCATTTTTTTTACTCCTTTCTGTTTTACACCGGTATACTTTCACAGGCCAGGGCGGATATGTGGCAACCACTTTCACAGGCCACAGCGACCAGCGCGGGTGATGGACCTGCACCAAACTTGGTACACATAACCCCCCCCCCTATGACATGACCCACGTATTATGGGATTTGTAGTACTTTCCAAGACTTTGGTTCCCACAGACCACTGAGGCCACCAAAAAGGACCAATACAGACCACACTCAGCACACACAGCCCCCATGACCCACTCTACGTCTTGGTGCAGTTCGGAGGAGGGTGGGCCATGGATGATGGGACTTGAAGTGCCTCTACTCACTTCCCAAGTCCGCTGCAACCCTCATCCAATCACTGATCGAGACCAAACTTGGCATACATAACCCCCATGACTGCCTTCACGTCCTGGTGAGGTTTGGGGGAGGACTGACAATGGATGATGGGATTTGTAGTACTTTTACACCCCTCTGTTCCCACAGACCACTGTGGCCCCCAACAAACACTGGGAAAGTCCACACTTGGCACACAGAGCCCCAGTGACCCACTCTACATCCTACTGAAGTTTGGAGGGGGACAGAACATGGATGATGGGACTTGCAGTACCTTCCCTCACTTCCCAAGCCTGCTACAAACCTAATCCAATGACTGATCAACACCAAATCTGGCACACAGAGCCCTCATGACCCACTCTACAGCCTGGTGCAGATTACTGTGAGACGGACCACGGATGATGGGACTTGAAGTACCTTCACTCACTTCCGAAAAACAATGCATCCCTCATCCATTCACCAATACAGACCAAACTTAGCACACAGAGCCCCCATGACCCAATCTACATCCTACTACACTTTGGGGGACGGGACACACAGAGATGATGGGACTTGCACTACCTTCAGTAATTTCATGATACCACTGCAACTCCCAATAATGATGGATCAAGACTAAACTTGGCATACAGAGCCCCCATGACCCACTCTACATCCTGCTGCACTTCTCAAATGACCCGGGCAGGGCCGGGTCCCCAAGCTAGTATATATATATATATATCTTCTTTCCTCTACTTAATTACCATTTAAATTCCATATCTATATTATATTCTGTTTTGCAATATAACTTAATTAAATTCCATCTTTCCGAGCTTTTGGTCAGCAAGTTCAGCAGCTCAATGGTTTAACCCACTGAGCCACTGGGTGCTCCAGGGACGTTATGGACCTATAAATGTATAGGGAAATTTTCCTTAAAGAGCTAGGGAAAGTTAATCTTTTGTTGTGGAACAAACGAAACTGGATGACCACACATTGCCCACCTATATTTATAGGCCCCCATTGATATTATGGGCCTATAAATATAACTGTGCAATGTGTGGTCATCCAGTTTTATTTGTTCTACAACACCTATCATCCACAGTTAGCAAAGCCCATGGCAAGGGATCATGTGGGGTGCAGTCTCAGGTCAGTGGCACTTGTACTACAAGGTGTTTTGGCTCATGCCAGCTGGGGATTTTAGCAGCCGCAATCTTTAAAAAAATAACTTCCCCTAGCTCTCTTAAGAAAAGCTCCCCAATCTTTGATTCCATTTTTATTCGGCTCCTGCCACCCAAGACCCGTAACTGACCTCCACATGGAAACGGGGGCTGTGCACACACTGGAACCCCAGCAAAACCTCCTCCAAGTGCCGGGTCTTGATCACACCCTCCACCACTTCCAGGTCCTTTAGCTGAAGGTCATTGATGGGGTCCAACAGTGGGAGGCCTTCCGGGTCACCCTCAGCCAAGCGCAGCAGTTCTTGGGTCGCTGTGGCTGCAGATGGTCCAGGTGGATCATTCCTGCACACAAGAAGAGCATATAAAGAGGGGGCTCCAGAACACTTTTTAGGCTTGAACCCAACAGCTTAGGTTCAAGATCCTCCAATAAACACCTACTTTGGCCCTGAAGTCAATATATTAACCTTCAACATTGGCTGTGTGGCCTTCACAGATGTTTCTGTGCGGTACACTGTGGCCCAGATCCAACATGCCTGTAGCATAGCATAAACGGCCACATATTGACATAAGCCATGGATGTACTACTCAATCGTGAAGACTAGCAACGCTATGTGCAATTGCTCTAAGCCAGGGGTGCTCATTAGGTAGATCGCGATCTACTGGTAGATCCCGTAGGGCATCCTGGTAAATCGCAGGCAGGGCGGAAGGAAGGCTCAGTCCCACCCCGCAGGCTCCCGCCGCCGCCCAGGTGCTGCCGGCCAGTCAACGTGGCGGCGGCGTGACCGGCATTGCTATGGCCCATATGGGAGCCATTCCTTCCTCATGTCCTTTCCTTTCCTTCCTTCCTTTCTCCCCTCCTTCTTGCCTTGCCTTCTTTCCTTCCTGTTTCCTCCTTCCCTCATTCCTTCCTTTCTCCCCTCCTTCTTGCCTTGTCTTCTTTTCCTCCTGTTTCCTCCTTCCCTCATTCCTTCCTTCCTTTCTCCCCTCCTTCTTGCCTTGTCTTCTTTGCTTCCTGTTTCCTCCCTCTCTCCCTCATTCCTTCCTTCCTTTCCTTCCTTTCTCCCCTCCTTCTTGCCTTGCCTTATTTCCTTCCTGTTTCCACCCCCCCTCATTCCTTCCTTCCTTCCTTTCTCCCCTCCTTCTTGCCTTGCCTTCTTTCCTTCCCGTTTCGTCCCTCCCTCCCTCATTCCTTCCTTCCTTCCTTCCTTTCCTTCCTCTCTGCCTTGAACATTTGCTCTTGGTTGTGAGGTTTCTGTGTGGGAAGTTTGCCCCAATTCTGTGGTTGGTGGGGTTCAGAATGCTCTTTGATTGTAGGTGAACTATAAATCCCAGCAACTACAACTCCCAAATGACAAAATCATTTTTTTAGTGATGGTCACTCCTTGTAGGTATCTTGTGGCCAAATTTGGCAGCAATTCGTCCAGTAGTAAGAAATCAGTTTGTGTGTGTCAACTGCAAAATAGGATGTGTGGAAGGGCCCTGGGTTATCTGAGGTCCTTTCCACACAGTTGAATAAAATCCCATGTTATCTGCTTTGAATCAGATTATAAGGCAGTGTGGACTCAGAAAACCCAGTTCAAAGCAGATATTGTGTTATATGTTTCACATTTTTGTAGTGGGTAGTTAGATCATTTTGACTTGGTTGTTTTATAAGTAGCTCGCATGCTGAAAAAGTGTGAGCACCCCTGCTCTAAGCAATATACACAATGCACAATCACAATGCAAAGTATTGAATGCACAACCACAACACAGACCTTACAACTTGAGAAAGCACAACACAAATGAAAATGCAGCTTGTGCAACTTAGTTTCCACTGCTATCAGTAGAATATGTTCCATGTGCAGTGGCCCCTTTTTGGCCCTGCACCCAGAGGATGACTTGTACATGCATATGTCCCTTAATCATTTTCAGCCTCTTCTTGCAGCTCACCTGAATCTGGGGATCTGTCGCTTCTTGAAATCCTCCAGGATACGCTCAGCGTTGATGCGCAGGGTTTTGGTGGTGATGCCAAAAATGTCAGCTGGGCCCAGCTTCTTGATGGTATGCCCACAGGGGCCTGGAGAGAATCGAGGAGGGAAATATTCTAACAAATGACTACTGTCAACCACAACGCAGAACGGACACTGCCCACCTCTCACGTGGGTTTTCCACCAGAATCATACTTCTCCCAACTATACAAATTATAAACAATTTTTAAAATTAGGTTTCTAGCTCTCTTGAAGTACGTTCTCGCTAGAAGTATTAGGGAAGTCCACTAAGATATGGATGCGGACCATGTTTCCACGCTCAATCCTTCTTGCTTTCTTCCTTTGGTAAATCTAAATGCTCATACGGTAGCATTTAATGTTCAAAAATTATATTTGCATGAGATTGTTTAGCCTATAACTTTCCACAATATGCTACTAGAACTCTTGACTCTTCCTCCTTCCCTTCTTGTTTTGAAACCACAACTCTACTCCAGTGATATCATAGCAAAATGAAGTCCAGGCAATCATACAATAATAATAATAATAATAATAATAATAATAATAAAGAATCATGAGAGAAGCCTCCCACAAGGATGGCAAAACATCAAAGCATCTGGGCATCCCCTGGGCAACGTCCTTGCAGACGGACAATTCTCTCACACCAGAAGCCACTTGCAGTTTCTCGAATCGCTACTAATATGGAAAAAAATTATTATTATCTGCTGTGAGTACCCTTCGGGGTGAGAATTGTGATATATAAATGTTGTAAATAAATAAATAAATTATTATTATTATATATTTATTTATCTAGAAATCAGTCATCTTTTTGACCTGTGTGGATGATGCGGATTTTATTCCTATCAGAATGAGGTCTTTTGTACAGCTAGCGACTCTTAATTGCAGAACGGGGCCCTGTGTCTCACCAGCCAGTATGACACGAATTGGGAGGATATAGCACAGGGCCTTCTCAGCTGTGGCATCCCAATTATGAACTGGCATCCCAATCATGAATCTTTGTGCCAATGCTGATTCTTTCTGACACCAATATAAACCATGGCTTTTTAAAAATGAAAGCCTTTGGGGATCAAGTTATTCAAGGATACATATGCATGGCTTTGAATTGCAAAGGGTCTTTGAGTGCCTTCGAGACTGAGCAAAGGAAGCAGGTAGCATAAGCATTAGTCTTGTGCATCTGTATAGAATTGCTATCTGTTTCTGTTTGTTTCATTCGCAAGGTGCCGTTTTCATTTTTGACCGCTGAAAACGGGCGCCTTTCCGAATGAGTTTTTTTGTTAAGGGTCCGAAAGAACAAATTTTTTCGGATCATTGGTCAACATGGGCAGCCTTCCCAGGCTACCTTTCCCCTCAGTTAGAGGGGTGAAAACCACCACACATGGAGGGCACATCTACCACTGTTAGCTCACCAAGTTTTATAACATTTGGGTTATCCCCCGGATTTTAAGGATTTTTTCTTTCTATAAATAAAATCTCATTAAAAACATTCCCTCTTCCCCACTGCTGGCCCTGCCCTCTAACCTCTCCAGGAGCAGCAGCAGGAGGGAGGTGGGCAGGTGCCAAATGATGCTCCACACACCACACACACAGACAGCCCACTGACCAGGCCCACTCACTTCTTTAACTGGTGGTAATGGGGGGGGGGGATTCCCCTCCCCTTCCTATCATTTTTGGCAATGGCATGGTTTGTCTTGGAGCTTCCACCTTGGGTCCTTGACTGCTGCTGTTGCTGCTGTGCTTTGCGCTCTCCTCCATTTCTCATGCAAGGAAGGTACCTCCAACCCCTCTCCATAAGTCCTTGCCTGCCGCTGTTGCTGCTGTGCTTGGCGCTGGGAATGTGGCGAAGCTGGCTAAGTGTCAGCTGCCTAAGATCTCTCTGACCAGTAGGTCATAAGTTTGAGGCCTACCCGGGTTGACGTGGGTGTTCGACATTTAAGTGTAGCCTGCTGTCGACCTTTGCAGCCTGAAAGACAGTTGCATCTGTCAAGTAGGAGATAAAGGTACCACATTAAGTGGGGAGGCAAATTTTGACTGAATTATGAGGCCATTAAAAGAACTCCAAGAACGCGGAAGGAACAACAAGGGACGCTGGGACGCTGAGAGATGAGGAGTGCGTCAGCTCCCCCTGGTGGCCAGAGTTTGCCTCTGTTCGCCTATATGTTCGTCTATATATGTATATCTATCTCTTATGTATATCTATCTCTCCCCAGCAGGTTGCCATATAACACCTGTTTTGCAGGATCTGCACTGGCTGCCAATCGAGCACCGGATCGCCTTCAAAGTGTTGGTTCTTACCTTTAAGGCCTTGCACGGTCTGGGGCCAGCGTATCTGAGGGACCGTCTCACCCCATACTGCCCTTCGAGATCACTACGGTCCGAGGATTCCAACCTCTTGGAGACACGTTCAGCGAAGCTTGTAAGACTGACTTCCACCCTCCGGAGGGCGTTCTCTGTCATAGCTCCTACGCTGTGGAACGCCCTCCCGGCCGGAACCCGGGCCATGAAGGACTTGCTCCCGTTCAGACGGGCCTGCAAAACCTACCGGGTAGGTCCGGCTCATGCCCCGCCATCTGCTCGTTCGTTCTGGGTTGATGCGACACTCATTCTTGAATTGCGTCATTGTTTTATTGTGTTACTGCTGTTTTTAATTGTTTTATTGCCTTGTGTTTTATTGTGCCTTCGGCTCATGTAAGCCGCCGCGAGCCTCAGGGAGTCGGCGGCATAGAAGCCCGAATAATAAATAAAATAAATAATAAATAAATATGCGTACCTGTAATCCGCTCTGAGTCCCCTTTGGGGTGAGAAGAGCGGAATATAAATAAAGTAAGTAAGTAAATAAATAAATAAGTCCACAAAAACGGATGCTACTGATGTCTTTTGCTCAGTCTCCAAAGTGCTACAAGATCTCTCTGCACACGGTTCTGGACTAATATGCTTTCATATTTAACTGTTTTAATTGTTTTAATTGTTTTAGCTGTTTTTATAATGCCATTTTATGTGTTTTAATTGGTCCTGTTGCGTGCTGTAAACCGCCCTGAGCCTCGGATAGGGCGGTCTATTAAGCCGAAACAATAAATAAATAAACAAATAAATAAATATTCTTGGGAATTTTAGAAGTGATTTTAACTCTGTCTTGGAAAGTAGTTTTAGCCCATTTTTATAATCTTGTCCATTGTTTTTAATCTATTGTATGCCACCCTGAGGCCTTGTGATAAAGGGTTAGACAGAAGTGTTTCAATAAACACACACCTACCTCAAGACTAAACAATCTCAAAATACCTTTACATTGCCACAGGGACACAACAATGTATAGTCATCCCTCCACATTTGCAGGTTCAACTCTTGTGCATTTTGCCTAAGTAAGTGAGCAAGGAAACGTTCCCTTAGATAAGGCCTGGGCAAACTTGGGCCCTCCAGGTGTTTTGCACTTTAACTCCCACAATTCCTAACAGCCTACCAGCTGGGAGTTGAAGTCCAAAACACCTGCCCAGGTTTGCCCATGCCTGCCTTAGATGGAGACATATTCCAGCTCCATCTTGTGAGACATGTCATTGTTTTACCCTCTGGAAGGAAGAGCTTGGTGCGCAGCAGGTCATTGGGAAGAGGCACTTCGGAGGGGGAGGAGAGACTGGTCTGAGTGTCCTCGGGGGACTTTTTCTCACATATCACCAGGGTGCTGAAGGTCCGGTTGGCAGCATCAGAAGACACCTGAAGTTGGGAGTTCAACAACTGGATTTGGAAAAGTATCAGAAGGCTGCATGTCCAAAAGAGAAGCCCAACCACCCCCAATATGACTTTCAGTCCAAACTAAACCACAATTGAGCACTGCAGAAAAACAAAAGTTGAATTAGTTGAATTAGTCTAACAACTACACAGAGAAGCTATTGACATCCACAAGCATGTGGACAATTTCAACAGAAAAGAAAAAACTGGCTATCAATACTTAAAAAACTCCTCTAAAATAAAGTAAATAAAGATAAACAGTCTGAAAACAGAGGAATTCTAGACATGAATCAATCAGGGCCAGGAAACACCTCCCCACAAAGGGTTCCTCTAGGCAGCAACCAGCCAGGCTTTGAAGCTGCAAGGTCATTAAATGCTAATCAAGATGGCCAACTGCAACGTTCACACTTGCCTCAAGCAGACAAGAGTTGTCTCTCCCACCCTGGACATTCCACAGATATATAAACCCCACTTGGCCAGTTTCCAACAGACCTCACAACCTCTGAGGATGCCTGCCATAGATGTGGGTGAAACGTCAGGAGAAATAGCTTCTGGAACATGGCCAGACAGCCCGGAAAACTCACAGCCAAAAACTATAGCAAAATGTGCTGCAGGATGTCCCACAAAAACAAAGTTTTTGCAGTTTAATAAACTTTTTGCATGTTTTTATGATAGAATCAAATAGGAAATGACGTACATAGTGTTATTAAAGAACTGAGTTTTATTTATTTATTTATTTACAGTATTTATATTCCGCCCTTCTCACCCCGCAGGGGACTCAGGGCGGGTTACAATGTACTTATACCTGGCAAACATTCAATGCCATAGACACACAACATATAAAGCTAGACACTTCAGAGGCTATTTAACATTCCAGCTTCTGGCCACCAGGGGAGCTGTTACTTCCCTCATTCTTTGCATACTTCCTGGAGATATTTATGGCCTCATAAATCAGTTAAATTAAAGGCCGCTCTGAGTCCCCCCTCGGGGGTAGAGAAGAGCGGGGTAAAATGTTGGAAATAAATAATAAATTAAATTAGCCTCCCCACAAAGTGGTACCTAAATTTCCTACTTGACAGATGCAACTGTCTTTCGGGCTGCATAGGTCGACAGTGAGCTACACAAATTGGTCGGACACTCACTCCGACCCGGGCTGGCTTCGAACTCATGACCTTCCGGTCAGTAGTGATCTTAATGCAGCTGACTCCCAGGCAGTCCTGGTGTTAGTTGTTGTAGAATGGTGTTTTATATACAGGAAAAAAAAGTTTGGGGTTTTGGGGGGCAAGGAATATTGTATTTTTGTTTTGCATAATTTGCCTCTCTGATCTGTCTTTGTTTGTAGTTGTAGATTTGTTTCTTTGAATAAAAAAAATGTAGAACAACCGAAAAGCTATACATGAGCATGCAACATATGCAGATAGGTCCATACTATGAATCTCAAATTCCTGAGTACAACAGGAAGTGGTACCCCCTCCCCCCATCCTTACCTGCAAGATCACCCCCAAGGCATTCTTGTGCTCTTGATTGTTCACCACGATCACCCTTCCCACAGAGAGGGCCTTCAGACCATTCATCGATTCCATGACTCGCCTCTGAAAGTGAGAAATCAGTAGATAGGAACCCACAGGCACAGCCACCTTGCTATCAATGGCAATAACACTAGATGGGGAAGAACATAGACTCCACCCTTCCCCAACTCCCACCAATCCCAACTCCATATCAAATCTTGATTATGGATGATGGGTGCTGCAGCACAGGATCCGGGAAAGACCTGCTCCCCCATAAGGTTTTTTTTCCCCTGGTGGCTTCCATTTAAATCAGTGGTTCCCAACCTTTTGTCCTTCAAATTCCAGAAATCCCAGCTAGTTTACCAGCTGTTAGGAAATGTAGGAGCTGAAGTCCAAAACACCTGGAGGACCAAAGGTTGAAAACCACTGGTGTAAATGTTGTGAGTACTCTGCTCTGGGTTTTGACCCAGGCTTTAAAAAAAGCAGTAACCTTATTTATTTATTTATTTATTTAACCTTACGGGGCGACTCACAACATACAGTTTGAATCTCATAAACCACAGTAACACTATTAGAATTTATTATTTTGCATTTGAAACAGCAGATGGAGTCGCATTTGTGTCGTCAGGGCCCCCCCCAACGCCCCCAGCCTGTTGGGCGATGCCCCAGCCGCCTCGAGGGGGAGGGGGAGGCGGGGCACAACAGTTCAAGGAGGAGGAAAAATACAATTGACAGAGCCTCATAAACCACAGTAACACTATTAGAATAGAATTACAATTAGAACAGTTGAAACAGCAGATGGAGCCTCTCTCCCCTTCAAGGCATCGGCAGCAGCTGAAGCCGCAGTGGGGTGTCAGCTAGGCAGCGTGAGCATCAGTGACCAGTCTAGCTAACCACTGGTCTAGAAGGCTTGCTGGAACAGCAATGTCTTAACTGCTCTCCTGAAGGGAGGAGGCCCTGGGTGGCACGGATGCCGGCGGGCAGTGCGTTCCACAGGGTAGGGGCTGCAACAGAGAAAGCCCGCCGGCGTGTTGCGGACAGATGGTAGGTCTTCACATTTGGGATAACCAGGAGATTTAGCTCTTCGGAGCGCAGTGATCTGGTGGGATGATATGGGACAAGGCGGTCCCGCAGGTACACTGGCCCCAGACCATGTAAGGCCTTAAAAGTCAGGACTAACACTTTGAAGGCAATCCGGCATTCTATTGGGAGCCAGTGCAGTTCGCGCAGGATTGGCGTGATGTGGTGGCCAATCGGGACCCTCGCCAGGAGTCACGCTGCGGCGTTCTGCACCAGCTTGAGTCTCCAGATTACCGACAGAGGAAGGCCAATGTACAGAGCGTTACAGTAGTCCAGCCTCGAGATGACCATGGCTTGGACCACTGTGGCTAAGTCGCGCCGGGACAAGTAGGGGAAGCTATTTAACTTTGGAGAAGCTTTTTAACAACAACAACAACAACAACAACATATACAATATGAGGATTTAAAGATAGAACTGCAAAGACTTTGACACAAGCCAGTAATGGTGATCCCAGTGGTGATCAGCATGCTGGGTGCAGTGGCTAAAGGCCTTGGCCAGCACTTGAAAACAATCAGCACTGGCAAAATTACCATCTTTCAGACGCAAAAGGACACCCTTCTCGGATCTGCAGGCATTATTTGCCAATACATCACACAGTCCTAGACACTTGGGAAGTGTCCGACGTATGATCAAATACAAAAGCCAGCATATACAAATACAAAAGCCAGCTATCCAGAAACTATTGCACAAACTCTTAGCCCTCTGAGATTAGTATTTTTACTGTTCAGCCTAGGGATTGCTTTTATGGTGTTGTGTTATTGTGATGTGTTTTTTTATTTCTGATATTTTGATTTTGTTTTTTTATTTTACTTTATTGCATTGTGTTTTAATCTGTGTTTTTTCAGGCCTGTCCCTTTGTAAGCCGCCCTGAGTCCCTTCAGGGAGATGGAGGCGGGGTAGAAAAATAAAGTTGTTGTTGTTGTTGTTATTGTGATCTTGTTTGCTGTGTACTAATCTAGTTGTGTATCAAAGAATAATATTATAGTATTTTTATTCATTACCCATCTCTCCTTTCAGCTCGAAGCAAGGCACTACATAGTCAAACACCTCTATACAATCACATACTGTATGTACTCAAATTTAACACTCCTCTCTCTCTCTCTTTTGCTAAATCACCTTAGGATGCACATTAGATTCTTAGTGCTGAGCCAAAGCTGCTTTAGGACCACCTGAAGCTCCTATTTGATGGATGTTATCTGTAATTTGTCATAGCTCTATGCCAGGGATGAGCAATTATTTTTTCCAAGGGGCCACACGAGAGCCAAAAAATATTATGGAGGGCCGCGCCTAAAGGCTGAACTACATTCTAATCTACATTATTTATTTATTTATTTATTATATTTACAATATATTACACATCATTAATATTAACATATTAATATATCAAGAAATATTCATATATTATTAGTGTTAATATCATAATTATTATATTATAGTATATATATATATATAGACATTATAATATATTGAAATTATAATATAACATTATTATATTATAATAATTATAATAATTATAAACACTAAAATAAAATAAAATTCAAGAAGACAAGGTGCGAACCAAGATGAAGGCTGACATCCTGAAGAGAGGAAGGATCCCAAGATGGAATGGCCCAATGACCCCAGCCCAGAGGATGGCAAAGCGGACCCAGCCGCCACCGCAGCAGAGCAGAGCGGAGTAGCAGGTGATCGGAGGCCTGCTCTCGCCCCTCCGCCTGCACTCGCCCCCAGCCATTCACCCTTCTATGGAGTGCCGCTGCCGCCATCCCATCGCGGGCTCTGTGGGGCCTGTGTCGGCAGACAGGCCTGAGGAGCGGCGGCTTTGAAATGCCTGCCATCCCTGGATGGGATCCAGGCCTGCAGGGGGAGCACTCAGCGATTTGAGGTGGCTGTTCGCCCTGGCAACCCGGAAGACGATCAAGTCTTCCGGGTCGCCAGGGCGATAAGCCCTCGCAGGTCGCAGAGTGCTCCCGCTGCAGGCCCAGATCCCCTCCAGGGATGGCAAGCACTCCAAAGCCGCCGCTCCTCAGGCCTGTCTGCCAACACAGGCCCCACAGAGCCCGCAATGGGATGGTGGCAGCGGCACCCCTTCCTCTTGGCCCCACCCCCGACACCCTTCTCCCCGGGCCGGACAGAAGCAGCTGCCGGGCCGGATCTGGCCCGCAGGCTGTAGGTTGCCCACCCCTGCGCTATGCTATATAATCCTGGGATTTGCAGTTTGCTGAGGCATTCATACTCTTTGGCAGAGAAGGTTCAATTAACATTGGATTCATTCTACAGCAGAGATATGCTTGAGCTTTTTTTTTTCATTGCTGGAAGCTTTGGAGTCCTAAAACTTTTGTTTTTAAAGAAGGAATCCTAAGCAGGCAGCAACTGCAATGGCCACATTGCAAAGTTCACCTTTTGCTGCTGCACATTACATTTGTCAGCAAATACTTTTTTTTGGTTTCAGGGTTTTGAAAATTGAGGTGTGCATTAGATTCACTGGCGCATTAGATTCACTGGCGCATTAGACTCAAGTAAATACCGGTATTAAAATGCAACCATAAAAGCATATACCAAAACACATCGATATTAAAATACCTGAGATGAAAGTAAAAAAAACACTAAAATCATAGAATGGGATTTAAAAGTCATAGTTAAAATGGACTAGCTGTGTTGTCAATCCTCACAGCTGATTTAGCCTCGGAGCAGATTCACCAAGATGGAAGCAACAAAACACCCACAGATATCTGGGATATTAATCAGTCAGATCTGAGGCCTGAACAAAGACAAGGCAAGGAAATGCAGACTTTTGTCAAATCAATTACCTGTATAAATTCTCGAATTTCCTGCAAGTCTTGGACCGCCCGGTAATATTCTTCCAAATCACTGAGCTGTCCTGTTGTATCTGGTATTTCCATGTTGGCCAAGATGGAGCTCAGCTGGGCAATCCTGTATTCATGGGCCTGGGAGGTGTGTGCAGGGGGAAGATACAATTCAAAATCTGAAATAATTGAAGGGAGGTGTTCATCCATCCCATAAGGTTTCAAGGCTCACTTGTCCATTACCCATTATTTTTATATTCGTGCATGCGGCCCGCCTTGTCACTTGTGATTTTAGACATCTATTTGTATACTGTTCTTTTATTTATATGTATGTATTTTTATTGTTTTTATTGTTGATGTTTTATTTTTATTTTATTGTAATTTGTTGTTTGGGCTTGGCCTCATGTGAGCCACCCCAAGTCCCCATTGGGGAGATGGTAGCTGGGTATAAATATATATTACTAGCTTGGGGACGCGGGGTGCCCGGGTTATTTGAGGAAGGCATTGTGTGCCAAGGTTGGTTCCTATTAGATGTTTATGTGGCTTGCAGTGGTCTCAGGAACTTAGTGAAGGTACTGCAAGTCCCATCATCCATGGTCCCCCATTATCCAAAATGCAGCAGGATGTAGAGTGGGTCATGGGGGCTCTGTGTGCCAAGTGTGGTCTTGATCAGTCATTGGATGAGGGATGTTCTGTGGGGAATGAATTGGGTGAAGGTAGTGCAAATCTCATCATTTGTGAGCCATCCTGCCGTAAACGGCAGCAGGTGTGTAAAGTGGGCCATTGGGCCTCTGTGCCAAGTTTGGTCCTGATTCGTCATTGGTGTGGGCCACAGTGCTCTAAGGAAGTGAATTGAAGTACTGCAAGTCCCATCATCCATGGTCCATCCTCCCTCCAAAATGCACCAGGATGTAGGGTGCATCTTGGGTGGTCTGTGTGCCAAGTTTGGTCACCGCCCGCAAACACTGACTTTTATTATATACATAGATAGATAGTTAGATTATTACTATTATTATTATATTACCCAGATCATCAGAGGTTCTGCCCCCTTTTGTACATCACCTTCCTACCTTGCTGTCCTTCCGGGTGTGGAACTCGGAGAAACTCCTCTTCATCATATCCTCCACGCGAAGGGCTTCTACCCTCAAGAGGTTCAGGATCATGGTGTACGTTAAGCGGAACTGGGACTGTAGCTGAGTTGGTTTGCCCTAAGGAAAGAGGACAAGGGTTAGAGCAGGCTGGGGCAAATTTGTGCCCTCCTGGTGTTTTGGACTTCAACTCCCACAATGCCTAACAGCCTACCGGCTGTTAGGAATTGTGGGAGTTAAAGTCCAAAACACCGGGAGGGATCAAGTTTGCTTTTGCCTTATCTAGACGTAAGGGAATAATAGTACTGCCCTCAGGCACAAAAACAAAGTTTCTGGAATATAACAACTACTTTCAAAGTAACGATCACACAATTAAACAGGAAATAACACTGCAGGGGAGGGGCCAGGATGAAGAATAAGGAAAATAAACTGTTAATTGGAATTTTGTTGCATTTTCTAATGCATGCTTTTGAATTAAAGCCTTCCAACTTTGTGAGGTTTTTTTTTTCACCAGAAAGCTACAAGTTCAGGAGAGCCCGGATAGCATCTCTATAAACACTGGTTCCTTCCCATATTGGCCAAAAAGTAGATTCAACTAAGACCTTAAAGTTGAATGAAGAGCATGAATAAAGTAAGAACAGCATGATTTTTATTTAAGGCGATGGTGCAATGGGTTAAATCCTTGTGCCGGCACTACTGCTGACCGAAAGGCCAGCGGTGCAATTCCAGGGAGCAGAGTGAGCTCCCGTCTGTCAGCTCCAGACATTAGAGAAGCATCCCTCAGGCTTGCAGACAGCCAATTCTCTCACAACAAGTACAAACTAACTGGGGAAAGTTGCTAACAACTAGCACAAAACCGAAAAGGGTTGCACAGAATGATATAGTAGACACAATATCCAAAGTATGCTCAATATTGAGCGGTTGCAAATTACATGTGTATTAAATATAACAAAGTATTCTATCAATTGGAAACATATAACACAGCCACTTCCTACCAGCACCAGGTGGTCACGATGTAGATCACGATGTGATTCAATAGGTAAAGTCCATGTATAAAGTCTTGGAAAATGCAGATTATAAGAGACACGATGGATTATACAACTTAA
The DNA here is from genome assembly GCA_030556195.1 of Anolis apletophallus. Classification (NCBI taxonomy): domain Eukaryota; kingdom Metazoa; phylum Chordata; class Lepidosauria; order Squamata; family Anolidae; genus Anolis; species Anolis apletophallus. The sequence goes on along the minus strand of JARBWK010000001.1, from coordinate 194,701,322 downwards.
ATCTGAAACACCTTTCGGATTAAATAAAAAGGTTGGGTGTTAAGGCTCTTCTCATGTAATGAATCAGTTGGTGACCACCTGTGTATACCAATTAACGGCATTATATATACGTTACTTCACTCATGGCCTTCGCATTTGCCAAACACAATTCCTGTGGATATGTTCTCCCACTGTATAGGAAAGGTAATTTTGAGAAAATACTAGTGTTTACAATGAATACTATTAAGTTGCTTTTTTGGGATATTATCAGTTATGTTATTGGGTCTTATCAATCAATCAAAACTTTATTACGGTCACTGACCAGCACAAAGCGGGCACAAGCGCCCTAAGAGGGGAAATTGTGTCTCTTAGATATTGTATGCTGCAACCTGATATACTCTAATTCACAGAGTTATGGGTTAGAACAACCTAGTGTGGCCAGTAACACTTACACCTCATACCAACACTATGGTTAAACTTATACGCACACATTGGCCGATGGTTTCTCACATCAAAGGGCTAGAGCATCCCCCTCTTATCGCTTACAAGCGTACACGTAACTTAGGAGACACCTTGACCCATTCTAATCATGCCTACACACATGTCACGAGTAACCTTAGCAAGGGCACGAAGGTTTGTGGCCGATGCTCGATTTGCAAAAACATCTGTAGCGATACCACTATAGACTGTCCCTCTTCAGGGAAAAAGTTTGACATACGCTGTTTCGCAACATGCGCTAGTTCACATGTCACGTATGCCATCAGTTGTTCCTGCCCGTCTGTTTACGTCGGGATGACCACTAGACCGTTACGCCAACGCTTTATCGAACATAGAAGTAGGATAAACACGGGGAACACTGACCTACCATTCTACATACACTGCCATCAGCATAAACATCATCCTGACTCATTGCGTGTCAGGGTACTTGACAAACTAGAACCACATTCGCATGCTGACCCCTTTAAGGCCCTTTGCAAACTTGAAAGATTATGGATAATCCGATTAAATTCAGAAATTCCAAATGGGTTAAACGAGGTAATCAGTGTGCAATCACTAATTACCTAATTGCCCCACCTGAGTTACTTTATAACACTCTCCTGATCCTTCCTTTCTTACCTTTATGGTCACCTTGCTTCCCGAGTAAGGTTAAGCCTGAACGCTTCGCTGAATGGTATGTTACCTTTAATGTATATAACATATTGGGTTTGTCTGTAGACTACTATAATGTATTGTGATATACATATGATATTTTCCTTCAGATATTGGGACTACGGAACCATCATTTATGGCCTTGAGAAAGCCCCGCCCGGGGGCGAAACGGGGGAGTGACCCCGAAAAGTTTGGCATCGCCAGCCCGTCGGCCAGCTTTTGAACTTATTATTTGGAGCTTATTTCTGCCTCCTTTGTCCTTGTATCACCAGCTGTTTGGACTTCACGGTTCATGGAAGCAAATACTTGAACTCGGAGTTTCTTTATATTGACTGTGGGGAGTTGCGCTTTTGATATTATTTGGTTGTTATATGTGTCATACATGCCCCCTATATCCTGTATACAACGTAACCGAGTACATATGATACACCTGTATATTCCATGACTGTGTTATGTATAAATATGAAATATAGAATTTGATACTCTAGTCGTGTGACGTGTTTGATGCAACCTGATATACCACATTATTGTACCTTGATGATTATGTAACAACGCGTCTGTGCCTTGAGAAAGATCCGAGGGAATCAAAACGAGTGAGGAATTCCGAGTAACTACATCCTCGTCGGCCATCACCTCTATGTATATAAAGGCGCTGTAATTTCTACATCATAATGGTTTGCAACTATGGAATAATGCTTGCTTGTTGGTTTCATTGAGTGGTCTTTACTGGAAATATTCTCCTTGTATGGATTATATCACTCTTGGATTATTGATTTTGTGCATACTCCAGTTCACACATCGATTCCTACCGTGTCTCATGTACTGCCCTGGGAAGAATGTGGATAGCATCTACTGTTAAGAGATCTATATACTCCTGAATATACTTACCTATAAACCCTTGTCTGGAACATTATACCCTTGAATACTTACCTAGAACACCCACACCTGGATTATTTGCATTGGACTCTCTACCATTGTGACGTTCTATTTTGGATTACACGGATTTATCTTACATTTGGATTACCTACTGAATCTACATCGTGACCACCTGGTGCTGTTAGGAAGTGACTGTGTTATATGTTTCCAATTGATAGAATACTTTGTTATATTTAATACACGTGTAATTTGCAACCACTCAATATTGAGCATACTTTGGATATTGTGTCTATTATATTATTCTGTGCAACCCTTTTCGGTTTTGTGCTAGCCAATTCTCTCACACCAGAAGCAATTTGCAGTTTCTCAAGTCGTTCCTGACATGGGAAAAAATGGAGAAACAACATGAAAGACTTCTTCAATTCATGACTACATTAGTAAGACTACTGTATGCACAGAAAGAAGAAAAAAATCACCAACACCTGCATAAACAACTTTGAGAGAAATGCAGACATTTATAAATTACTAGGAACATTTTATTCACTTTTTGCAGACTATTATGCATAATATGCTGACTTTAGACTTTGATAAGACTATGCAACACGTTTTTCGTTCCTGAATTATGAATGTCATGTCCTAATTGGTTCCATCATAGAAACATGGAAAAAGTTTATTAAACTGCAAAAACTTTGTTTTTGCGTGAGGGACATCCTGCAGCACATGTTGCTCTAGTTTTTCAACAAATATCTCAGAGTCTCAACCAATTCAACATACTTTGTGACAGCCACATAAACAAAGTTTCTTGAGTATAGAACAGTGTTTCTCAACCTTCCTAATGCTGCAACCCCTTAATACAGTTCCTCATGTTGTGGTGACCCCTAACCATAACATTATTTTCATTGCTACTTCATAACTGTATTTTTGTATGTGTGTGTGTGTGGGGGGGTGGGTTGATTTTGTCATTTGGAAGTTGTAGTTGCTTGGATTTATAGTTCACCTACAATCAAAGAGCATTCTGAACTCACCAACAATGGAATTGAAACAAACTTGGCACTCAAAATTCCCATGACCAACAGCAAATACTGGAAGGGTTTGGTGGGCATTGATCTTGAGTTTGGGAGTTGTAGTTCACTTACATCCAGAGAGCACTATAGACTCAACAAGGATGGATCTGGACCACACTTGACACGAATCCTCGATATACCCAAATGTGAACACTGGTAGAGTTTGGGGAAAATAGATCTTGACATTTGGGAGTTGTAGTTGCTGGAATTTATAGTTCACCTACAATCAAAGAACCCCTTGCACCCCACCAATGATAGAATTGGGTCAAACTTCCTATACAGAACCCTCATGCCTTGAAGGGACTAGCTGGTGTGAGCCTCCATCCCAGCTCTCACTCTCTCACTCTCCCACACATGCGCATCATGGTGCCATGCGCAAGCACACCTGCTCTCCCCTCCCTGCTTGGAGTCTCAGAATCAGCCCTCCCTTGGCTGGGAAGCCTGCCAATCACAGCAAAGGAGAGCTTTTAGGTGGGAGAATTCGCAGTCTGTTTCCAAAAAGAAAGAGAAGGACAAGTGGAGAGATCTTCGACCTTCTCTGCCAAAGAGCTTCCTAAGACCATCAGAAATATATGTTTTCTGATGGCCTTTGGCGACCCCTCTGAAACCCTCTCGCGACCCCCCTGGGGGTCCCGACCCCCAGGTTGAGAAACACTGGTATAGAACCTACTTTCAACAGGAAATATCACTTTCAAATCAGGAACAGATTTTGTTTTTCAAATTTTGTTACATAGTGTAATTGGCATTTATTAACCATGGGATTCAGGAAATTCTAGAGTGGGTTGCGGTGAGTTTTCCGGGCTGTCTGGCCATGTTCCAGAAGCATTCTCTCCTGATGTTTTGCCCTCACAACCTCTGAGGATGCCTGCCAGAGATGTGGGAAAGAGAGAAAGAGTCACTCACCAACATCATCCGGTGAAGATCAGCCATCTCAGGCACTTGGTTTTTGCACAGAATGATCACCATCCCGGTAGTATCAAGGCCGCGGCGACCAGCCCGGCCTGCCATCTGGATATATTCAGCTAGAGGAAAGGATGGCAGCAAGAGAAAATGTGAGAAGATGGTGACACTGAGAGTCAAATGTAACTCAGGAGGGAATACAGCTGACAACTAGCAACCTGGGTAGATTTAAGGAGGACAACAGGGCAAACTTCCTTTTTTACTTTCCCACGATGACCGAATAAATGGCCTCCAGGCTGCCAAAGGTGCACCCACAATGTAGAATTAATGTTGTTTTGCACCACTTTATCTATCATGGCTCAATGCTATGATATTGTGGTAGTTGTAGTTTTACAAGGTCTTGAGCCTTCTCTGCCAAATAGTGGTGGTGCCTCTGCAGCTACAACTCTCAGGATTCCATAGCACTTAGCCATGACAATTAAAGTGGCATCAAACAGCATTAATTCTACAATGCAGATGTACTCCTATGTTGTTGCTATTTTGGTCTTGCTTAAGATTAAACAGGAGAATGTCTCATTTGTGTGTATGTGTGTGCGTGTGTTAAAATTGGAAGAGAAGGAGCAACACACGGCTATGTCAGCTGCATGCAAACAAACGCATCCATCCTTTTTATTTCAGTAATAGATTTTTGAAAAAACAAAAAAAACATAAACAAGAATAATCAAACCATTCAAACTAAGTATCCGTTCTTGAAAATGGGCCCAAATATGTGCTGTAGGATGTCCCTCCTGCAAAAACAAAAGTGGGTTTTTTTGGGCAGTTTAATGTTTTTATGATAAGAACCAATTAGGAAATGATATTTATAACCCAGGAACAAAAATAATGTTGCATAATGGGGCTGCCCTTGAAAAGTGCCTGGAAACTCCAACTAGTTCAGAGATCTGCAGCCAGGTTATTGACAGGTGCTGGACCCAGGGAGCGTACCACCCCCGTTACGGCACCTACACTGGCTGCCAATATGTTTCCGAGACTGATTCAAGGTGCTGGTTTTGATCTTTAAAGCCTTAAATGGTTCTGGCCCAACTTGCCTATCTGACCGAATCACCTTTTACCAACCTGCCTGATCATTAAGATCTTCTGGAGAGACCCTTCTCTAGCTGCCGCCATTGTCACAAATATGGTTGGTGGCAATAAGAGAGGGCCTTCTCAGTAGCCGCTCTGACCCTTAGGAACTCCCTCCCCATTGAGATCAAAATTTTCCCTTCCCTGTTATTTTTCAAGTACCCATTGAAGACCTACCTGTTCAAGCAAGCTTTTGACAAATGAATTCAATTGCTAATGATAGCAAGGTCAATTTGCACGGAACTTAGCGAAATATACTATTTAATTGATGAGAGTCCACAATAATTGAAATTGGTTTTAAATGTTTGTGATGCTTATTATTTATTTATACCTTATCTTTGGATGTTATTATGCTTTGTGATTTCTGTCATGTATTTTATTCTAAATGTGCTGTATTGTATTATGTTGTCAACTGCTTTGGGTCCCGTTAGGGAGAACAACTGGATACAAATAAAGATTTTTTATTATTATTTATTATAGTGCAATCAATCCCGCAAAAGTAAAAACTGCAAATGCAGAAGGACGACTGTGTTTTAAGGCTATAGTTAGCCATCCTGATTACTATCTATCTATCTATCTATCTATGTATATAATAAAAGTCAGTGTTTGCGGCAGTGGGTGGTGCAGTGGTGCAGTGGTGCGTGCGGAGGAATATGTGCCAGCGTTTCGATTGGTTGCCACTGTGGGATTATTTGCATAAAGGACTCTGATTGGCCAGCCTCAGAACTCTGACACTCTAAGGCACCAGACAGAGGGCATTGGTTGCCACTGAGAGACAATTTGCATAAAGGACTCTGATTGGTCAGCAAAACAGAATGCAACTGAATGCTTGAGTTAGCCAAAAGACAGTTTTTTCCGTTGAAAATGGAATGTTCATTTTCTGAGAGGTGCGGAGGTGCCAAGGAATATGTGACACACAGAGCCCTCAAATGTGACACACAGAGCCCCCATGACCCACTCTGGATCCTGGTGCTGTTTGGAGGGGGATGGATCATGGCCAATGAGACTTGCAGTACCTTCACTAAGTTCCTGAGACCACTCCAAGCCACATAAACATCTAATAGGAATTAACCCTGGCACACAATGCCTTCCTCAAATAACCCTGGCATCGCCGGGTCCCCAAGCTAGTACATAATATATCTCAAGGCAGAGAGAAATTAAACTACTCGGATCTCCACCTTCTTTTCCCTACCTGGCACCAAGTCCCGGAAGTTCGTGCCATCATGTTTACGGATCGAATCGAAGACCACAGTTCTGGCTGGCATGTTCACCCCCATGGCAAATGTCTCTGTGGCAAAGAGGATCTAAATGGAAGAAAGAGGAGAAGCCATGCTAGAGGGTGCTTTGACCCCATTCCTAATGCAACATTACACTAGTCATGGCTGAATAATAATAATAATAATAACTACTACTACTACTACGCCTCCATCTCCCCGAAGGAACTAGGGGTGTCTTACAGAGAGACAAGCCCAAGGATTACAAAAAAATACAGAGACAGTAAAAACAATCAATAACAACAAGTAATAAAAAAATTAAAATCAATTAACATTATAAAAACATCATAAAAACAATACCCTGGCTAGCCAATTTGAAACTGGGTTCAGGTTCAGTGTAAGTGCAATAATTCCTTGGGACAGCTGAGGGAAAGTGCAATATGCCAGCATGACATTATTCTTCTCTCTTCTGCAACCCCCATGCTACCCAAAACCCTTGTTTCTCCTTCCCCTTTGCAAGAAGGCCAATGGAACTCACTTTGACAAGGCCCTTGCTGAACAGCATCTCCACCACCTCCTTCAGGATGGGCAGGATGCCACTATGGTGGACCCCGATGCCACGCTTTAAGAGGTCCACCATGTGAAGAACCTGAAAGAATAAATACGAGGGGGTTGAATGTTTTCTTTCTTTTTTGAAAGCCTCATGGCCTGCTTTCTTGGGTTTCTCTACTTCTACATGTCCAATCCGAAAAAGAGACACTCATTAAATTCCTTGGGAGTGCTCTGACTCCTTCTGACCTGAGGCAACTGGCGGTCTGTGCCTTTAAGGCGGGAGATGCACTTTTGGAAGAAGACGTGGATCTCACTTTTCTCGGTGGTAGTGGTCAGATCCACAGTGGTCAGCATAGAGGCGTTCTCATCGCAGCGGTTGCGGGAGAATGTGAAGGCGACCACCGGCAGCTGGTCCTTCTTCCGTAGCATGTCAATGAGCGATAGCCAAATGTTTTTGTCCTGGAGGGGATACAAGAAGTCCAGATTTGCTCAAGTCCAAGTGTCATGATGTCTCCTCATCCCAGTTGGGAAAGCTGGGCCTTTACTCCAGTTCTGTTGCTGCCTTCCTTCCTTTTCAGATATCCCGAAACAGCAACTACTGAAGAATACTCAAGAGCAGGAATGGACAAACTGTCCCTCCAGGTATTTTGGACTTCAACTTCCAGAATTGTAGGAGTTGAAGTCTAAAACACTGGGAGTACTGACGTTTTTCCATGCCTGCTGAAGAGAAGGCTATTTTTGTGGGCTTGGGTTCAGATTTCATTAGATGTAAATAAATAAATAAATAAATAAATAAATAAATAAATAAATAAATAAATAAAATCCTTACATAAAAAGTGGTTTTTGTCTAATTTAAATATGATGTATTATCCATATATTCCTTCCACCTGGAAACCAATGTCCTTACTGCGGGGGAACATGCGGATCATGAATAGAGCTCCACAGCCACCTACGGACCCACCGCCAAGAGACTATCCTTGGAGGGATCACCTAAGCAGTAAAGTAAGTAAAACACCACTTTGAAACTGCCATACTACCTTATTTATTTATTTTTTATTTATTTATTTCCACCATTTCTACCCCGCTTCTTCTCAACCCCCGAGGAGGGACTCGGAGCGGCCTAACAACAGCAACAATTCAATGCCAAAACATAGTATACATATAATAGAAAACCAAAACCAGTCAAAATTAAAATACATTAAAATACAGTTAGCATGAAAATACATTAAATACAATTAGCATTAAAATACATCATATACATTCACATAAGTTACCTAATTTCAGGTACAAATTCAGTAGTGTGGCAGTTGAGGTGCAGAAATGAATGGGAGTGCCACATATAGCTCACGTAGAATCATAGAGTTGGAAGAGATCTCATGGGCCATCCAGTCCAACCCCCTGCCAAATGGTGGACAACTACATATTGTCCACCATGACTCAAAAAGACAGGGCTTTTGCCCTTATGGACTCAGCAAAAGTAGCACACTTATGTTATGAATATGCTCACTGTTGGCCCATGATTCTAATGGAGACGTAGGACCATCTTGTCCCTCTATGATTGATTTGATTTCATTTATTGTATTGTTTACATAATTGCTTTGTTGTTAAATGTGTTAAATGGCCTATAATAGTATTGTATATACACAAAATTTTAAATTAAATAATATATATAATAATATTGATAATAATATAATGGAATACAATGGAATACTAATAATAACATACTATAATTATATATTTTATATTACATGTAATATTATTAATAATATTACACTATAGTGGTATAATACAATATAGTAATATATAATACTAATATTGTTTTTCTTGGCTTTTCTTCGTGAACGAAGATTCAGGAAGGACTCATCCCACGCTTTACACAAGCGCATTGATGATTCGGAGGTTGGATGTGTCCTTCAAGCCTGTACAATGGATTTTTCTGGTGGAGCGCAGCATGCACAGAACTGGCCTCACCCTTTAAATCAAAGATTTGTCTGCCGGGGCCAAGCAAGCTGGGACGGTGGCAGCGAGGTCCTCAGGTCGTAGGTTTGGTTCGAGTTTCCTTCTCTTAGAACAGGGCTGTCCAACTGGCGGCCCGGGGGCTGTATACGGCCCCCAGCCCCTTCCCTACGGCCCCCGCCTACCCTGCAAAAATAATTATTTTTAAAAATAATTTTTTTTAAAAAAATCGATCTCTGGGGGGCGGGACTGGGTGATGTCAGGCGTGGTGCCGGCGCCAAGCCTGACGTCACCCAGCCCCGCCCGCTCCCTTCCTCCTCCTCTGTCCCGCCTCTCCCCCCGGCGCACCAATCGGGAACGCCGGGGGGGGGAGGGAGGAGGCGTGCCTAAAGAGGAGGAAGGGAAGCGCTTCCCTTCCTCCTCTTTAGGCACGCCTTCTCCGTTCTACCTCTCCTCCCGGCGCACTGATCGGTGCGCCGGTGGGAGAGACAGAACAGAGGAGGAGGCTGGCGTGACACTTTAGGAGGGAGGGCGAAGCCATGGAGGGCTCCCCTTGGCTTTGCCCTCCCTCCTAAAGGGTCACGCCAGCCTCAGAAGCGAAATCGCCGCTTCTGAGGCTGGCGTGACACTTTAGGAGGAGGGGGGCGTGGCCGGGGGCGAGGCGGAGTGGCGCAGAGCGGCCCCCCAGGTCATCAGTGATGGAAGTCCGGCCCTAGGTCCGATAGAAGTTGGACAGCACTTAGAAGGTTGGCCTTACAGAGTTTAACGAGCACCATCTGCCCTAATTTGAAATTAGAGTTTTCCTTCTCTTAGGATGGTTGCCAAAAGGCTAGAGAGCCTATCCTGCCCTTTGATGCTCTTTGTCAGACCCTTTGGTTGTGACCTGTCTGGCTTGGGAGGCCCTACCGGTGGCTATTATGCCACCGCCAGCATAGCTCACAACTTCATTAGGGTACGCAAGCCTCTCCCCCACTGCAAGGGGGTGCCAATGGAGAGGACTAATATTGTGCTATGGTAATAATATAATATATTGTATTCACATATTATATGTAAGCTGCTCTGAGTCCCTTTTGGGGTAAGAAGGGTGGCATATAAATATCATAAATAAAATATTAATAGAGCCCGTCATATATCTGACTGGGCCTGCTTCAAGATGGAAAAGCTTGTTTCCTGCTGCTCTGGAGACCTGGATACAGAACAATGGGTTCAAATTACTAGGGAAAATATTCCACCTTCTTCCTGACGTTAGTGGCCCTGGGGGTCTCCTCCAATTTTATGATTCCATGAAAAGGACAAGAAGTTCTGTGAATGGAGCAGCCAACCCATGGGCTTGCCTTAGCATACCTGTCCTGGCCCGGCTCCCGCATGCATTGGCTGTTTGGCCCCGAAAGTCTGTGAGTGTTTGCTGGCCCGCTCCTTTTTGGCCTCCACAGCATCATAGTACCTGGAAGATTTGTAAACATTTTTAGGAAACTGCTGATACCTTTCTGAAAGGTGTATGAAGGTTAGTAGTGTACAATGTTAGTAGTGTACAAACGTAGGCATGGAGTAGAGCTAAAGAGGAGGGGAGAACCATTATGCACTATCTTCTCTGGAGGTTTGTAAGCAGAGGCTGGATGGCCTTTGAGATTCCTCTCTGCTTGTGTGTTAGGAGGGATGTAGTGATTGAGTATTTCCCTCTCGAAACCTTAGATGAGGTGGGTGTTAGAATAGCTCAGCCCTAGTTCTTGATTATTAAGAAATGCAGTTGTTTCTTATTAGTGTGAATAAACCTTTTGTGAATTTTTAAAGATAGTAGATAGATAGATAGATAGAGGGTAGTTTGCCTGAACGCAAACCGCTTTGAGTCTTCTTGTGGAGAGAAAAAGTGGGATATAAACAAATATAATAATAATAATAATCTTGAATCTTAGATTGCGAAGAAAAGCCAAGGAGAAATAATAATAATAATGTCACAAGAACCACCTGTCAGCAGTAAATAATTGGTGGGATCATAAACCCGCAAAGGTCGTGGAGAATTAACATGCAAAAATACTGTGGGACTTTCTAATCCAGACTGACAAAGTTTTTGGACACAATACACCAGACATCATGACTGTGGAAAAGAAAAAAGTTTGAATTATTAATGTCACCATACCAGGTGACAGCCGCGATGAGGAAAAACTCAGCCATTATCAGGACCTCAACATCGAACTGCAAAGGCTCTGGCATAAACCAGTACAGGTGGTCCTAGTGGTCATCGGCACACTGGGTGCCATGCCAAAAGACCTCAGCCGGCATTTGGAAACAATAAACATTGACAACATCACAATCTGTCAACTGTAAAAGGTCACCTTACTTGCATCTGCGTGCATCATTCGGAAATACTGATTTAATAATGAGACGCTGATATTGTGTTTTTAACATTAAGTGCTAGTTTGTATATGATGGAATTGTATTGATAATTGTTGATATGTTTGTCTTGGGCAGTTCTTGCCATTTGTACACTGCCTCGAGTCGCCTTCGGGCTGAGCGAGGCGGTCTAGAAGCAAAGTAAATAAATAAATAAATCACACAGTCCTAGATGCTTGGGAAGTGTTCGACTTGTGATTTTGTGATACGAAATCCAGCATATAGATCTCATCTGCTGTGACAAACTGTGTTTTTGTGTCAATAATAATAATAATAATAATAATAATAATAATAATTCAGGCTTCAGGCAGAATTTATAACCCTTGGAAGCTCCAAGGGACCATTTATTCCAACTGCATGCTAAAATGGCTCAATCTGGCTTTTAACCCTGATGCCTTATGACGCATACCAAAATCCATGAAAGCTCAAGTCCCATTATATACAACTAGCTGTACCCGGCACGCGTTGCTGTGCCCTATTTTGGAGATGCGAGGAAGTCTGAGTATGTAAGGGTTGGAGTTGTTGTTAGTTATGGTGTTGTTGGGGTCATGGCAGTGTTGTTGTGGGTTGTTTTGGTGGGTGGGATGTTGGAGTCCTGTGGAGTTGTTGTTGTGTGGTGTTGCTGGCGTTCTGCATAGCTTGTGGACATACAATGTTTTTTGTCTTTCCGTTTGCTGTGTTGATGTAGAGGTTGATGCGTGTGTGGGTGGGGTACTTTGGAAGTGAGTGGAGGTACTTGAAATCCCATTATCCATTGTGTGTCCTCGTCTAATCTGCAGTCGGATGGAGTGTGGGTCATAGGGGCATTGTTTGCCAAGTTTGGTCTTTATCGGTCTTGGTTCTTGGACACAGTGGTCTGTGGGGAATGATGGGTTTTGAAGTACTACAAATCCCATTATCCATGGAAGTACTTCAAGTCCCATAATCCATGGTCCACCCTCCTCCAAACTGTAGTAGAATGTAGCGTGGGTCATAGGGGCTCTGTGTGCCAAGGTAGGTTACTGTAAATTCAGGCCATACACAATGTCCCATGAGCTGAGGCCGAGTCAGAAACAGCAAGTTAATGAAGCCTTACTGTCAATTCAGGCCATACACAATGTCCAATGAGCTGAGGGCTAGTCGGGAGAATCAAGTTAATGAAGCCTTACTGTCAATTCAGAGCGTAAACAGCATTCCATTAAGTGAGGCCTAGTCAGGGAAATTAAGTTAATGAAGCCTTACTATCAATTTTGGCGTGGTCTGTGATTTGTAGGGTGTAAATTTTCTGTGGGAAGTGAATTGGGTGTTTGTGTTTGTGCCTCAGCCCTTTGCCTTATCCTCCTCTGACAGTTTATTATGGGTCGGAATGTTCATGTTGGCTGGCCAGTACAGGAGTTATGCAAACCGCCCTTATTGGCAGCCAATCATGTTGTCAGAATGTAGAGGCTGGGAGAGTCGTTGGCAGCCCCGGAGGATGCTGGGAAATGTAGGTTTTTTACTCATTGTTTTGGGGGCCTTTTAGGTTTTTGGGGGGAAAGTTTCTTTGCTACAAACCTACCTTGTCTGAGGCCTATTTCTGTTGGCAATATTGGTGCGTCTGCGTTGTAAGGTTTCTCTGTTTGGGAAGGTCTTTCCATGACGACTCTTCCTTTATATATACAATGGTGCAAGTAAAATGGTGTGCCATATATAAAACGGGAAAATCAATGTTTGCTTTTGGGGAATTTTGAAGATGGTTGTATCCATGAGTGCATAATGTGTGGATACAGACTGAGGGCAGACTGTACATGAGAAAGGCAGGGAGAATAAGTGTGGAAAGAGATAACATTTCACATGGGTGGGCTTACCCCTTGGTAAGAAATGTGCTCCGGGCATCAACTAGGAGGAAGAGCTCGTTTTGGGTTTTCTGACTGTTGCCTGTGTACAGGTAATGCTCCAGAGGGACAGGTCGCTTCAGCGTACTAATCACGTAGATTTTCTTCCTTTTGATCCTCCTGCCAGAAAAGGTGAAAGAATGCAGACGTTCTACCAGGATCCCACTGAAGGCTCTTCGTTCCCCAGCTTCTCCTTGAGCTTGTCTATATTCCAAACAGAGGCCAGTCTACTCTACACATTTTTATTTACCCAATTTTATCCCATCCTTCTCAACCCCCGAAGGGAGACTCAGGGCGGCTTACATTGAGCCCATTTAAAGGCTAATCAACAATTACAATAAAATCAAACATGTGCATAACATAATAAAACATCATAATTAGAATCAGATAAAAACATCAATTAAAAACATAAACCAGCCTCGTCAGTCTCAACGTCAATCCAGTTCATCCCTTCAAGGTGCTGCTTACCTCCATTGACCAAACGCCTGGTCCCAAAGCTATGCCTTTACTTTCTTCCGGAAAGTTAGGAGAGAAGAGATCAATCTTATCTCAGTTGGGAGTGTGTTCCATAGGCGAGGAACCACCACCGAGAAGGCCCTATCCCTCGTCCTCGCCAGGTGTATTTCAGCTGTTGACGGGAGAGAGAGCAGGGCCTCCCCAGATGATCTTAGCTTTCGGGGTGGGACATAGGGGCAGATGCGTTTGGACAAGTATGCTGGGCCAGAACCGTTTAGAGCAGACCTGGGCAATTGCCGGCCCTCCAGGTGTTTTGGACTTCAAATCCCAGAAATCCTAACAGCTGGTAAACTAGGATTTCTGGGAGTTGAAGTCCAAAACACCTGGAGGGCCAGCAATTGCCCAGGTCTGGTTTAGAGCTTTATAGGTCAAAACCAGCACTTTGAAATGGGCTCGGAGATGGACCGGCAGCTAATGGAGCTGACACAACAGAGGGCGGTATGCTCCCTGTATGTTGCTCCAGTTAGTAATCTGGCTGCCAATCATTGTACTAGTTGAAGTTTCCGAACAGTCTTCAAAGGCAGCCCCACATAGAGTGCGTTGCAGTAATCTATTCGGGATGTAACAAGAGTGTGGACTACTGTGGCCAAGTGCAGCTGCAGCTGGCGTACAAGTCTTAATTGTGCAAAAGCTCCTCTGGCCACCGCCGAAACCTGGGGTTCCAGGCTCAGCGATGAATCCAGGATCACTCCCAATGCAGCAGAAATGAGATTCTGCAAACACCAGAATCCGAGTGATCTCCTAACACTGAAAATAAAATTGATCATAAGGGGAAAGGTAAGCATAGCAGAGAAACTAGCAGGTGTTACTAAAGAAACCATGCATGCAAAGGGATCTGGTACCACCTTTGAGGTTAGCTGAAAGAAGTTGCATTGCAAGCTTCCGTAGTCATGGGATGTATCTATACTGTAGAATTAATGCAGTTTGATGCCATTTTAACTTCCATGGCTTTGTGTGTGTGTGTGTGTGTGTGTGTGTGTGTGTGTGTGAAGCGACCAGAGAGTTGCTTTTGATGTCAGAGAATTGGCTGTCTGCAAAGATGTTGCCCAGGGGACATCCGGATGTTTTGATGTTTTACCATCCTTGTGGGAGGCTTCTCTCATGTTCCCACATGGGGAGCCGGAGCTGACAGAAGGAGCTCATCCGTGCTCTCCCCAGATTCAAACCTGTGACCTGTCGGTCTTTGGTCCTGTGCCACCAGGGGCTCCACTGCAATGGCTATGGAATCCTGGAAGTTGTAGTTCAGGACTTAGAACTATCTAAAAATGATACTATGGAACACAATTTTTGTTCCTGGGTTCTACATGTCATTTCCTAATTGGTTCCAATATTTAAAAAAAACATGGAAGAGGTTTTTTAAACTGCAACAAATTTTGTTTTTGTGGGAGGAACATCCTGCTGCACATTTTACTATAGTTTTTTCAATGATTTTGTGTAATTTGTATATTTTAACTGTACATTGTATCTATTTCCTACATATGCTGCATATCAGGGTTTCCCAACCGCTGTGACGCGTAGTGTGCCGTGACGGACCTCCTGCTGTGCCGCGAGAAAAGCTCTCTGCCCCCTTCCTTCCCCCCTCCTCCTGCCGAAATCCTGCTGCTTGGGGGAGGAGGAGGAAGGGCTGGGCAGCGGCAAAGAAAAGGAAACTCCTTCGGCCGTTTCCCCAGCCAGCCTCCAATCCGCCATGAATCCCGCCATGACTCTCGCCCCTCGCTTGCTGAAGCTGCGCGGAGGAGGAGCCCCGCCCACTGAAGCTCGTCTACCGCTCATGCTCCTCCTCTGTGGGAGAGCTGAAGCCGGGGGAGGGGGCGGGCCTGGCTCTGCCCCCTCCCCCAGCTTCAGCGCTCCCACAGCTTCGTCAGCCTTGAGGGGGCAGTGCCAAGCCAGTGGTGGCAGAGCCAGCACAATGCTGGCTTGGCACTGCCCCCTCAAGGCTGGAGAAGCTGTGGGAGAACTGAAGCCAGGGGGTGGGGCATGGCGTGGCATGGCTCCGCCCCCTCCCTGGCTTTGGCACTCCCAGCAGTTGCTCCCAGCAGGCCACCATCCCCCAGCCGTTCTTTACTGTGTTAGAGTGTCATTTTGTGTCATTTTGGTTGGTGGTGTGCCCCCAGATTTTTTTTTAACGTTAAAAGTGTGCCGCAGCTCAAAAAAGGTTGGGAAACACTGTTGTATATCACTGATTCTCAAAGTGGGTGGTACCGCCCCCTGGTGGGCGGTGAGGAGATCCAAAGGGGCGGTGGGATGCTCAGGGGAATTTGGGGAGCGGTGAATCCCTTTAAGGGGGCGGTGAACAATTAGCCATTTAGGAGGGGTCGCGCGGCCCTCTTCTTTGGCCCTGCCCCCTTTGCTTTGACCTGAATATTAGATATTTGGATTAGAATTCGTAAGAGTAGCAAAATTATTTATGAAGTAGCAACGAAAATATGGTTGGGGGGTCACCACAACATGAGGAACCTTATTTAGGGGTCATGGCATTAAAAAGGTTGAGAACCACTGCATTAATACATATATATTTCTGTTTAATTGCTATTAAAGTTAAAAAATAATAATTACTAGGGGGGGCAGTGAGTAAAAAAAATTCTGGAAAGGGGGGGGGTTGGACAAAAAAGTTTGGGAACCACTGCTGTATAAGAATGTATGAAAATGTAGCCCCAAAGACAGCCAAACCTCCATGACCCTGCTGGAATAGGAAGGTTGGGTCAATCCCTCTGGCTGTTTCCCAATCCAGATAGAACAACTATGTAAAACAACTTTTGGTCCTGGGTTACAACTGAAGAACAGTAAGATGAGATTAAATTAGTTTGTCTGTGGGTTTCTCAAGTGTATCTGGCAGGCTAAGGTGGAAAACATGGTGCTGGACCAGACAGACTCTGAGTTTGATCCCCAAGGCTCACCCAATCCAATCTGCAAACTCCAAGGTATTGGGGACAGTGGCACTCAACAGGATGATGTTCACGTGGTCCGGCAGCATGATGAGAACTTCTTCCCACACCACGCCCCGCTGCAGAGGAGGAGGGGGAGAGAAAATGAGATAGGGAAGAGACACACCCCGCCACTTCTTGGACAATCCAGTATGTAGCTCTCACCTCACAATCGTTAATGTAATGCACTTCATCAAAGATCACCCATTCCAGGTCTCTGAGAACGTCGGAGCCATTGTACAGCATGGACCTGGAAGGAGAAAAGAGAGGAATTGCAGAACTGAACTGAGGCCAACACAAATCCTAGGCAGCCCCTCTCTCAGTCCTCCTCACCGAAGGATCTCTGTTGTCATGATGAGACATGAGGCATCTGGATGTAACTGAACATCTCCCGTCAGCAGCCCCACGTCACCAAAAGTGTTTTTGAAATCCCGGAATTTCTGATTGGAAAGAGCCTTGATTGGAGAAGTGTAGATGGTACTGAAAAAGAATGTGGAGGAAGACTTAAGAGCCCAGAGGAAGGAGATAGCTGAAAGACTGCTTCCCTTCCCTTCTCCACTGGCTGCCTGTCCATTTCCGAGCTCAATTCAAAGTGCTGGTTTTGACCTTTAAAGCTCTATACCAGCGGTTCTCAACCTAGGGGTCACAACCCCCAGGGGGGTCGTTTGGCCATTTTGGAGGGGTCACGAGGCTGTCTCCTTTGGCCCCGCCCCCAAGGCCCGGGCCAGGCAAGCGATCCTTCACCTGCCTTGCACTCCCGCCGGCCCTGTCAATTCCTCCCAAATTCCTGTCAATTCCTCCCAAACCCCCCCAGTATATTTTGTTTGACATGGGAGTTCTGTGTGGTGGTTTCGGTGGTCTGTGGAAGTCAGAGCTGAATCGATTGAAGGTATTGCAAATCCCATCATCTCTTTTCCATACTCCCCCAAACATATTTTTTTCTGATTAATCGTGATGCTTTAATTATGTTGAATTTGTAACAATGAAAACACATCCTGCATATCGGATATTTACATTATGATTCGTAACAGTAGCAAAATTACAGTTACCATATAAAGAGCAACAAAAATAATTTTATGGTTGGGGGTTACCACAACATGAAGAACCATATTTAGGGGTCACGGTGTTAGAAAGGTTGAGAACCACTGCTCTATACGGTTCTGGCCCAGCTTACTTGTCCGAACGCATCAGCCTCTACGTCCCACCTCATATTTTAAGATCCGTGGAGGCCCTGCTCTTGCTCCCGCCAACTTCTCAAACGCGGTTGGTGGGGACGAGAGAGAGGGCCTTCTCGGTGGTGGCTCCCCGTCTGTGGAACGCACTTCCAAGTGACATACGATCAACACCATCCCTCCTGGCATTCAGGAAAGGAGTGAAGTCCTGGCTGTGGGACCAAGCGTTTGCACATTAGCACAATACAGCACTTTGGACTGGATTTGTAGCAGCGAGTTGATGGATATGGCTCAATGCTCCTGTTATGGACGAAATACTGTTTTTAACTTAAGAGAATGTGTATGATGTGTTAATGTATTTTAATGTGTTTTATTGCTGTATGTTTTTGGTTTTATATTGTATTTATTATGTTGGCATCGAATTGTGTGTTTTGTTAGGCCGCTCTGAATCCCCCCTCGGGGGTAGAGAAGAGCGGGGGTAGAAATGTTGGAAATAAATAAATAAATAATTCTCTATGACAGAATGGAAATAGAGCGGGCATGGGCAAATTCCGGCCATCCCAGTGTTTTGGGCTTCAACTCCCACAGTGAGGGCAGAATTTTGCCCATTTATTTATTTATTTACATGATTTTTTACCCAGCTCTTCTCACCCCCATAGGAGGACTCAGAGCGGCTCCATGTCTGATATAAAATGTTATATGCAGATCTCCTTCTCTACACCAAATAAAAAGTCATGTTCTTAACCAAAGGTTGCAAAACAATACCATTAGCTATGCAGGCTAAATCCTCTCAGAATCAAATCTCAAAACTTCTGAAGGGTCAAAGGCTCCTCATTTCTCTCCCTAGTGGTTCCTATTCCATGTGGATATAATAATAATAATAATAATAATCTTTATTTCTAACCCGCATCCATCTCCCCAGAGGGGCCTCGGAGCAGCTTACATGGGGCCGTGCCCGAACAACAAATCATAAAATATCAACAACATAAGAGAACAATAAACATAATAAAAGCAATAAACACAATAAAATACATCTGTGAAAACACAACAATACAGGTGAATCTAAAAACAAAACCGACCGATATCACTCACTTGATCACATGTGTCAAACTCAATGCCCTGATGGGAGTTGCGACACATTAACATCTGGAGGGCTGTGGTTTGTTCTGTTTAGTCAGGAGAGCGGGGTTTCAATTGAAATGCAAGGCTTCTGGATACGAGGTCTGATGTTAAAATGTCATTCAATCTTTCCCCAACCTCAGAGCCACTTGGGCTGTTGGCTTGCAGTTCCCATTATCCCCTGTCCAAATGGTGGATAATCAAAAGCCTATTGGGTATTAGGAATTGTGAGAGTTGAAGTCCAAAAAACCTGGAGGGTTGAAGTTTCCCCATGCCGGCTGTTAGGAATTGTGAGAGTTAAAGTCCAAAATCACATGGAGGGTTGAAGTTTCCCCATGCCTCACCTAGGTCAGTGTTTCCCAACCAGTGTGCCATGGCACACTAGTGTGCCGTGAGCAATCATCAGGTGTGCCGTGGGAAATTGGAACCTCCAATACCCTTTCTTCCCCCTCCTGCCGAACACTTTTTCTTCTCCACTCGGGGTCCAAAACCCAAGGTCAATACCCACCAAACTCTTATAGTATTTTCTCTTGGTTATGGTAGTTCTGTGTGGGAAGTTTGATTCCATTCCATCATTGGTGGAGTTCAGAGTGCTCTTTGATTGCAGGTGAACTATAACTCCCAGCAAGACCTTCCTGTGTGTCTTTCTGCCATTCCTGCCAGGATATCTATGTTGTGTTCATCGAAACAGGCCCAGATTTCACACTGAGTGTATAAATACATTTAAAAACATATTAACTATATGTATTACTGTGTTAGAGTGTCATTTTGTGTCATTTTGGTTGGTGGTGTGCCCCAGGATTTTGTAAATGTCAAAAATGTGCCGCGGCTCAAAAAAGGTTGAAAAACACTGACCTAGGGGAACGTGCTTAATCTTTTTGGACTTTAATCCCCAGAATTTATTTCTTTTATTTTTATTTACAGTATTTTTACCCCACCCTTCTCAACCCCCGAGGGGGGACTCGGAGCGGCTGACAAAGGCACAATTCGATGCCACAATATACAATATAAAACACCATAAATATACAAAATTAAACAATAATAATAAAGCACCTAATCAACAGACAAATTAAGTTAAAAACAGTATTCTGTCCACAAACGCAGACTCCTAGCTAATAAGCCATATTCTCATATATCAGCTTGCCAATCCAATTCCGGTCAAAGATGCTGCATTTTGCTATTGTGCAAAGGCCTGGTCCCAAAGCCAAGATTTTACTTTTTTCCTGAACGCCAGGAGGGATTGGGTCAATCAAATTTCACTTGGTAGCGCATTCCAAAGGCGGCGACGGGGGGGGGGGGGGACGACCCTTCAGCCAACACAGTCATGCATGCCTGGATTACCCATAAGGCCATAGCCTAGGAGCACAAGCCGAGGGGGGGCGCAGATCACGGACCAAAAAAACCTGGTCCACGCCCCTCTTTCCTCCTTTCTCATGCCCCTCCTCGCTCCTTCTCCCAGCAAAGTCTCTGCTCCATCCCCTCCGTCTCTCGCTCTCTGGGCTGTGGCGGGGCCCTCGCATTGATCCATTGATTTGCCCGCGGGTCTCTGGCTGGCCTGACCTCCTGGCTCCCGGGGAAGCCATCTCCATGGCGACTTGCCCGGCTCCCCCAGCGGCAGACTGTAAATTCCTGCAGCCAGAGCCGAGCGGCAGAGTCCGGGAGAGGGCGGTGGGAGGGGGGGAGAAAGAGGAGATGGCGGCAACTAGGAGGAAAGAAAGAAAGAAAGTAAAGAAGGAAGAGAGGGAGGGAGGGAGAGAAGAGAGAAAGGGCGTTGCTTGGGTGGACCTCTCCCAGGTCCCCAACACGAGACCACACCAACCCAGGCTCGCTCCTGCGCTCTCGGACCAAACCGGGGTGAGCTGCTTGGCCAAAGGGAGCTGCAGGAGGGAGGGAAGGATCAAGGCCAGGGTCTGGCTCTCCTGCCTTCGGGAGCAGCCGAACAAAAGCCGCACAAACCCCAACCTGAATCCTCCCCTGCTCTGCGGGAGCGCACGCCAAGTGGACATCTCTCTCTCTCTCTCTCTCTCTCTCTCTCTCTCTCTCTCTCTCTCTCTCTCTCTTGCGCTCTCTCTCGCTCTCTCTCTCTCTCTCTCTCTTGCTCTCTCTCTCTCTCACTCGCTCTCTCTCTCTCTCGCTCGCTCTCTCGTGCACGCCTTTGGAGCAAGTTTGCATTTGCTACACTCTCTCCAAGCCTCCCGAAGAGACCTTCAGAGCACAGCGGAGCTTTCCAGCTGGTGGGAATGGGGACCTTGGAGGTGGGGGGTGGTGCCTACTCGCCTTTCTTTTCTGCTCCGGAAGCACCATGGCGAAAGCCAGCTAAGTGTGGGTCTGAGTGGTGTGTACGTGTGTGTGTGTGTGGTGGGGCGGGGGGGGCGTAATTCCAAAGTGTGGCCTAGGGCAGTGTTTCTTAACCAGTGTGCCGTGGCACACTTGTGTGCCGTGAGCGATCATCAGGTGTGCCGCGAGAAAAGCTCTCTGCCCCCCTTCCTTCCCCCCTCCTCCTGCCGAACTCCTGCTGCTTGGGAGAGGAGGAAGAAGGGCCGAGCGGCGGCCAAGAAAAAGAAGGGGCCGGGGCGCCGCCTCCTTCAGCCGTTTCCCCAGCCAGCCTCCAATCCGCCATGACTCCCGCCACGACTCTCACCCCTCGCTCGCTGAAGCCGCGCGGAGGAGGAGCCCCACCTACTGAAGCCCGTCCACCGCTCATGCTTCTCCTCTGTGGGAGAACTGAAGCCGGGGGAGGGGGCGGGGCATGGCGCGGCCTGGCTCCGCCCCCTCCCTGGCTTCAGTGCTCCCACAGCCGCCAGCCTTGCGGGGGCAGTGCCAAGCCAGCATTGTGCTGGCTCTGCCACAGCTGGCTTGGCACTGCCCCCTCAAGGCTGGCAAAGCTGTGGGAGAACTGAAGCCGCGTGGAGGGGCGGGGCATGGCTTCTCCCCTCCCTGGCTTTGGCACTCCCAGCAGCTGCTCCCAGCAGGTCACCATCCCCCAGCCGTTCTTTACTGTGTTAGTGTCATTTTGGTTGGTGGTGTGCCCCCAGATTTTTTAAATGTTAAAAGTGTGCCGCGGCTCAAAAAAGGTTGGGAAACACTGGCCTAGGGTGCAAAAAGGTGTTAATCCGGGCCTGCAGTCATGTGAGGTGGAGGAATCTTGTGACTTGCAGTTCAAAAATTGAAAACTATTGCTAATATTTCCAACCACTGATACCTTCACCGTAAGACTGAAGGGGTGGCTAAAGAGTACAAACAAGGAAACCAAGATGCTCCCACCGTGTCATGTGCTTCTGCGACAGAGCGATGGCATACTCGGCCACCACGGTCTTCCCGGCAGAGGTGTGGGCAGCAACAAACACCGAATCGTGCTTCTCCAAATGGAGAATGGCCTGCTTCTGGAAAACATCAGGCTCAAAAGGCCACTAGATGGTCGCAGGGATGGAACATGAGCAAAAGGAGAAGACAGATTTGCGTTATATTGATATATCCAACATACATAACTTTCCTTCTACCTGACGTTATCCTCCTAACAACTTGGTCAGGTAGATTAGGCTTGAGAAGAAATAACACCAAGGCACTCCAATGAATGGCTCAGCAAAGGCATGGATCTAGATCTCCCGCACTAATCCCTATCACTCCAACCATGATAAAACCCTAGGTTTCCCTTCCTTTCCAACATCTGCCCTTACCTTGAAAGCTGGATTAGGAATGCGTTTGTAGAAATCATCCACTGGGGAGCTTATATTCACAGGGATGGCCCACTGCTCTTTGGGGGGCTCAGTAGTGGGAGCTGGGGCCGCTGGAGGGGAAGATTTGGGCGTGGGAGTCACTTCCTGAGATTGAGGCAAAGAAGGGGGACAGCAATGGTGAAAATGGGCTACAATAATAATAATTATTATTATTATTATTATTATTATTATACCCTGACACCATCTCCCCCAACGGGAATTGGGGCGGCTTACATGCGGCCAAGCCCAAACAACAGAGTACAGCAAAAATAAAACCAAATACACTAAGCAGAAAACAACAACATCATAATTACATAACCACACAGGAATATATTAAGCAGTATAAAATTACAATAAACACAATTTATTTATTTATGTATTTAATTTTACTTTAATTATATTCCGCTCTTCTCACCCCGCAGGGCACTTAGGGCAGATTACAATGAACACATATAGGCATGCATTTAATGCATTTTTTGGACCAACAGACAGACAAACAGATAGAGGAATTCTTTTTAACATCTGGCCACCAAGGGAGCTGTCGCACTCCTTCATTTCTCAGCGTCCTCAGCATGCATTCCTGGAGATCTTATGGCCTCGTAAACCAGTCAAAATTTGCCTCCCCACTTAATGTAGTACCTTGATCTCCTACTTGACAGATGCAACTGTCTTTCGGGCTGCAAAGGTCGACAGCAGGCTACACTTAAAGGTCGAGCACCCACCTCGACCCGGGCAGGCCTCGAACTCATGACCTTCTGGTCAGAGAGATCTTATGCAGCTGACACTCAGCCAGCTGCACCACATTCCCGGTGCAATCACAACAACAATAGGCAGGCTGCATGTACTGGATAAAAAGTTAAAAACTCAGGGGTGAGATAAGGAGGAACAGGTTATTTGTAAAGGAGAGCTCAAGAAAACAGGGTTGTAGAACCAAACTTTCCCTGAGGGAGGGGACATATACTCCAGTGACAGAAATGTCAGGGGAAACAGTAGTGTGAGGCTGTGTGCCTACTCACCAAAGGTGCAGTGGAAGAGCCAGGTTTTTAGGTTCTTTTTGAAGGTTTGTAAAGTAGGGGCTTTCCTAATCTCTCCTGGTAGAGAGTTCCAGAGCTGGGGGGCCACAGTGGAAAAGGCTCTCTCCCTTGTGCTCACCAGATGAGCCTGTGAAACTGGCAGGGGGGAAAGGAGGGCCTCCCCGCTTTGAACTGCTCCAGGTCCTTTCATACTGCTATAGATGTACGAGGGTGGGTCAATAAGTCTGTGACTTTTTGAATTTCCCGCCTCTTAACTTAAAGGGCAACACTGCTCCTGTCAACAGGCTTCTGTCAGTTGACTCCTGCCAAAATTTGAACAAGCTGCGTCATTTAGTTTGTGTTTGACAGCCAT
Organism: Anolis apletophallus; assembly: GCA_030556195.1. Lineage (NCBI taxonomy): Eukaryota > Metazoa > Chordata > Lepidosauria > Squamata > Anolidae > Anolis > Anolis apletophallus. The sequence goes on along the minus strand of JARBWK010000001.1, from coordinate 194,677,433 downwards.
TGATAGCAGACTACCACGTGATTTGAGGAGAAAATGGAAAAAGTCAATTTTGTGTGCTCATTAAGCATTATTGTTTGCGGAAAAAACCATCACTCAAACTAAGGCTGAGCTTGATAAATACTATGGGGACTCTGCGCCATCAATTTCAATGGTAAAAAAGTGGTTTACTGACTTTTGTTGTGGCCGTACTAGCACGGAAGATGCCTAACGTTCTGGTTGAGTTCTCTACACCCGAAACAATTGAAAAAATTCACAATATGGTGTTGGCCAATCGGAGATTGAAAGTGCGGGAGATAGTGGAAGCCATAGGCATCTCACGTGGCTCAGTGGTTTCAATTTTAAATGATCACTTGGGTATGAGAAAGCTTTCCGCAAGATGGGTGCTGCGTTTGCTCACAATTGACCACAAACGCAATCGTGTGACAAATTCGCAGGAGTGTTTGGCGTTGTTCAACCGCAATATGGACGAGTTTTTGTGCCATTTCGTAACCGTGGACAAAACGTGGATCCACCACAACTCACCAGAGACCAAACAGCAGTCAAAACAGTGGGTTTCTCAGCGTGAATCGGCACCAAAGAAGGCCAAGGTGGGTTTGTCAGCCAATAAAGTCATGGCGACTGTTTTTTGGGATGCACGAGGTATAATCCACATTGACTACCTTCAAAACGGTAAAACAACCAACGGCGAAAATTATGCCAACTTATTGGGTTGATTTAATGAGGATTTGAAAAAAAAACAAAAACGACCGCATTTGGCCAAGAAAAAAGTTCTTTTGCACCAGGACAATGCAAGAGTGCACACATGTGCAGTTTCCATGGCAACAATCCATGAATTGGGATACAAATTGCTCCCTCATCCGCCCTATTCTCTGGATTTAGCCCCGAGTGACTATTTCTTGTTTCCAAACCTGAAGAAATGGCTCGGCGGAAAGAGATTTGACTCCAACAATGACATCATCTCACAAACAAATACCTATTTCGATGACCTTGACAAATCTTATTTTTTGGAAGGGATAAAAAAATTGGAGAAACGTTGGACAAAGTGCATAGAGCTCTAAGGAGACTACGTTGAAAAATAAAATGATTTTTTATCCCAAAACCTGTGTTTCGTATCTGCTTTTCCCTACCTTCAGCACCAACTCTTCCAGACTGTTTGCCCTCTGCAGAGGGGCCTGTTCCGCTGGCGTTGCCTCTCCTGCCTTTGTCCCTTTGCCTTCCGTCCCTTTCTTCCTCTGCTTCTTCTCTCCTTCCTCAGCCTTGTCTTCTTCATCGCTGGAGCTGCCCAATTCAAAGGTGTCCAGGGCCCCCAACAAGTTGGTCAAATTCAGCAGCCCTGGGGAGGCTTTGAGCTCTGAAGTGGGGAAACATAGAAACACACGACAATCGTCACCCAGGGGACTTTTTCATCGGCCGCCCCAAGACTGTTAAAGTTTTATTTTATTTATTTTATTTTTATTTTATTATTCGGGCTTCTATGCCGCCGACTCCCTGAGGCTCGCGGCGGCTTACAGGAGCCGAAGGGCACAGTAAAATACAGGCAATAAGCAGTTAAAAACAATTAAAAACAACAGCAGTACAGTAATTAATAACACAGTTAAAACAATGAACAGCACATCATCCTCAGAAGAACGAATAGATGGCGGGGCATGGGCAGGGCTTACTCACCAAAGGCCTGCTTAAACAGGTATGTTTTACAGGCCCGTCTAAACGGGAGCAAGTCCTTCATAGCCCGAGTTCCGGCCGGGAGGGCGTTCCACAGCGTAGGTGCTATGACAGAGAACGCCCCCGGCGGGTAGCAGTCAGCCTTGCGAGTTTAGCTGAAGGTATCTCCAGGAGATTGGAGTCCTCAGACCGAAGTGATCTCGGAGGGCAATATGGGGTGAGACGGTCCCTCAAATACGCTGGCCCAAGGCCGTGTAAGGCCTTAAAGGTGAGGACCAACACTTTGAAGGTGATCCGGTGCTCAATTGGCAGCCAGTGCAGATCCTGCAAAACAGGTGTTATGTGGGCGCCAGCTGGCGTGCCAGACAGGAGCCGGGCGGCAGTGTTCTGCACTAGCCTGAGCTTCCGGGTCACCGACAGAGGAAGGCCAACGTAGAGCGCGTTGCAGTAATCCAGCCTTGAGATGACTGTGGCTTGGATCACCGTGGCCGGATCGTTCCGGGAGAGATAGGGGGGCAGCCTCCTTGCCTGTCGCAGATGAAAAAAAGCGATCTTGCTGACCGCAGAGACCGCAAAGTTGATTATGCCATTTATTAATTTTATTTACAGTATTTATATTCCGCCCTTCTCACCCTGCAGGAGACTCAGGGCGGATTACAATGTACACATACATGGCAAACATTCTTTTTTTAAAGAATATAGTTTTTAATAAAGATTTTATAGTGCAAATACGAGCAAGCACAGTGATCAAACAAACCTAGAAAAAGAGGGTAGGGAAGGTAGAAAAAGTGGGAAATGGAGGGAGAATAATAGTGAGGTGTGAGCGTTTGTAGAGGTAGGGATAAGAACAAAAGAAAGGAAAAAAATAAAAAATTAGAAATAAAGAAGAAGAAAGCAACATAGTGCATAAAATAAAAGAAAATTTGACTTCCATTCTCGATACATCGTGTCAATGGCTCAATAATTTCATATTATTATGCCATTGTAAATCAATAGCTATCTTGCAGAACATACAGTATATACAAACTGATGCCACAACCAATTACCTTGTTTGGTGAATTCAACACCCTTCTTCCAACCAGGTGGCACTGTCAGCAAGTCTGTGGAGGGCAAAAAAACAGAGACCTTGGGAAATGTATTCCTTTTTTGAGTGACAGCTGTCAGAATCCCCCGTACTGGCTAGGGGATTTTGAGAGTTGCGACTGAAAAAAAAGAAGGTAAAATGCACAAGCTGAGGTAGGATTCCACTTTTGGTTAGAAAACAAGAGCACACCTATGAGGCTGGAGGAAAGAAAGACTTCATTTAGCCACAGAATATGTATCCTGAAGCTACTACTGCAAACAGCACAAGCCTGTTCCGCACAGATCATTGCTGTGCTCCTTCCAGTCTATATATGGGACTGGATTCCTTAATCATGGGCGTGTGGAATAGGGAATTCTGGACTTTCTAGCACAAAAGGGAAGTCACTCTTTCCAAGTCCTGTTCTCTTCCAAGCTATTAGGTCGATATTCAAGTGTACAATTATTTTTAGATTAAAGTCTATAGCAGGGGTGGCCAACCTATGGCCCACAGGCCGGATGTGGCCCGGCAGCTAATTCTGTCCGGCCTGGGGAGAAGGGCGTCGGGGGCGGGGCCAAGAGGAAGGGGTGCCGCTGCCGCCATCCCATCATGGATTCTGTGGGGCCTGTGATGGCAGACAGGCCGGAGGAGCGCCAGCTTTGGAGTGCCTGCCATCCCTGGAGGCGATCCGGGCCTGCAGCGGGAGCACTGCAGCGGGAGCCTGCAGGGGCTGATCTTCCTGGCGACCCGGAAAACTTGATCGTCTTCCAGGTCGCCAGGTCGAATAAGCTGCCTCAGATCGCCAACTGCTCCCCCTGCAGGCCCGGATTGCCTCCAGGGATGGCAGGCACTCCATAGCAGGGCGATCAGCTGGGGAACGGCTGGGGGCAAGAGCGGGCGGAGGCCTGCAGCCTCCGATCGCCTGCTGCTCTGCTCTACTCTGCTGTGGCGGCGGCTGGGTCCGCTTTGCCATCCTCTGGGCTGGATCCACTGGTCGCATTGTGCTATTGGTATGTATACCTCTTATTGAATCTTTGTTACTTGGAGCTTATTGTGACACTGCATTTATGAATGTATGTTTCTTCTTTATAGTAAATATGGGACGCTGATTACTCTATGCCACGCCTTGACAAAGCCAATTGGCGAAACGGTTTTCTGTGGCCAAAAAGCAGGCATCTGCTCCCCGTTGGCATGCTCTTTCAAGCCGATCTCATTTGGAGGAGGCTCCGAATGCATGCCTCCCGCGTCCTGGAATTTTTCCCTTTATGTCTCACATTTACCCGACCCTCATGAACTGTCCTACTCTCCCTTGAACTTTCGATTGCTTGACCTATTGGAGTGACCACCATACTTACGCAGGATCTACTAACTACATTGTTTCTATCGTGGACTACCATTTGCTCCACATTGGAACTTGCTACCTACTGGACTAATCCTCATTCGAATTAGTTCTCTGCCAATTGGCGGTTTCCGTGAGTTCCATTGCTTCCTGGCGTTTTTGGTGTCATTCATATTGCATGATTACCAATATACTGTATGAGCATTTATATCTTGTGTACCTCCTTTAGAGTCATTGTTATATGTTTGATATATTTACATTGGTACTAAATGAATTTTTGATACAGTTCTGTATGTTTATTTGTCAGCCCTTTCGTGACTTATCCATAGCTCTTCTCTATTGTTTACCTGGATCCACTGGGCCATTCCATCTTGGTTCGCACCTTGTCTTCTTGAATTTAATTTAATTTTAGTGGTTTTTATTATTATTTTATAATAATTTTATTATAATAATATAATAATTAATATAATATAATGCTTTATTATATTATAATTTCAATATATTATAATGTCTATATATACTATAATATAATAATTATGATATTAATACAAATAATATATGAATATTTATTGATATATTAATATGTTAATATTAATGATGTGTAATATATAGTAAATATAGTAAAGAAATAAAGAAATAAATGATGTAGATTAGAATGTAGTTCAGCCTTTAGGTGCGGCCCTCCATAATATTTTTTGGCTCTCGTGTGGCCCCTTGGAAAAAATAATTGCCCACCCCTGGTCTATAGGATGGGACTTCTTTGCCCTTGTCATTGATTTAGGATAAACTACTTAAAGAGGGGGCCGTCTGGTGGCACAGTAAATTAAACCACTGAGCTGCTGAACTTGCTGGCTGAAAGGTCGGCGGTTTGAATTTGGGGAGTAGGGTGAGTTCCCACTGTTAGGCCCAGCTTCTGCCAACCTAGCAGTTCGAAGACATGCAAATCTGAGTAGATCAAAGGTACCACTCTGGTGAGAAAGTAACAGTGCTCCACTGAGGAGATATCTACGGACAATGCCGGCTCTTCAACTTAGAAATGGAGATGAGCACCACCCCCAGAGTCGGATACGGCTAGACTTAATGTCAGGGGAAACCTTTACCTTTACCTTACTCCAAGAATCTTTTTGGCTGCATGGTATTCTTGTTTAATTTAATTAAAACTTTTACCTAAAACTTATTAATTCCATTTTTAGTTGAAACTGAAGAGATTCATTAAAAAAAATAACCTGCAAAGTAAGAGACTGCACTTGGTTTGATATGCATCCTCAAACACATTTACTCTTCATTTTTCTTGCCCTTATCTGCAACAAGGATGACAAACAATAAGGCCCATCGTGTAGTAGATGAGTCCTTGAGCGATGCTGAAAGCATGGAGGTTGAAGCAAGAAGGGCAAAATGGGTTACTCGAGAGGAGTCAGATGGGGAACGGGAGAGGAAAAAAATCCGGCAAATATTTAGTGAATCTACTTATGAGGATTCCTTTGAGGGTTTCTCTGGGGATGGTGGGTCTGGTTATGATGAGCCAACTATGGGAAGTGGGGATGGGGATTCTGAAGATGTGTCTAGCGATATGGACTGGACTATGTCAGACTGTAAAGATATCAAACAAATGTTTGAGTTATGAGTATCTGTTTCTTTTGGTTTATGTGCTGTAGTAGTACTACTGTAGGTGTGTCTGAATTAGGGTTCCCATATGTCCCTTATTCTAAGGGACGTCCCTTATTTTGGCCCTAAAATTTGTGTCCCTTATTTTCAGGCCCTGTCCCTTATTTTTGACTAGCAGGACAGGACTGGGCGGGGTTGACCAGAGGAAGGTGCGCTGTGGTTTCCACGGCAATGCCTGCCCGGGATTCCACTCGCAGGGCAGCCTGCGTCCCCGTTGGAAGGAAGAGGCGATACAGGACTTTTTCAAAGTACAGTAGACCAATTAACCATTACCCAAGGGGAATGTTGGATCATGTTGGATAAAGATAGTTTCTGGTTGCTTGAGAGTTACTCTTAAAATAGGCCTAGCTGTGCATCCCAATACTATACAATGCTGTGTATCCCATACTATACTATACCATTAACTATTGACATAATAATCATGAAGATGTACTGTCTTATGAAATTTATTTTATTTTAATGTTTAGACAGTGCACTTTTAAAGTCAGCAAAGTCAAGTACTAAATACAGATGGAGAAAATTAGGTAGTTCTGATAATGTTTTTTCTGCATGACAAAGCATCCAGAAACATACCATGTCCTGTTAAGAGGGTGTAAGTCAGTTTCTTTTGTGAGTTTCAACCATTATCTTATTCTGTTAATAAAACTATTTCTACCTAATGTTTGAGTTTCAAGTTTTTAATGAAGTGTCCCTTATTTTTGTGGAAAATCCCGTAAATGTCCCTTATTTCTTATATCAAAAAAATGGCAACCCTAGTCTGAATAGGTGCAGCTGGATTTGCCTAACTCCAGTAGGGTGTGGCAGCTGTGTTTGTATAAATCTCCTTTGTTACAGATTGGGTTAGGCTTTTGGCTTTTGCAGTTTCTTACTGTCTATGCTGGCTATTGTGCTGGCTGAAGTTCCTGGCTGATATACTGCTGTGATGCTGGAATGCTGTAGACTGGAGAAATTCATTTAAATGCTGAAATGCTGAAATGCTAACAGGGATGCTGGGAGTTGCAATACTGTGTGAGTTAACACAGAAGCCTGTTACTGAAGAATGTGTGGACTGTTTATTGAAAGAGCATGTTGCTGGTTTTTTTGTTTGTTTGAAGCTATATTAGTAATTTTTTTACATGAAGACAAACTTTGTTCTTTTTGCTTCTGTTTGCTCAAATAACCATCAACCACCTTCTGCTGATTCTCTGCAACTGTGGATATAGAGGATTACATGCCCCATTATCCCATCATCCAACCGACAGACTAAAGTACAGGAAGTACTTCCTGGACTAAAGTACAGGAAGTGCGTGATGTTTGTGCAGAACCAACAAGTAGTGATACGTTTGTGGGATTTCCTGGGGATAGGAATAGGAGGTCGGATGACCAAACTTTGACTTGGGGTGAGCTAAGTCGTGGCAGGAGAAGGAGAGCTTGGCAGGAAAGACAAAGGGCTGCACGTGCAGCTGCAATGGCAGCTGAGAGGACTAATGAAGGGGTGTTGGCTCATTCAAGTTCTGATGAGAATTTGTGAATAAAGTGAGGCTTGGAATTTGGGATTCCTTGCAGTTGGCAAGGTGTTGCTGGGTGCCCTGTGTTCCTGTGGACTGCTTCTTGGACGTGAGTTTGGATCCTGATCTTCCTCCGTGGATTTGGGTATGGTATTGGCTGGGTTCCACATCTTGTGTCCCTTTTGACTACACCGTGTTTACTCCGTGTGCTAGTTGCTGCTGCCTGCTTGTGTGCTGACCCTGGACCGGATTATCGACGCTGCTGTTTCCTCCTCGCTTTGACTCGGATTGGCTTATTGTTGCCGCTGCTTCCCCTCGCCCTGACGCTGGACCAGTTTTGACTATGCTGCTGCTTTCTCCTCCTTTTGATTCCGGGCCAGTATTGACCACGCTGTTGTTGCTTTCCCGTTTCGACCTCCGGACTGTGCTGACGTCTCTTCGCTCTTTGCCATCACCCATTGGATGACTACATCGCTGTGTTTAACATCGTGTGCCTTTTCCTTTGCTGTTCCGCGTTTTGGGGTTTATTGCAGGTTTTAAGGAGAAATAATCCGGGTTTTTGGGTTAAGGACTACTTTTTGGCCAGTTTGGTCACTATTTTGTGTTCTTTTCACCCTCTCACTGAAGTTTAAGCGTTTTTGGTCAGTTTGGCCTTCTTTTGTGTTTTTGAATAAACTTTGCACTCTACTGGGCGTGGTGCTTTAAGCTCTCTGTGTTGCGACATAGCGTGCGTTTCAGCGTGGATGAAACAATGTCAAAACAACCAAGATTTTTTAGAAGACAAGTACACTCCATTACCTTTTTCAAAATCAATGTCCTCTTCCAGCTCTTCCTTTGCCTGGATCTGCTCTAGACTGGGTTCATCCATCCCACCTGGATAGCAGAGATGAAAACAAGTGAACACAGATGGCTAAAAGTTGGCTTCAGGCATTGTGAGAAATCCACAACCAGGAGATTTAAATTCGCAACTGAATTACATAAACATTCTAGGATTTGTGTTGCTATAAGTTTTTCGGGATATACGGCCGTGTTCCAGAAGCATTCTCTCCTGATGTTTCGCCTGCATCTATGGCAGGCATCCTCAGAGGTTGGGAGGTCATATATACAGGTGATACATCTGGAGAGAATGCTTCGCGAACATAGTCATACAGCCAGAAAAACTTGCAGCAACCCAGTGATTCTGGCCAAGAAAGCCTTTGACAACACAATCAAGGATTGCCCATGTTGATGTCAGTCGGGTGCAAAAAAAAAAAAAGAGTGGCACAAGCTGTAACTTGTAATGTATAATCCCCAAATCCTTCCCCTGTCAACTCCTGTTTGCAGCTAATATTTCCCCAACATCCGTCCCATGGTCAGCACCCATGGCATAGCATTCAATCTCTATGCTCACACCATACCTGGCCAGAAGGGATAATTGGTGGCACTGCCCCTCAAAGCCTCTGCCGGGGGACCAGGGGCTCGCTGGAAAGACAGCGAATTCTTGGCTGAAAGGCCCATGTTATCCACAAGTGCCTAGAATTGAAAATGAGAAAAAATAATAAATATCTAAAACTCAGTGTCGTATAACCAGTTTCTGCTGCACATTCTCACACCCGAGGTATAGAAATATGTGGCCCTGTAGGTGCTGGAGAACTACAATCCTCATCAACTATAACCAGGAGAGTCAGATGCCACAGGCTATGGGAGTTACACTATATGAAAATAGAACCAGTAGCATCTGTATAGTTAATACAGTATGTGGATAGCTACCTGATTCCCAATTCTTGTTACTGATTTAAGTGGGGTAGAGCTTGGGAAAATTGGAAGAGATGGAGAGACAGGTACAGCTTCATCAAAGGCCCTCTCTCCATCCCAACTGCCATTGCCCTGGCCTTAGAAAAGTGGTTCTCAAACTTATTTGGCCTACCGCCCCCTTTCCAGAAAAATATTTGCTCACCGCCCCCCTAGAAATTATTTTTTAAAATTTAATAGCAATTAAACAGAAAGATATATGTATTAATATATCAGCGCCCCCCAAATTCTCCAGAGCCTCCCAGCGCCCCCTTGGATCGTCCCACCGCCCACCAGGGGGCGGTACCGCCCACTTTGAGAACCACGGCCTTAAAGGGAAAGAAGAAAAGGCAGGCACAGCTCCATGATGCCTAGTCCTAGAAGCAGATGAAAGGTTCTCCATAACAACTATCATTGCCTTGGCATTGGAATAAGAGAAAGGGCAGGGACAGTTCAATTGTGCCTACCTCCAAAAGCAGGTGAAAAACCCTCCCTACATCCCAAGTGCGATTGCCCTGGCCTTGGGGAGATTGGGCAGGCATAGCTCCATCATGCCTTGACACAGAAGCAAATCAAGTTGCCACTGTCCTAGCCTCAGAAGGAGAGAAGAAGAGGAGGTAGGTTGAGCTCTATTGTGCCTTTGCACAGAAGCAGATGAGACGCCCTCTTTTCACCCCAACTGCCATTGCCATTGGACAGATTCATGGATACCAAGGGAATCAGTGGTTACTGAAATGGACATCCACCTCTGTGTTGATGGAGGCAGGCAGGATTTCCCCGGGTACTGGTTGTGGGGGGTCGGGAGCAGGTGAGGGTTTTGCCCACCTTTCTGCTAGAGATCCCCGTGTACAACTAGTGGGCCACTGTGTGACACAGAAGGCTGGACTAGATGGGCTGAGGCCCGATTCAGCATGGCTCTTCTTATGTTCTTATGGCTTTGGAGGGAAAGAAGAAGAGGCAAGAATACTTCCAGTATGACTAGGCCCAGAAGCAAATAAAAAGCCTTTCCTCCATAACAAATGGATTAGACAGATTCATGGATACCAAGGGAATCAGTAGCTACTGAAATGGACATCCAAGTGCCACCTCTGTGTTGATGGAGGCAGGCAGGATTTCCCCGGGTACTGGTTGTGGGGGGTCGGGAGCTGGACTAGATGGGCTGAGGCCCGATTCAGCATGGCTCTTCTTATGTTCTTATGTTCTTAAATGCCATTGCCCTGGCATTGAAATGCACATTGAATGGCACAGAAGCAGATGAGAGGTCCTCTTTCCACCTCAACTGTCACTGCCTTGACCTTCGACTGGATAAAGCGCAGCTCCACCACATTTATACCCAGAGGCAGATACAAAGCCCTATCTCCATCTCTAACTTCCACTGCCATGGCCCTGGAGAGAGGGAAGAAGATGCTGCATCTGCTGGACTGTATCCCCTTCCAATTGCCGTTGGCGTCAATTGGAAGCCTGAGGGCAGAGATTGTCAAAGGAAATTTGTAAACTGTTCCCAGACCGGAATCAAATAAGGAATAACATAACAAACAGAAGTTTATCTTTTGGAGTTCAACTCCTGATTGCCTTAGCAGCCAAGCTGACTGAGAAATTTTGGATGTTGCAGCCTAACATAATACTTTTATAAGTTCTAAAATGGAGGTGATATCGCAAGATTTTGACCTAAAGTAAAGGTAAAGGTTTCCCCTTGACATTAAATCTAGTCATGTCCAACTTTGGGGGTTGGTGCTCATCTCCATTTCTAAGCTGAAGAGCTGGTGTTGTCCATAGGCACCTGCAAGGTCATGTGGCCAGCATGATGGCATGGAACACTGTTACCTTCTCGCAAAAGCGGTACCCATGATCTACTCACATTTGCATTTGAACTGCTAGGTTTGAAGCTAGGGCTTACAACGGGAGCTCCCTCTGCTCTCCGGATTTGAACTGCCAACCTTTCGGTCAGCAAGTTCAGCAGCTCAGCGTTTTAACCTGCTGCACCAAAAAATTGCTGGAGAGGATGTCATGAGCCAGGTACTTATACTTATATACATATGTGGTGGCAATGTAAATATGTAAATAATTTGGGGGGGGGGGGAAGTATTTAGAGAAATAGAAGATATAATGAACATTAAAATAGAAGTAAGTCCTAGTATAGCTTTATTATTATTATTATATAATAATAAACAATTGAAAAAAGAGGATATAGATGGGATAACAAATCTATTAACTAAATAGCAAGACTGCTTATAGCAAGGAATTGAAAAAGAGTAAGAATAAATATATCAATAGAGGAGTGGTACAAGGAAGTATGGAAACTGGCAATAAATGATAAGCTGACGTGTAAGATAAAAATTAAAAGAGGTATATGGAAACGAAGTGATTTTGAGGATGTATGAAAAAAATGTATTGAAAAATGATTTTTTTTAAAAGGAAAGGCACCTCCACAAGAGGAATTGAAATTTTGGACAGATGACATGTAAAAGCTGTGGCTTGGGAGGGAAGCACAGTGGTGAGGGATAGATCATATGTACAAGCAGAAAGATTAACATTAGAGGTGAAATGTTAAGTAAGGTAGGTTGTATTGAACAATATGTATCTGCTGCAAAATAAACAATGTATAACAAATGTATTGAACCATGATAAAACAATAAAAAAATTTTTTAAACCTGCTGAACCAGCAGGGGCTCCTTTTTTTGGACCTACTGTTCATTTTTAAAATTATATTTTAAGCTGTTCTGTGGCATAAATGTTTACTTTCCAATTTTACTGGTGGCAGCTGCCTTGGGTGCCTTTTCAGAAGGACCATGATTAATGAGGCAGCACAACCAGATAAAGACCTCCTCCAACTGCAGCCTTTCCCTTTCTAGCCTACTTGACCTTCTCCCATCTGGGATTTCTAGAACTGGAGAACAAGAGGACACTGGCTTGTATATATACCCGCAACTTACCACCAGGGCCGGACCTAGGTAATTTTAAATGGTAAGCGAACAGTATTTTTTTGGCACTGGTATATATATATATATATATATATATATATATATATATATATACACACATACACATACACACACACACACACACACACACATGTGGGTTGGGTGCATAGACAAATTTTGGCCCTCCATGTATTTTGGACTTCCTACTGGCTGTTTGGAATTGTGGGAGTTGAAGTCCAAAACACATGGAGGGCTGAAGTTGGGCCGGACCTAGGTAATTTTAAATGGTAAGCGAACAGTATTTTGGCACTGATTATATATATTCCTTCCCACCATTTTCCCTGCTCTATTCCTATTCTCTTTGAGTGTGTGTGTGTCTATATCTATATCTATTCCCCTTCCTTCCTTCCTTCTCAGCCCTATACCCCAGAATATCAAGGCAGAAAATCCCACATTATCTGAGTGTGGACTCAGTTATTCAAAGCAAATATTGTGGGATATAGGGCTGTGTGGAAGGGCCCTCACCCTTTTCCCTCCCCTCTTCCTATTCTTTGTGTGGGTCTGTACATTCCCCATCCTTCCTTCCTCCTCACCCTTTTCCTTGCCCCCTTCCTATTCTCTTTCCCCTTCTTATCTTCCCCTTCCTCCCTTCTCACCCTTTTCCCTTCCCTCTTCTATTCTCTTTTTTGTGTATGTATATATGTGTGTGTATATCAGGTCTAGGCTAATTTCGGGAGTAAGGGCCCGGGGTTTGGGCTAGGTGCCCTCTGGCTGGCAGGTTCGTCTGGCCGCTCAGTCCTGCTCCCAGTCCCCAGGTAAGGGCGCCCACGTGGCCTCCTCCCTCGCCCCACGTGCACCGGTGGCAGCAGCGGCAACAGAGGGAGGAGACGCGCGGGGGGCAAGGGAGACGGGAAAGGCGGGCGCCTCTGCCCGCTTCTCTCTCGCCCTGCGCAAGGCATCCTCGGCGGGGGCGGGGGAAGACATGCGCAGGGTGAGGGATGAGACGGCGCAGGGCGCAGGGCGAGGCAGGGAGACGGGAAAGGCGGGCGCCTCTGCCTCCTCCTCTCTCGCCCTGCGCAAGCCTTCCTCCCACCCTGCCGGCGCCCCTGGGGGTGTGGCGCCCGGCCCTGGATGCGCCCTTTGGCCACGTGGCGCCCTGAGGCGGCCGCTTAATTTGCCTCCACTAAGATCTGCTCCTGCTTACCACTCACTTAAAGCATCTGCCCAGAGTGAAGAGAAAGGGACCATTTCTTACCTCTGTGAAACCAAGCAACTCTCCTGTGGTAGGGTTGCGGTCGGCCCGAAGTGTGGAGTGGACAGGTGTGATGTCCACCTCGAAGAGCGAGTAGGTGTCTTTCTCACGGGGCCAGAACCTTCCCCCCAAAAAAGAGCATGCAGAGGTCAAAATTAGTTTATATTCTCCATTCAGTAAAACACGTTGGGTAGAGATAATTGGGAATTGTACCCTGTTTTGCTTATGGGGGCAGTGCAGATCAGGCGTAGGCAAACTTAGGCCCTCCAGGTGTTTTGGACTTCAACTCCCACAATTCCTAATGTCCTGAAGCCTGACAAAAGTCTCTGCGACTGCTCACCTGTGAGACCTTTCGAAGTGGTGGATGGGAAGCCATTCAGGGCTGTGGAGAAATCTCTGCTCCAGCTCAGATGCCAGATCCTCGGCGTAAGGGGGCAACCCATGGGGCAACTGTGAGCCATAGTTTAAAAACCAAAAAGGATAAATGTTTATTACCTCTCAAAGTCATAAGCATTTTCCATGTTCATGAACCACATTGAGAAATGGAAGAAGAGCCCCTTCTAAACCAGCAAAGATTCTGAATCCAAATTGTTTAACATCATCAAGAACTATTATTGTTATTATTATTATTATTATTTATTTACAGCCTTTCTACCCAGCCCTTCTCAACCCCCAAGGGGGGACTCAGAGTGGCTAACAAAGGCAGCAATTCGATGCCACGATCAATAAACAATATAAAACCATAAATACAGAATTAAAAACAATAACAGTTAAAATTAAAAACAAATAATCAAGCAGTCAATTAATTAAAACAATACTCCGTCCACAAACCCAATTGATAAAACAATGAAGCGGTATCAACATATCTATCGTCTAGTCCAGTGTTTTTCAACCTTTTTTGAGCCGTGGCACATTTTTTACATTTACAAAATCCTGGGGCACACCACCAACCAAAATGACACAAAATAACACTCTGACACAGTAATACATATAGTTAATATGTTTTTAAATGTATTTATACAGTGTGAAACCAGTGTGAAACCTGGGCCTGTTTCAATGAATACAACATAGATATCCTGGCAGGAATTGCAGAAAGACACAAACTTCCCACACAGAACTCTTTGATTGTGTGTTAACTATAAATCCCAGAAACTGTAACTCCCAAATGTCAAGGTCTATTTTCCCTAAACTCCATCTGTGTTCACATTTGGGCATATTGAGTATTCATGCCAAGATTGGACCTGATCCAACATTGTTTCAATCCACAGTGCTCTCTGGATATAGGCGAACTACAACTCCAAAACTCAAGGTCAATGCCCACCAAACTCTTATAGTACTTTCTCTTGGTTATGGGAGTTCTGTGTGGGAAGTTTGTGTCTTTCTGCCATTCCTGCCAGGATATCGATGTTGTGTTCATCGAAACAGGCCCAGGTTTCACACTGAGTGTATAAATACATTTTAAAACATATTAACTATATGTATTACTGTGTTAGAGTGTACTTTTGTGTCATTTTGGTTGGTGGTGTGGCCCAGGATTTTGTAAATGTAAAAAATGTGCCGCAGTTCAAAAAAGGTTGAAAAACACTGGTGTAAAGCATCTTGAGGCGGGGAGAATCCTCCTGATGTTCCCTTCTTAATGTATTAAAGAGTTTTGGAAGGAAAGGGAAACTGACTTCTACATGAACGCAGGCAGGCAGGAAGAAAATAAAATAAAAACAAGACAGCAGGCAGGTGCTATTGGGTTCCCTCTGTTCCTAAGCACTCTACATACAAGTGTTGATGCTTCTTCACTTCCAGCAATCTATCAGTCCCTGCTATGTGACACAGAAAAATATTAACTGAAACGTTGCTTTCTTTTTCTAGGTGGGTTTTAGGAATTCTGGAATTTATTCCGACAACTCCTGGGCATGGAAGGAAGCTGATAGTGTCTTTCCATGATGAAATATCATAGCAGTGTTGCATAAAGGTCTTACCGTGGTGAGTGGGAAGCCCTCTCCGTGGGGCCCCTTCTCTTGGGTGATGAGCTCAAAACGACCAGCACATCCAACCTCCAGGACCGAGAGGGGCAGATCCAGGGGTCCGCGCGGGGGCAGTGCTTGAAGAAACAAACCATTTAAAAATCCCGTCAGCTGCTGTCTATCTCTTTCTCCAGCAGTGTTATCTCCCTGCTATATATCCTGTTGTAAGTGAGCAGTTGTTGAAGAACTGGAGGCTTATAGGCCAATAAAGACCTGCCTCCCACAGTTTATCTATATCAGGGGTGCTCACACTTTTTCAGCATGCGAGCTACTCTTCAAGCAACCAAGTCCAAAAGATCTACCTGCCCCCACCGCCGTGTGCTCCCGCCGCCATGCACTCTTGCCACCGCACATGCTCCTGCTGTTGTTTTCCGCCCGCGCAGCGCTTCTTCTGCCTGCGGGGCATTGCAGGAAGGAGAAAGCATGAGGCGGGGCATCCAGAGGGAGTGCTCCGCCCTGCCTGTCTCGCCGGCAATGAAGGCTGCACAGCTGCTTCTGCATGAGAGAGAAGCAGGGTGCTCCCTCCAGAGGCCCCGCCTCGTGCTTCCTTCTTCCTGCAATGCCCCGCAGGCGAAAAAAGCACCGCGAGAGCGGAAGCCAGCAGCAGGAGCGCGCGTACGCACAGGGTGTGCGCGCACATGGCAGGAGCGCCCCATCCAGTTGATGAGGCCCGAAGATCACCTGGAAGAGGGCTGAAGATCTACTAGTAGCTCCCGAGCTACCTAATGAGCACCCCTGATCTATATATATAAAGGAAGAGTCGTCATGGAATGACTCCCAAACAGAAACCTTACAACGCAGAGACACCAAACTTGCCAACAGAAATAGGCCTCAGACAAGGTACGTTTGTAGCAAAGAACCCCCCCAAAAAAACCTAAAAGGCCCCCAAAACAACGAGTAAAAAAACTACATTTCCCAGCATCCTCCGGGGCTGCCAATGACTCTCACAGCCTCTACATTCTGAGAACATGATTGGCTGCCAATATGGGCGGATTTGCATAACTCCTGTACTGGCCAGCCAACATGAACATTCCGACCCATAATAAACTGTCAGAGGAGGATAAGGCAAAGGGCTGAGGCACAAACACAAAATTCACTTCCCACAGAAAATTTACACCCTACAAATCACATACCATGCCCAAATTGACAGTAAGGCTTCATTAACTTAATTTCCCTGACTAGGCCTCACTTAATGGAATGCTGTTTATGCTCTGAATTGACATTAAGGCTTCATTAACTTGATTATCCTGACTACGCCTCAGCTCATTGCACATTGTGTATGACCTGAATTGACAGTAAGGCTTCATTAACTTGCTGTTCCTGACTAGGCCTCAGCTCATGGGACATTGTGTATGGCCTGAATTTACAGTAACCAACCTTGGCACACAGAGCCCCTATGACCCACGCTACATTCTACTACAGTTTGGAGGAGGGTGGACCATGGATTATGGGACTTGAAGTACCTCCATGGATAATGGGATTTGTACTACTTCAAAACCCATCATTCCCCACAGACCACTGTGGCCCAGAACCAAGACCAAACTTGGCACACAATGCCCCCCATGACCCACACTCCATCCGACTGCAGATTAGAGGAGGACACACCATGGATAATGGGATTTCAAGTACCTCCACTCACTTCCAAAGTAACCCACACACACACGCATCAACCTCTACATCAACACAGCAGACGGAAAGACAAAAACATTGTATATCCACAAGCTATGCAGAACACCAGCACACACCACAACAACAACTCCACAGGACTCCAACATCCCACCCACCAAAACAACCCACAACAACACAGCCATGACCCCAACAACACCATAACTAAGAACAACTCCAACCCTTACATACTCAGACTTCCTCGCATTTCCAAAATAGGGCACAGCAACGCGTGCCGGGTACAGCTAGTCTTATATATCTTGTCTGATCGTGGAAGCAAAGCATGGCCAGACCTGTGGTTGGTACTTAGATGGGAGATCACCAACAAATACCAGATACTGTAGGTTGCATTTTGAAGGGAAGAACTGGCAAATATACTTCTGAGAATTCCCTAAAAAAAACCTATGCAATTTATGAGATCACCATGAGTCAACTGACTGGCATACATTTAATGGTGTTTCTGAGTAACAAATTTATTGCAGCATCGAAAACGGAGATCCTATGGCTGGGTCGACTGGGTGGGTGAGAGCTCCAACTGCCTACTCTGGACGGCGAAGCATTACGCCCGTTATCCTTAGTAAAAAGTCTTGGGGTCCAATTGGACCCACTGCTGACGATGGAGGCTCAGGTCTCCACTGTCAGCAGATCTGCTTTTTTCCATCTGCAACAGGCTAGGCGGCTGGTGCCCTACCTTACTCGGAACGACCTAGCTATGGTGATCCAGGCGACAGTCATCTCGAGACTAGACTACTGTAACGCCCTCTACATTGGCCTTCCTTTGGCGGCTATCCGGAAACTTAAGCTGCTGCAGAATGTTACAGCTAGACTCCTGGCTGGGGTGCCGGCCAGGAGCCATATCACTCCAACTCTGCAGCAACTGCACTGGCTGCCAATTGATTACCGGATCACTTTCAAAGTGTTGGTTTGATCTTTAAGGCCTTGTATGGTCTGGGACCGGCGTACCTGAGGGCCCGTCTTTTCCCATATGTTCCCCAGAGATCCCTTCGGTTGGAGGACCAAAACCTGTTAAAAGTCCCCTCTTTGCGGTCCTATCACCTGTCATCTACGAGACAGAGAGCTTTCTCTGTCGTGGCGCCGAGCTTGTGGAATGCTTTGCCTGCCGATGTTCGATTGATTAGAGAGCTGCCTGCCTTTCAGAAGGCCTGCAAGACTGCTCTCTTTCATCAGGCATTTAATCCTTAGCCACCTACCCCTGTGGTTGCTGTTAGTTTTACTGTTTTAGTGTTTTTAGTGTTTTAATGTTTAATTGCTCGTTATGCCAACATGTTGTAAACCACTCTGAGACTGTTGGGAAGGGCGGTATATAAATTGAAATAATAAATAAATAAATAATCAGTAAAGTAGTATTTTTGGTTAAATTCAAGATCTTACATCACTGTAGTTTTATGTATGTCATAGAATAGACAGCTTAACAATGCAATCCTACATATCAGAGATAAACAGATCACATTTGGGAGATGGCACAACAGCAACAGAAACGAGCACAAAAGCCTCCAAGATGCTAAAGATGGGAAAAGCCAACATATGTCTCTATTTATCTACAATTGCCTGTCTTGTTTATGTATAAAATGACATTGAATGCTTGCCATATATGTGTTCTGTGATCCGCCCTGAGTCCCCTTCAGGATGAAAAGGGTGAATATGATGAATATAAATACTGTAAATAAATAAATAATTTGCAGCTGTTAGGAATTTATTTATTTATTTAGTACATTTGTATATCACTCCCTCTCAGCCCGAAGGCGACTCGGGGCGGTTCACAAGGCAACAATTCAATGCCAACATCATCATAGAAAAAACATTTAAAACAATTAAAACATTAGCATATCAATTAAAACCATGACAATAATAAAAACATCATTACATCTCCTAGATTAAAAAACATAGTCTGATCTCATAGTCCAATTGTTCCAAATCCAATGTCAATTACACTGCCTTTTCAAACGCCTGCTCGAATAGCTAGGTTTTGACTTTTTTTCAGAAGGTCAAAAGAGAGGGGACTGATCTAATGTCCCTGGGAAAGGCGTTCCATAGCCGAGAGGCCACCACTGAGAAGGCCCTGTCTCTCATCCCCGCCAAACGCATTTGTGACATAGACGGAGTCGAGAGCAGGGCCTCCCCAGACAACCTTAATGCCCTAGATCTGTGTTTCTCAACCTGTGGGCCCCTAGGTGTTTTGGCCTACAACTCCAGAAATCCCAGCCAATTTACCAGCTGTTAGGATTTCTGGGAGTTGAAGGCCAAAACATCTGGGGAGCCACAGGTTGAGAACCACTGCCCTAGATGGTTTATAAGGGGAGATGCGTTTGGACAGATAAATTGGGAATTGGGGGAGTTGATACTCTGTGATACTGTGGAGTTGAGGTCTTGCCCATGCCTATGTTAGAGGAAGTAGGACACAAAAGTGCAGTAATATTGCTGTTATTGATGGCTAGTGTATATACCTGGTGCTGCCTGGTGGTTATTGGGACTGCTGTCTGCCTGCCTGGCTGCTTGCTTTCCCCCTTCTCCAGCTCTGAGAAAGGCCATCTCCAGCTCTGTCTTCATGGCAGTCGTCTACATGCTCTCTTTGGGGCTCTTTCCTTCCTTCTTCCCTTCCCCTCATACGTAGGGTCACATTTCTTTCTCAGTGGCCTTACAGAGGGCCACTTCACCTAGCAACAGCCAATCCAGTGCCATCACAGAGGCCAACAGTCTTTGTGGTATAGCCAGACAGACAAGCATACATACATACTTTGACTTATAGATAGATAATAGTTAATAACTGGTAAACAGGAACCATATGGATTGTGGCTGCTTCCCAGTTTATGGTCTATATTGCAAGTTTTCTTTTACATTCTCACTATATGTGTGTGTGTGTGTGTGTATATATATCTCGAAAGGGAGATTATTTATTTATTTAGCACATTTGTATACCGCTCCCTCTCAGCCCAAAGGCAACTCGGGACGGTTTACAACAATATCATAAAAACAACACTTAGAACAAATTTAAACCATAACACATTGATTAAAATCAGAACAATAGATTATTCTAAATAGAGAGAAAAAGGGGGATATAATTAAACATAATAATAACAATAATATCAATAAATAATAGAAAAGACTACATATTTTAAAATCTCAATTGAAAACTATTCAAAGTTTTGGGGGATATCAATCTGACCTATGTTGGTATATTTTGATCACTTTGCTTTGCATTACACTATTTTCATTTTGGATAATTTATTTTGCATTTTATCTGGCTGACTTCCTTTAAAAAAAATGTATACTGGTTTTGTCTAGTTACAGTATATCTAGTCCGTGAGCTTTTTGCTGACGATGCTGCCCTTGTCGCCCATTCAGAAGCAGCCCTGCAGCGCCTGATATCCTGCTTTGCAACAGCTGCAGAGCTGTTTGGGCTGGAAGTCAGCCTGAAGAAAACGGAAGTCCTCTACCAGCCCGCACCACAGGATGAACACCATCATCCCCACGTCAGCATAGGGAAATCTGTGCTTAAGTCCATTCAGCAGTTCACCTGCCTGGGAAGCATAATCTCTTCAGACGCCAAGATTGATAGAGCTAGATCACAGATTAGCAAAGGCATATAGTGCATTCGGAAGGCTTCACAGAAGAGTCTGGAGCAACAAGCACCTGAGGCAAAGCACCCAAATCAGTGTGTACAGAGCTATCATACTGTCTATTCTCCTCGATGGGTCTGAAACATGGGTCACCTATTGCCAACTCCTACGACTCCTCGAACACTTTCATCAGTGCTGTCTTCGCACAGTACTAAATATACACTGGACTGACTATGTGGCGAACGTTGCTGTCCTTGAGCAAGCAGGGATCATCAGCATTGAGGCCATGAGCTGCGCTGGGCGGGGCACGTCTCTAGGATGGAGGACCACCACCTCCCAAAGATACTACTTTAGGGTGAACTCACCACGGGTCAGCGCAAGAGAGGCACCCCCAAAAAGACATATAAGGACTCCCTGAAAAAACATCTCAGGCCTGGCCAGATTGATCACCAACAATGTTCCACCCCGGCCTCACATCGGGAGGCGTGGAGACGCACTATCAGCAATGCTGCGGCCTCTTTCGAGAAGACACGCCGAACGGGTCTTGTAGAGAAACGACAGCGCAGAAAGAACCGCAACTTGGAAACGACATCACCCAAGGAGACTTTCTGCTGTGCTTTCTGCAACCGGACTTGCCCATCTCAGATTGGCCTTTTTAATCATCAACGCGCTTGTAAAAAGCGTGGGCTGAGTCCTTCCTAAGAATCTTCGTTCGCGAAGTAATGCCGAAGTATCCTCCATTATCTCTGTATCTGCACATGTTTTGCATATATTTACATCTGTTTTGCATATATTTGCATGTGTTTTACATATACTTTATATTGCATGCCTTTAGCTAGACCCACTTTTTATTGTTTTGTTTTATATATATTAGAGTTATATAAATAAGTAATATGACTATAATAAATGCAATTATTATTATCTACATAAATAAGCCCAAGATGATCCAACAACATATGTATTATTATTATTATTATCATTATCACCCTCATATACAATGTGGAAAGCATGCCTGGCTTCCTTCTTACCTATCCTTTCCAGATCCATATTAACTGTCAAGTATTTCCCATAGAAACAGGACTTCTGCTCAAAAGGAAGCACTCATTCTTTGTACACACATTGAGGGCGGAAGTTTCCACTGCCTCAAAGGGCAACCCACAGAAAAGGGCGGAAATGGAGTCAAAGTGGGCCTCATCGCGGAAGAGCAAAAGTCGAAAGGCGATTGGGCAAGTTCAGTCAGAGTGGAAGGAGAGCGACCAATGGCAGTGCGACATGCAAATCAAAAAGAGCGGGTGGTGCCCGCATCCCTCTAGGC
The DNA here is from genome assembly GCA_030556195.1 of Anolis apletophallus. Classification (NCBI taxonomy): domain Eukaryota; kingdom Metazoa; phylum Chordata; class Lepidosauria; order Squamata; family Anolidae; genus Anolis; species Anolis apletophallus. The sequence continues at coordinate 194,655,701 of JARBWK010000001.1, read as the reverse complement.
TTCGAACGTTCCCGCTCTGCCAATGAGCGGCTGATATGCAAATCGCAACCTCCCCGCCGAATGGCTTTTAGGTCGGAGAAAAAAAAAGAAGCTTATTTTCTTTATGACCAATAGGGTGAGCGTTGCTGGGTAGGTTATGCAAATCACGCAAGCCCCGCCTCCTTCTGTGTAAGTGTTCTGGGAAGGAGGCTCCAGCTAGAGGCGGACAAACACAAGCGACCAGAGGTAAGGAGGGAACTGATCAACATCCTTAAGTGACATACAGACAAAGCCAAGGGTCAAGTAAAGCTTGGCATGAGGGCATTATGGGTTATTAATTACAGTTAGGGCTTGATTAATCCCCTAAACCAGTGTTTCTCAACCTTCCTAATGCTGCGACCCCTTAATATAGTTCCTAATGTTATGGTGACCCCTAACCATAACATTATTTTCATTGCTACTTCATAACTGTATTTGGGTGGGGGTGGGTGGGTGGGGGGGAGTGTTGATTTAGTCATTTGGGAGTTGTAGTTGCTGGGATCTATAGTTCACCTACAATCAAAGAGCATTCTGAACTCAACCAACAATGGAATTGAAACAAACTTGGCACTCAAAACTCCCATGACCAACAGCAAATACTGGAAGGGTTTGGTGGGCATTGACCTTGAGTTTGGGAGTTGTAGTTCACCTACATCCAGAGAGCACTATCGACTCAACAGGATGGATCTGGAGCACACTTGACACGAATCCTCGATATACCCACATGTGAACACTGGTGGAGTTTAGGGAAAATAGATCTTGGCATTTGGGAGTTGTAGTTGCTGGGATCTATAGTTCACCTACAATCAAAGAGCATTCTGAACTCACCAACAATGGAATTAAAACAAACTTGGCACTCAAAACTCCCATGACCAACAGCAAATACTGGAAGGGTTTGGTGGGCATTGACCTTGAGTTTGGGAGTTGTAGTTCACCTACATCCAGAGAGCACTATCGACTCAACAGGATGGATCTGGAGCACACTTGACACGAATCCTCGATATACCCAAATGTGAACACTGGTGGAGTTTAGGGAAAATAGGTCTTGGCATTTGGGAGTTGTAGTTGCTGGAATTTATAGTTCACCTACAATCAAAGAGCCCCTTGCACCCCACCAACGATAGAATTGGGTCAAACTTCCTATACAGAACAGTCATGTCAGGGCCGTAGCCAGGATTTTGATTCGGGGGGGGCTGAGACTGGGTGGAAGAGGGTCTACCCTAGCAAACCTTTTGTATTGTTATCCCAATAACCCCATTAATGTGGGATATAATGAGCATGGTGATCAGATCATGATTTAAATGCACATAACAGTTTAAATAATGTGCCAGTAAGGCCTTTTCGCGGACCACCCTGAGACTTTCGGAGGGGCTGAAGCCCCTTAGCCCCCGGCTACATGCCTGCCTCATGTCTTGAAGGGACTAGCTGGTGTGAGCCTCCATCCTACCTCTCACGCTCTCCCTCACCCACACATGCGCATCATGCTGCCATGCGCCAAGCACACCTGCTCTCCCCTCCCTGCTTGGAGTCTCAGAAACAGCCCTCCCCTTGGCTGGGAGGCCTGCCAATCACAGCAAAGGAGAGCTTTAGGTGGGAGAATTCGCAGTCTGTTTCCAAAAAGAAAGAGAAGGACACGAGGAGAGATCTTCAACCTTCTCTGCCAAAGACTATCAGAAATATATGTTTTTGATGGCCTTTGGCGACCCCTCTGAAACCCTCTCGCGACCCCCCTGGGGGTCCCAACCCCCAGGTTGAGAAACACTGCCCTAAACAGTGTTTTCAAGGCTTTAGTGTTCGGACTTCACTTCCGAGAATCCCTGGCTATTGGCCAAGGCAGCTGGGGATTCTGGGAATTGTAGTCCAATAGTGTTGTGTTTCCATCTATGGCAGGCATCTCAGAGGTTGTGAGGTCTGTTGGAAACTAGGAAAATGGGGTTTTATATATCTGTGAAATGTCCAGGGTGGGAGAAAGAACTCTTGTCTGATGGAGCTGGGTGTGAATTTTTTAATTGGCCAGCTTGATTAGCATTTAATGGTCTTGCAGCTTCAAAGTCTGGCTGCCACCTGCCTGAGGGAATCCTTTGTTGGAAGGTGATAAGCTGGTCTTGATTGTTTCTTGTCGGGAATACCCCTGGTTTTTTTTTAATTCCCTGTTATTATTTAAGAGCAATTTTCCCAACCTTTTTTGAGCCGCGGCACACTTTTTACATTTGCAAAATCCTGGGGCACACCACCAACCAAAATGACACAAAATGACACTCTAACACAGTAATACATATAGTTAATATGTTATTAAATGTATTTATACACTCAGTGTGAAACCTGGGCCTGTTTCAATGAACACAACATAGATATCCTGGCAGGAATGGCAGAAAGACACAAACTTCCCATACAGAACTCCCATACCCAAGAGAAAATGCTATAAGAGTTTGGTGGGCATTGACCTTGGGCTTTGGAGTTGTAGTTCACCTATATCCAGAGAGCACTGTGGACTCAAACAATGTTGGATCAGGACCAAACTTGGCATGAATCCTTAATATGCCCAAATGTGAACACAGATGGAGTTTGGGGAAAATAGACCTTGACATTTGGGAGTTACAGTTTCTGGGATTTATAGTTAACACACAATCAAAGAGCATCCTGTACTCTTGCAACAATGGAATTGAACCAAACTTGGCATATTGAACTCTCATTACCAACAGAAAGTACTGAAAGGGTTTGCTTGGGAATTGACCTTGAGTTTGGAAGTTGTAGTTCACCTACACCCAGAGAGCACTGTGGGCAGGAGGGGTAAGAAAGGGTATTGGAGGTTCCAATTTCCCACGGCACACCTGATGATCGCTCACGGCACACTAGTGTGCCATGGCACACTGGTTGGGAAACACTGCCCTAAACAGTGTTTTCAAGGCTTTAGTGTTTGGAACTTCACTTCCCAGCATCCCTGGCCATTGTCCAAGGCAGCTGGGGATTCTGGGAATTGTAGTCCAATAGTGTTGTGTTTTCCTCTATGGCAGGCATCTCAGAGGTTGTGAGGACTGTTGGAAACTAGGAAAATGGGGGTTTATATATCTGTGAAATGTCCAGGGTGGGAGAAAGAACTCTTGTCTGATGGGGCTACGTGTGCATTTTTTAATTAGCCAGCTTGATTAGCATTTAATAGTCTTGCAGATTCAAAGTCTGGCTGCCACCTGCCTGAGGGAATCCTTTGTTGGAAGGTGATAAGCCGGTCTTGATTGTTTCTTGTTGGGAATTCCCCTGGATTTTTTTTATTCACTGTTATTATTTTAGAGGGTGTTTTTTAAAAAAAATCCTGGGAGCCAGATTTCATTTTCATGGTTTCTTCCTGTCTGCTGAACTTGTACACGTGTTTGTGGATTACAATGGCTTCTCTGTGTAGTCTGACATGGTACAAAAATGTGACAAAATCTGGATTCCCCCAGGCAGGAAGCAGCCAGACCTTGAAAACTGCTAGGTCATTAAATGCTAATCAATGTAGCAAATTGCTACATTCACACCTATCTCAAGCAGACGAGTTCTTTCTCCCACCCTGGACATGTCACAGATAGTATATAAACCCGACTTGCCTAGTTTCCATCAGACCTCACAACCTCTGAGGATGCCTGCCATAGATGTGGGTGAAACGTCAGGAGAGAATACTTCTGGAACATGGCCAGACAGCCCGGAAAACAGACAACAACCCAGTAGTGTCTGTTGCTCTGAGATCAGAGTGAAGAGAGAGGCCAGGAAGGCAGTCCCGCACTGTGCTTATAATATTTATTTATTTCGTTTCATTTCTAACCTGCCCTTCTCTACTCAGGGCGGCTAACAAAGGCATACACAGAAACAAAAAAACAACATATCAAAATTACAACAAGGCAGATTAAAACCAGTTACATATCAAAATACCCACATAATCCCCGTTCCATATTCATAGACTTTCCAAACCAATCCGTAGTCTGCCAATATAATATATTGTATATACATATAATATTGATAATATTATAATGTAATACAATATAATACTACTACTAATAATAATATAATATTATAATTATATATTTTATATTAGATGTAATATTACTAATAATATGACAGTATAATGTTTTAGTACAATGTAATATATAATATTAATATTGTGCTATGGCCATAATATAATATATTGTATTTACATTTTACTTGTAAGCCGCTCTGTCCCCTTCGGAGTGAGAAGGGCGGCATAGAAATGTCGTAAATAAATAAATATCGGTTTAGTTTTTGAGATACAGAACTTATGGCCTCTACAAGTCTCTCATCTCCTAACCCAGTGTTTTCCAACCTTTTTTGAGCCGCGGCACACTTTTTACATTTGCAAAATCCTGGGGCACATCACCAACCAAAATGACACAAAATGACACTCTAACACAGTAATACATATAGTTAATATGTTTTTAAAATGTATTTATACACTCAGTGTGAAACCTGGGCCTGTTTCGATGAACTCAACATAGATATCCTGGCAGGAATGGCAGAAAGACACAAACTTCCCACACAGAACTCCCCTAACCAAGAGAAAATGCTATAAGAGTTTGGTGGGCATTGACCTTGAGTTTTGGAGTTGTAGTTCACCTATATCCAGAGAGCACTGTGGACTGAAACAATGTTGGATCAGGACCAAACTTAGCATGAATACTCAATATGCCCAAATATGAACGCAGTTGAAGTTCAGGGGAAATAGACCTTGACATTTGGGAGTTGTAGTTGCTGGGATTTATAGTTCCCCTACAATCAAAGAGCATTCTGAACCCCAGCAATGATAGAATTGGGCCAAACTTCCCACACAGAACCCCCAGGAGGCAAGAGGAGGCTTCTACTTGGGGAAAGTGAGGCGGGCCTTCCCAATGCATGGAGAGGGAGAGACCAAGTAGACAACAGGTGGGAAGGAGGGTGTTTATAATTTTGTGCCTTTATCGAGGTACGTTTCTTAGGGTTTTTATACTTCAACACACTAGACTCTCCCCCCTCCCCTCCTGGAGGTTCCAATGTCTCACGGCACACCTGATGATCGCTCACGGCACACCTGATGATCGCTCACGGCACACTAGTGTACCCCGGCACACTGGTTGGGAAACACTGTCCTAATCGATAGGAAATCATATCTAAGAAACTAGAGCTGGTGCTGTCTACCCAATGCAATTTTCTGAATCAGCACCCCAAATAATTCCAGGAATAGGCCTAAAAACAAGTCTCCAAGAAATGTTTTGCTGTTGTTTTCCAGGCTAGTAATTCCTCCCAAACTCTAGTTATCCAGCCTATTGGACTATTTATTTATTTATTTACGACATTTCTATGCCGCCCTTCTCACCCCGAAGGGGACTCAGAGCAGCTTACAAGTAAAATGCAAATACAATATCTTATATCATTGCCATAGCACAATATTAATAATATATATTTCATTGTACTCGAACATTATACGGCAATATTAGTAATATTACATGTAATATAATATATATAACTAGCTGTACCCGGCATGCGTTGCTGTGCCCTATTTAGGAGATGCGAGAAAGTCTGAGTATGTAAGGGTTGGAAATGATGTTACTTACGGTCTTGGTGGGGTCATGTAGGCATGAATTGCGCACTTTCTATGTGTGCTCCAAATGATGTCATCTGGAAGCATGAGTTGTATTGTCTTATATAGCGGAGGAAGTGTTTTGATTCTGGAGTGTGTCCACTCAGCAAAGTCTGTAGTGGTTGTGGAGGAGTGGCAAGTGGTGGTAGAGAGACTTTACCGGCTAGGCAGCACATTCCTGTTGTTTCTGCTGGGTATTTCAGGGCTTTGCAGTGTGTGCAGATGTGCGTTAGGGTGCCAATGTCGGCCTCTGGCGCCATGCTGTAGTCTTCTGCAGCGTTGTATCTGAAGGCTAGGCGGTGGAATTGGTTGTGGTGTTTTTGAAGTTTGTTTTCTGTGTTGCGACGTCGTGTTTCTGCGCTCCTTGCGCGCTGCTGTTGTGTTGCATTTCTGCGTCTTTGTTGTTCCTGGCTGCGCGATTCTTCTTGTCGTGCAGTTCTTTGCATGTGGTTCTCAGCTGTGCGTCGTGCAGTGACCTGTTGTCTGTGTCTCTGCTGCGCAGTGTGTTTCTGTTCTGGCGTTTGTTCTGCCCTTTTTTGTTTGATGTATGTAGCGTTGTGAGTGTGTCGCCCAATGCTGTTATTTTTAGAAGGCATGGCTTGTCTTTTGGGTCAGTTTCTGTCTGTGTGGAAGGAAGGAATGGTTTTTGTTTGTGGTGGTGGTAGGTGTTGTGTGTACGGGGTCCCGTAAGGTTGGTGGGATGGGTTGTGATTGGAAGTTGTGTTGTGTTGTGTTGTGTGGGTAGGAATTGCTGGAGAATTGCTCCCTCATAGAGTTTGGTTTTGACAGTTTAACCCTCAAACACCAACTGACAACTGAAATCTCTCAGCATTCTATCCTAGCCTTGGATGGCTCCTGCCAGCATTGCTATGGTTACTCTTCCTCTCTGCATTTTGTGTGGGCCGATGTTGGCCAATGGCATTTGCTGGCAGCCACGGAGGATGCTGGGAAATGTAGTTTTTTACTCGTTGTTTTGGGGGCCTTTTAGGTTTTGGGGGAAAGTTTCTTTGCTACAAACATACCTTGCTTGAGGCCTATTTCTGTTGGCAAGTTTTGTGTTTCTGCGTTGTAAGGTTTCTCTGTTTGAGGTAGTCTTCACATGACGACTGTTCCTTTATATATATAGATTATATCATATTATTAGTAGTATATTGTATTACATTATAATATAATCAATATTATATGTATACACAATATATTATATTATAGGCACAGTGCAGGAGACAAGATGGAACTGCCTTCCTGGCCCCTCTCTTCACTCTTCACTCTGGTACTGGGGGGGGGGGGGGGCTCCCAACTGATGACAATGGAAGCAAGATGGAATTGCCTTCCTGGCCCCTCTCTTTAGGGCTTGGGGGCCAGATGTGGCTCTTTTCATGATTGCATCTGGCTCTCCAGAGCAGCCAGGGCCTCTGTTTCCCAGCATGCAGCGGGAACCCTTTCCTTCTCTCCTTCCTTTTCCCTCCCTCTCTCCCCTTCCTTCTTTCCTCCATTCTCCCTCTTCCTTCCTCTTCCTTCCTTCCTTCCTTTCTTCCCTTCACCCTTTCCTTCTCTCCTTCCTTTTCCCTCCCTCTCTCCCCTTCCTTCTTTCCTCCATTCTCCATCCCTCCCTCTTCCTTCCTCCCTTCCTCTTCTATTCTCCCCCCAAGTCATCCTTTCCTTCTCCTTCCTTTCTTTTCACTTCCTTCTCTTTCTCCTTCTTTCTTTTCTTCTTCTCCCTTCATTATTTTACTTTTTCCTCACTTTATTTTCCCCACACTTTCCTTTCCTCCCTTCTCATTTCCTTCTTTCTTTCCCCCTCCTTGTCTCTCTCCTGCTTTTCTTTTCTTCCTTTTCCATAGTTGGCTCTTCTTTTCTTTCTTCCGCTCCCGCTCCCTCCTTTATTTCCTCTGTCTTTCTTTCTTTCTTTCCCCCTTCCTTCCTTCCGTCTTCTCTTCCTTCCCAGAGTCCTGAGCATGCCTTTTGCAGAGCCAGGTCTGAAGTGTCCTGTCATTCTGCCAGGGGAATCCTTTTCTCATAGTATATGTACATATATACTCACATTTAGTTGAATTCAGTCTTAAAATATATTATATACTAGCTTGGGGACCCGGCCCTGCCCGGGTCATTTGAGAAGTGCAGCAGGATGTAGAGTGGGTCATGGGGGCTCTGTGTGCCAAGTTTAGTCTTGATCCATCATTATTGGGAGTTGCAGTGGTATCATGAAATTACTGAAGGTAGTGCAAGTCCCATCATCTCTGTGTGTCCCCCCCCCCCCAAAGTGTAGTAGGATGTAGATTGGGTCATGGGGGCTCTGTGTGCTAAGTTTGGTCTGTATTGGTGAATGGATGAGGGATGCATTGTTTTTCGGAAGTGAGTGAAGGTACTTCAAGTCCCATCATCCGTGGTCCGTCTCACAGTAAACTGCACCAGGCTGTAGAGTGGGTCATGAGGGCTCTGTGTGCCAGATTTGGTGTTGATCAGTCATTGGATTAGGTTTGTAGCAGGATTGGGAAGTGAGGGAAGGTACTGCAAGTCCCATCATCCATGTTCTGTCCCCCTCCAAACTTCAGTAGGCTGTAGAGTGGGTCACTGGGGCTCTGTGTGCCAAGTGTGGACTTTCTCGGTGTTTGTTGGGGGCCACAGTGGTCTGTGGGAACAGAGGGGTGTAAAAGTACTACAAATCCCATCATCCATTGTCAGTCCTCCCCAAACCTCACCAGGACGTGAAGGCAGTCATGGGGGTTATGTATGGCAAGTTTGGTCTCGATCAGTGATTGGATGAGGGTTGCAGCGGACTTTGGAAGTGAGTAGAGGCACTTCAAGTCCCATCATCCATGACCCACCCTCCTCCGAACTGCACCAGGACGTAGAGTGGGTCATGGGGGGGCTGTGTGCTGAGTGTGGTCTGTATTGGTCCTTTTTGGTGGCCTCAGTGGTCTGTGGGAACCAAAGTCTTGGAAAGTACTACAAATCCCATAATACGTGGGTCATGTCATAGGGGGTTATGTGTACCAAGTTTGGTGCAGGTCCATCACCCGCGCTGGTCGCTGTGGCCTGTGAAAGTGGCTGCCACATATCCGCCCTGGCCTGTGAAAGTATACTGGTGTAAAACAGAAAAGAGTTAAAAAAAATGGAAAAGGCCTGCATGGAATGGATTCTGGGTTGCTGGCTTTTTTTCCTCCTCAGTGGGAAGAAATCCTGTTGTTTGAATGTAGAGGCCTGGACTCTGGGTTGCTGGCTTTTTCCCCTCAGTGGGAAGAAATCCTGTTGTTTGCATGTAACTGCCTGGATTCTGGGGTTCTGGCTTTTCCCCCCTCAGTGGGAAGAAATCCTGTTGTTTGAATGTAGAGGCCTGGACTCTGGGTTGCTGGCTTTTTTCCCCTCAGTGGGAAGAAATCCTGTTGTTTGAATGTAAAGGCCTGGATTCTGAAATGCTGGCTTTTTTCCCCTCAGTGGGAAGAAATCCTGTTGTTTGAATGTAGAGGCCTGGACTCTGGGTTGCTGGCTTTTTTCCCCTCAGTGGGAAGAAATCCTGTTGTTTGAATGTAAAGGCCTGGATTCTGTTTTGTTTTATATATATTAGAGCTATATAAATAAGTAATATGACTATAATTATTATCTACATAAATAAGCCCAAGATGATCAACAACATATGTATTATTATTATTATTATTATTATCATTATCACCCTCATATACAATGTGGAAAGCATGCCTGGCTTCCTTCTTACCTATCCTTTCCAGATCCATATTAACTGTCAAGTATTTCCCATAGAAACAGGACTTCTGCTCAAAAGGAAGCACTCATTCTTTGTACACACATTGAGGGCGGAAGTTTCCACTGCCTCAAAGGGCAACCCACAGAAAAGGGCGGAAATGGAGTCAAAGTGGGCCTCATCGCGGAAAAGCAAAAGTCGAAAGGCGATTGGGCAAGTTTAGTTAGAGTGGAAGGAGAGCGACCAATGGCAGTGCGACATGCAAATCAAAAAGAGCGGGTGGTGCCCGCATCCCTCTAGGCTTCGAACGTTCCCGCTCTGCCAATGAGCGGCTGATATGCAAATCGCAACCTCCCCGCCGAATGGCTTTTAGGTAGGTCGGAGAATAAAAAAAGAAGCTTATTTTCTTAATGACCAATAGGGTGAGCGTTGCTGGGTAGGTTATGCAAATCACGCAAGCCCCGCCTCCTTCTGTGTAAGTGTTCTGGGAAGGAGGCTCCAGCTAGAGGCGGACAAACACAAGCGACCAGAGGTAAGGAGGGAACTGATCAACATCCTAAAGTCACATACAGACAAAGCCAAGGGTCAAGTCAAGCTTGGCATGAGTGCATTATGGGTTATTAATTACAGTTAGGGCTTGATTAATCCCCTAAACCAGTGTTTCTCAACCTTCCTAATGCTGCGACCCCTTAATATAGTTCCTCATGTTATGGTGACCCCTAACCATAACATTATTTTCATTGCTACTTCATAACTGTATTTGTGTGGGGGTGGGTGGGTGGGGGAGTGTTGATTTAGTCATTTGGGAGTTGTAGTTGCTGGGATCTATAGTTCACCTACAATCAAAGAGCATTCTGAACTCACCAACAATGGAATTGAAACAAACTTGGCACTCAAAACTCCCATGACCAACAGCAAATACTGGAAGGGTTTGGTGGGCATTGACCTTGAGTTTGGGAGTTGTAGTTCACCTACATCCAGAGAGCACTATCGACTCAACAGGATGGATCTGGAGCACACTTGACACGAATCCTCGATATACCCAAATGTGAACACTGGTGGAGTTTAGGGAAAATAGATCTTGGCATTTGGGAGTTGTAGTTGCTGGGATCTATAGTTCACCTACAATCAAAGAGCATTCTGAACTCACCAACAATGGAATTGAAACAAACTTGGCACTCAAAACTCCCATGACCAACAGCAAATACTGGAAGGGTTTGGTGGGCATTGACCTTGAGTTTGGGAGTTGTAGTTCACCTACATCCAGAGAGCACTATCGACTCAACAGGATGGATCTGGAGCACACTTGACACGAATCCTCGATATACCCAAATGTGAACACTGGTGGAGTTTAGGGAAAATAGATCTTGGCATTTGGGAGTTGTAGTTGCTGGGATCTATAGTTCACCTACAATCAAAGAGCATTCTGAACTCACCAACAATGGAATTGAAACAAACTTGGCACTCAAAACTCCCATGACCAACAGCAAATACTGGAAGGGTTTGGTGGGCATTGACCTTGAGTTTGGGAGTTGTAGTTCACCTACATCCAGAGAGCACTATCGACTCAACAGGATGGATCTGGAGCACACTTGACACGAATCCTCGATATACCCAAATGTGAACACTGGTGGAGTTTGGGGAAAATAGATCTTGGCATTTGGGAGTTGTAGTTGCTGGAATTTATAGTTCACTACAATCAAAGAGCCCCTTGCACCCACCAATGATAGAATTGGGTCAAACTTCCTATACAGAACAGTCATGTCAGGGCCGTAGCCAGGATTTTGGTTCGGGGCTGAGTTTGGTTCGGGGCGCTGAGACTGGGTGGAAGAGGGTCTACCCTAGCAAACCTTTGTATTGTTATCCCAATAACCCCATTAATGTGGGATATAATGAGCATGGTGATCAGATCATGATTTAAATGCACATAACAGTTTAAATAATGTACCAGTAAGGCCTTTTCGCAGACCACTCTGAGAATTTCGGGGAGGGGGCTGAAGCCCCCTTAGCCCCTGGCTACATGCCTGCCTCATGTCTTGAAGGGACTAGCTGGTGTGAGCCTCCATCCTACCTCTCACGCTCTCCTCACCCGCATATGCGCATCATGCTACCATGTGCTGTGCACACCTGCTCTCCCCTCCCTGCTTGGAGTCTCAGAAACAGCCCTCCCCTTGGCTGGGAGGCCTGCCAATCACAGCAAAGGAGAGCTTTAGGTGGGAGAATTCTCAGTCTGTTTCCAAAAACAAAGAGAAGGACAAGCGGAGAGATCTTCAACGTTCTCTGCCAAAGACTATCAGAAATACATGTTTTTGATGGCCTTTGGCGACCCCTCTGGAACCCTCTCGCGACCCCCCTGGGGGTCCCGACCCCCAGGTTGAGAAACACTGCCCTAAACAGTGTTTTCAAGGCTTTTTACATTTGCAAAATCCTGGGGCACACCACCAACCAAAATGACACTCTAACACAGTAATACATATAGTTAATATGTTTTAGAATGTATTTATACACTCAGTGTGAAACCTGGGCCTGTTTCGATGAACTCAACATAGATATCCTGGCAGGAATGGCAGAAAGACACAAACTTCCCACACAGAACTCCCATAACCAAGAGAAAATGCTATTAGAGTTTGGTGGGCATTGACCTTGAGTTTTGGAGTTGTAGTTCACCTATATCCAGAGAGCACTGTGGACTGAAACCATGTTGAATCAGGACCAAACTTAGCATGAATACTCAATATGCCCAAATATGAACGCAGTTGAAGTTCAGGGGAAATAGGCCTTGACATTTGGGAGTTGTAGTTGCTGGGATTTATAGTTCCCCTACAATCAAAGAGCATTCTGAACCCCAGCAATGATAGAATTGGGCCAAACTTCCCACACAGAACCCCCAGGAGGCAAGAGGAGGCTTCTACTTGGGGAAAGTGAGGCGGGCCTTCCCAATGCATGGAGAGGGAGAGACCAAGTAGACAACAGGTGGGAAGGAGGGTGTTTATAATTTTGTGCCTTTATCGAGGTACGTTTCTTAGGGTTTTTATACTTCAACACACTAGACTCTCCCTCCCTCCTGGAGGTTCCAATGTCTCACGGCACACCTGATGATCGCTCACGGCACACCTGATGATCGCTCACGGCACACTAGTGTACCCCGGCACACTGGTTGGGAAACACTGTCCTAATCGATAGGAAATCATATCTAAGAAACTAGAGCTGGTGCTGTCTACCCAATGCAATTTTCTGAATCAGCACCCCAAATAATTCCAGGAATAGGCCTAAAAACAAGTCTCCAAGAAATGTTTTGTTGTTGTTTTCCAGGCTAGTAATTCCTCCCAAACTCTAGTTATCCAGCCTATTGGACTATTTATTTATTTATTTATTTACGACATTTCTATGCCGCCCTTCTCACCCCGAAGGGGACTCAGAGCGGCTTACAAGTAAAATGCAAATACAATATCTTATATCATTGCCATAGCACAATATTAATATTATATATTACATTGTACTGTAACATTATACTGCAATATTAGTAATATTACATGTAATATAATATATATAACTAGCTTTACCCGGCACGCGTTGCTGTGCCCTATTTAGGAGATGCGAGAAAGTCTGAGTATGTAAGGGTTGGAAATGATGTTACTTACGGTCTTGGTGGGGTCATGTAGGCATGAATTGCGCACTTTCTATGTGTGCTCCAAATGATGTCATCTGGAAGTATGAGTTGTATTGTCTTATATAGCGGAGGAAGTGTTTTGATTCTGGAGTGTGTCCACTCAGCAAAGTCTGTAGTGGTTGTGGAGGAGTGGCAAGTAGTGGTAGAGAGACTTTACCGGCTAGGCAGCACATTCCTGTTGTTTCTGCTGGGTATTTCAGGGCTTTGCAGTGTGTGCAGATGTGCGTTAGGGTGCCAATGTCGGCCTCTGGCACCATGCTGTAGTCTTCTGCAGCGTTGTATCTGAAGGCTAGGCGGTGGAAGTGGTTGTGGTGTTTTTGAAGTTTGTTTTCTGTGTTGCGACGTCGTGTTTCTGCGCTCCTTGCGCCCTGCTGTTGTGTTGCATTTTTGCGTCTTTGTTGTTCCTGGCTGCGCGCTTCTTCTTGTCGTGCAGTTCTTTGCATTTGGTTCTCAGCTGTGCGTCGTGCAGTGACCTGTTGTCTGTGTCTCTGCTGCGCAGTGTGTTTCTGTTCTGGCATTTGTTCTGCCCTTTTTTGTTTGATGTATGTAGCGTTGTGAGTGTGTCGTCCAATGCTGTTATTTTTATAAGGCACGGCTTGTCTTTTGGGTCAGTTTCTGTCTGTGTGGAAGGAAGGAATGGTTTTTGTTTGTGGTGTTTGTAGGTGTTGTGTGTACGGGGTCCCGTAAGGTTGGTGGGATGGGTTGTGATTGGAAGTTGTGTTGTGTTGTGTGGGTAGGAATTGCTGGAGAATTGCTCCCTCATAGAGTTTGGTTTTGACAGTTTAACCCTCAAACACCAACTGACAACTGAAATCTCTCAGCATTCTATCCTAGCCTTGGATGGCTCCTGCCAGCGTTGCTATGGTTACTCTTCCTCTCTGCATTTTGTGTGGGCCGATGTCGGCCAATGGCATTTGCTGGCAGCCACGGAGGATGCTGGGAAATGTAGTTTTTTTTACTCGTCGTTTTGGGGGCCTTTTAGGTTTTGGGGGGGAAAGTTTCTTTGCTACAAACGTACCTTGCTTGAGGCCTATTTCTGTTGGCAAGTATTGTGTTTCTGCGTTGTAAGGTTTCTCTGTTTGAGGTAGTCTTCACATGACGACTGTTCCTTTATATATATAGATTATATCATATTATTAGTAGTATATTGTATTACATTATAATATTATCAATATTATATGTATACACAATATATTATATTATAGGCACAGTGCAGGAGGCAAGATGGAACTGCCTTCCTGGCCCCTCTCTTCACTCTGATCTCAGAGCAGCGGTTGGTGCTGGGGGGCGCCCAACTGATGACAATTGAAGCAAGATGGAATTGCCTTCCTGGCCCCTCTTTAGGGCTTGGGGGCCAGATGTGGCTCTTTTCATGATTGCATCTGGCTCTCCAGAGCAGCCAGGGCCTCTGTTTCCCAGCATGCAGCGGGAAACCTTTCCTTCTCTCCTTTTCCCACCCTCTCTCCCCTTCCTTCTTTCCTCCATTCTCCCTCTTCCTTCCTCTTCCTTCCTTCCTTCCTTTCTCCCCTTCACCCTTTCCTTCTCTCCTTCCTTTTCCCTCCCTCTCTCCCCTTCCTTCTTTCCTCCATTCTCCATCCCTCCCTCTTCCTTCCTCCCTTCCTCTTCTATTCTTCCCCCCAAGTCATCCTTTCCTTCTCCTTCCTTTCTTTTCACTTCCTTCTCTTTCTCCTTCTTTCTTTTCTTCTTCTGCCTTCATTATTTTACTTTTTCCTCACTTTCTTTTCCCCACACTTTCCTTTCCTCCCTTCTCATTTCCTTCTTTCTTTCCCCCTCCTTGTCTCTCTCCTGCTTTTCTTTTCTTCCTTTTCCATAGTTCCTTCTTCTTTTCTTTCTTCCTCTCCCGCTCCCTCTTTTATTTCCTCTGTCTTTCTTTCTTTCCCCCTTCCTTCCTTCCGTCTTCTCTTCCTTCCCAGAGTCCTGAGCATGCCTTTTGCAGAGCCAGGTCTGAAGTGTCCCGTCATTCTGCCAGGGGAATCCTTTTCTCATAGTATATGTACATATATACTCACATTTAGTTGAATTCAGTCTTAAAATATATTATATATATTGCTCCCACTGAAATAAATTTCCAAATATTTTGCTTTCATGGCTCTCTGGGTCAAAAAGGTTCCCGACCCTTGCTTTAGGGGGAAACAGGTGCCATTTTTGGAATCAGCGGGTCAAATATACCCAGAAACAGGCCTAATATTGAAGGCATCAAAATGTGTATTAGTTAGTGTTATTTATTTAACCCAGTGTTTCCCAACCAGTGTGCCGTGGAATTGGAACCTCCAATACCCTTTCTTCCCCCTCCTGCTGAACACTTTTTCTTCTCCATTCGGGCTCCCTTCTTCCCAGCCTCGCTCTGCTTGCTTTGCCTCGCTTTGCTCTGGGGCAAGTCTACGCAGTAGTGCCCGCACGGGTCACGTCTTCCTCCCACCCCCCTCCCCTCCTGAACACGCTCACGCTGCCCCCTCGGATCAAAATGGCGGCAGAAGCAGCAGTGTAGAAGAAAAAGTAAGTGTTCGGCAGGAGGGGGAAGAAAGGGCGCGAAGGGGAAGGGGGAGGAAGAGGTCTCTGTCGAAAGCTGGCATGGGAAAACTTCGGCCCTCTGGGTGCTTTGGACTTCAATTCCCACCTTTCCTGTTTTAGGGACCTTAAAGTGGTGAGCCTCCTTCCAACATTGTGATTCTGGATAGAAAACAAACAACAACATAACATAACATTGTTTGAGTCCACAGGGCTCTCTGGGTGTAGGTGAACTACAATTTCCAAACTCAAGGTAAATTCCCAAGCAAACCCTTTCAGTACTTTCTGTTGGTAATGAGAGTTCAATATTCCAAGTTTGGTTCAATTCCATTGTTGCAAGAGTTCAGGATGCTCTTTGATTGTTTCTTAACTATAAATCCCAGAAACTGTAACTCCCAAATGTCAAGGTCTATTTTCCCCAAACTCCATCTGTATTCACATTTGGACATATTGAGTATTCATGCCAAGTTTGGTCCTGATCCAACATTGTTTGAGTCCACAGTGCTCTCTGGATATAGGTGAACTACAACTCCAAAACTCAACCCACCAAACTCTTATAGTATTTTCTCTTGGTTATGGGAGTTCTGTGTGGGAAGTTTGATTCCATTCTATCATTGGTGGAGTTCAGAGTGCTCTTTGATTGCGGGTGGACTATAACTCCCAGCTGTTGAGCAAGACCTTTGTGTGTGTCTTTCTGCCATTCCTGCCAGGATATCTATGTTGTGTTCATCGAAACAGGCCCAGTTTTCACACCGAGAGTATAAATACATTTTAAAACATTACCTATATGTATTACTGTGTTAGAGTGTCATTTTGTGTCATTTTGGTTGGTAGTGTGCCCCAGGATTTTGTAAATGTAAAAAATGTGCCGCGGCTCAAAAAAGGTTGAAAAACACCGATTTAACCAAACTTTTATTTGTGTAAGCTAGTGTGTCTTATTATTGAGCGATTTTTATATATCTCGTAAAAAATATGGGGTTTTTTTTTAACCACAAGGAGCATTCATGTGTTGCTTTTGTTTTCTTTCCATTCCAGGCAGTGACCTTGTTTAGCAACCATGATTGTTTTACCTCCGGGGCTGACGGAAGAAGAGGAAGCACTACAGAAGAAGTTTGCAAAACTCAAGAAGAAGGTCAGGGCTTGTGAACACCGAGGCTGGACGTTGCCCTTCTTAGGCTGGACCTACCTTGGTTTGGGAAGAGGGCTAAAGACCTTGTAAGACCGCAACTCCCGTGATTCCATCACATGGAGCTGTGGCAGTTCAGGTGGCTCCAAACTGCATTTATTCTACAGTGTAGATCAGGCATGGCTGTTAGGAATTGTAAATTAACTTCCCCTATGTTTTTGTGATAAGAAATGTTTTTTTTATAATCCAGGAACAAAATGGTGTTACAGAGTTCCCTCGCTACTTCTCAGTTCGCTTTTCGCGGATTTGCTGTTTCCCAAATCCGCGAAATGTTTTTTGCACCCTGGCAATGATGTGGAAGGGGGTTTCACCCTGCCCCCTGGAGAGAGGCAGCCAATCATTAAAAAAGAGAGGAGATACAAAGCAGTATGTAAATCACAGCCTTATAGCCCCTTCCTTATAGCTAGTAAAAAAACACTTCCTCAACTTCGGAATGTGAGATACACACACGCACACACACACACACACACACACATATATACACACAGTATATATATATTAGGGAGAGAGTCCCTACTTCGCGGGTTTTCACTTTTCGTGGGTGGTCCTGGAACGTAACACCCGCAATAAGTAAGGGAAGACTATACATAGTGTTATTGGTGAATGTTTGATTTATTTATTTATTTATTTATTATTCGGGTTTCTATGCCGCCGACTCCCTGAGGCTCGCGGCGGCTCACAGGAACCGAAGGTACAACTACACACAAGCAATGCGATAAAACATCTAAGACAATTAAACAGTTAAAACAGCAAAGTACAAAACCCCCAGGTACAGTTCAGAAATTAGATAGCGTGACACCCCAGGACAGCGGCTAAGCGGAACATGGGCAGGACCTACTCACGAAGGCCTGCTTAAACAAATAAGTTTTGCAGGCGCGTCTAAACGGGAGCAGGTCCTTTATAGCCAGCGTTCCAGCCGGGAGGGCGTTCCACAGCGTAGGAGCTATAACGGAGAACGCCCTCCGGCGAGTAGATGTCAGTTTAGCCGATTTCGCCAGGGTATCTCTAACAAATTAGCATCCTCGGAGCGTAGTGATCTCGGGGACAGTGTGGGGTGAGTCGGTCCCTCAAGTACGCTGGCCCCAGGCCATGCAAGGCCTTAAAGGTAAGAACCAACACCTTGAAGGAGATCCGGTGCTCGATTGGGAGCCAGTGCAGATCCTGCAAAACAGGTGTGATGTGGCGGCCTGCTGGGGTTCCAGACAGGAGCCGGGCGGCAGTGTTCTGCACCAGCTTGAGCTTCTGGTCGCCGACAAAGGAAGGCCAACGTAAAGCGCGTTACAGTAATCCAGCCTTGAGATGACCGTAGCTTGGATCACCGTGGCCAGGTCATTCCGGAGATATAGGGGCCAGCCTCCGAGCCTGTCGCAGATGAAAAAGCAACCTTGCTGACCGCGGAGACCTGGGCCTCCATGGTCAGCTGGGAGTCCAGATGGACCCCCAGGCTCTTAACGGAAGGCGATGGGCATAGCGCCACACCGTCCAGGGTCGGAAGCTGGACATCTACACCACCCGAGCGG
This sequence comes from Anolis apletophallus, assembly GCA_030556195.1. NCBI lineage: Eukaryota > Metazoa > Chordata > Lepidosauria > Squamata > Anolidae > Anolis > Anolis apletophallus. Next base: position 194,637,476 of record JARBWK010000001.1, on the reverse strand, counting down.
CCCGACCACAAGATCTCCGTCTTCGCGGATTCACCCTCAACCTACTGGCACGCAGCCATCCAGTAACGGCCTCGAGGCAGTGTTGAAATTATCGGGGATGGATCCCGGCCTGTCCTCCATCCTCAGAATGAGCTGGGTGTCGCCAGCGTACTGGTGGCACTCCAGCCCATAACTCCGCACCAGCTGTGCAAGCGGCTGCATGTAGATGTTGAATAACAGAGGGAGAGAATGGCCCTTGCGGAACTCCACAAACCAATGAGGAGCCCTCGGAGACCACCTCGCCCCTCCTCACACGCTGAGACCGCTGGTGGAGGAAGGAGCCCCCTCACTCCAGCCATGGCCAGGCGGTGGATCAGTAGATTGTGGTCGACCGTGTCAAACGCTGCCGTGAGGTCCAATAACACGAGCAGCGCAGACCCGCCTTGGTCGAGCTGGCAGCGGAGTTGATCTGTGATTTGTATACCTATTTTACATGTCTGTACCTTGGGTCACATAAGAGGTTGCAAACGGGAATTTTTTTTACTAAGCCCTGCTCCAGATGACACCTCACCAGTGCAGAACATAGTCTGACTATCACTTGGCTCTATTTGGAAACTCTCATTGTATTAATGCAACTAAAATAAAATAGCATTCCCTTTGTTTGCTGCAGCAACACAATGATGGATCATGTTCAGCTTAGGATGAATGATAATTCTTAGGTCCTTTTTACGTATAATATTGCCCAGCCATTTTTCTGCTATCCTATTATTTATTTGTTTATTTACAATATTGTTGGGGGCCCAGCCAGCCTCTTTTTCATCAACAGCAGCTGACCTAGTGTCGACCTGGATTTAGCCCACACACTCTTCAGTGCAGGCAGGCATCCAAGTGAGCCTAGCCTCTATTATAGAGGTCCAATGGTCGGATCACTGTGCCCTGAGAATCCGGATAGAACTGGCTCCCCCGCCCTGTAAGGGCGCCGATCAAATTTGGGTTCGCCCAAAGAGACTTATGGAATCTTCTAGATTCCTGAATGCTCTGAGGGATCTGGAGTCTGTCAGCGCCTCTATCGATGAGCAAGTGGACACCTGGAACATCAAATTGTTCAATGCTCTTGATGAGATCGCCCCTAGATGCCCTCTCCGACCCCGTAGAAATCGATCGCCTTGGTTCTCCGAGGAGCTCTGGTCAATGAAACGGGAAAAGATACGGTTAGACAGCGTGTGGAGGTTCGAAATCAGCTTATAAGCTTTTTATGGATGCTTATGAACATGCTATCAAGGAAGCGAAAAATTCTTATTATGCAACCTTGATAGCGTCTGCTAGCTCACGCCCAGCTCAATTGTTTAAGGTAATTAGATCTTTGACGATGGTCTCTACCATCCCAAATAATGATGATCAGGCCCTTTCTGCCGAGGCTTTTCAGAGCTTTTTTGCAGACAAGATTTCGACCCTCTGCTGGGACCTTCCAGCCACAATTGATACAGTTAGTGAACTTGAGACTCCATGGCCTCTTGCTGGGCCCACCTTCAACCGGTTTCGACCACTGGACGCAGAAGCTGTCGATAGGATTGTTGCTGCAACTAGACCGACCACCTGCTCCCTCGATCCGTGCCCCTCCTGGCTGGTGAAAGCTAGCCTGGAGGGGTTGCGTGACCCTCTGTTGAACATAATACCTCCCTTGAGCAAGGAGTGTTTCCAGAGGGTTTAAAAGAGGCGGTGGTCTCTCCATTGCTGAAGAAGCCGGGATTAGATCCAACGGTCCCTTCCAATTACCACCCGGTTTCAAACTTATTGTTCCTGGGCAAGGTGATTGAGAGGGCAGCAATGGAGCAGTTGCAGTCCTTCCTAAATGACACAGCTTGGTTAGACCCCTTCCAGTCCGGCTTCCGTTTGGGGCATGGGACGGAGACGGTCCTGGTCTCCATCTCAGATGAGCTACGCTGCCAGTTGGATCAGGGCGGATCGGCACTGCTTGTGTTATTGGATCTCACAGCAGCGTTTGATACAGTCAATTATGATCTATTGACTCACTGCTTTGCCGGGGTTAGAGGGACAGTCCTTAAATGGGTGTCCTCCTTCGGAACCGGCTACAGCGAGTGAGGAGGGGTGAAGTTTTCTCCGAGGGCTCCCCACTTCATTGCGGGGTCCCTCAGGGGGCAATTCTCTCCCTCTGTTATTTAACATCTACATGCGACCACTTGCCCAACTGGTACGTAGCTTAGGGCTTGGGTGTCACCAGTACGCTGATGACACTCAGCTAATTCTGAGGATGGAGGGCCGGCCCAAATCCGTACCTGATAATTTCCATCGTTGCCTTGAAGCCGTTACTGGATGGCTGCGAGCCAGTAGGTTGAAGGTGAATCCGGCAAAGACGGAGATCCTGTGGCTTGGTCGTCCAGGCAGTGGAGATGTTCAGCTTCCAATCCTGGACAGCGTGACATTATGTCTGTCGTCATCTGTTAAGAGCCTTGGGTTTACTTTGGACCCTCTGCTGTCGATGGAGGCTCATGTCTCCACCGTCATCAGAGTGGCATTTTTCCACCTCCGCCAGGCGAGGAAGCTGGCCCCCTACCTATCCCGGCACAACCTTGCCACAGTGGTCCAAGCTACGGTCATCTCGAGGCTAGACTACTGTAACGCTCTTTACATTGGCCTTCCTTTGTCGGTGATCTGGAAACTTAAGCTGGTGCAGAACGCTGCAGCTCGACTCCTTGCTGGAGTCTCGGTAAGCTGTCACATCACGCCGATCCTGCGCGAGCTGCACTGGCTATCTGTAGAATGCCGGATTACCTTCAAAGTGTTAGTTTTGACCTTTAAGGCCTTAAATGGTCTGGGGCCATTGTACTTGTGGGACTGCCTCATCCCATATTGTCCCACCAGATCTCTATGCTCCGAAGAGCAAAACCTCCTGGTTGTTCCCAGCCCTAAGGTATACCGCCTGACTGCAACCCGTCGAAGGGCTTTTTCGATCATTCCTCCAGAATGCATTGCCCGCTGACGTCCACGCCATTCAGAGTCTCCTATCGTTTTGAAAAGCCCGCAAGACTCTGTTGTTTCCGCAGGCTATTGGAGCCTGATTAGCGGCAGTTTCTCCTGTTGTAAATGCCATCTTGTATTACTGTGTTACCGCGGCGTTTTAACGTGATGTTTTATTGTGATATTTTAATGTGTCCTTTTAATTGCGATATTTCTAGCTATATTAGCTGTGTTTTAGCTGTATTTCTGTGACTGTGTAAGCCGCCCCGAGCCATTGGGAGTGGCGGCGAATAAATTCGAATAAATAAAATAAAAATAATATCCTGCCCATCTCAATCCTAAGGGGACTCAAGGCGGCTTACAGCAGAGGCAAAATTCAATGCCTTAAACAAGTCAACAATTAAAAGAATATTCAATTAAAAATCTAAACAAAGTTAAAAGCAATTAAAACATAAACATTACCACTTATAGCTATAAAATCACATTGCACTGAGACTGTGGCGCAGCTGGCTGGGAGTCAGCTGCATTAAGATCACTACTGACCAAAAGGTCATGAGTTCGAAGCCAGCCTGGGTCGGAGTGAGCTCCCGACCAAAATTGTGTAGCTTGTTGTCGACCTTTGCTGCCCGAAAGAGAGTTGCATCTGTCAAGTAGGAAATTTAGGTACCACTTTGTGGGGAGGCTAATTTAACTGATTTACGAGGCCATAAAAATCTCCAGGAAGTATGCAAAGAATGAGGAAGCGACAGCTCCCCTGGTGGCCAGAAGCTGGAATGTTAAACAGCCTCTGAGTGTCTGTCTTTATATGTTGTGTGTCTATGGCATTGAATGTTTGCCATGTATATGTACATTGTAATTCGCCCTGAGTCCCCTGCGGGGTGAGAAGGGCGGAATATAAATACTGTAAATAAATAAATAAATAATTAAATGAACATTCAATTAAAAATCTAAACAAAATTAAAAGCAATTAAAACATAAACATTACCACGTATAGCTATAAAATCGCAGCATCCACAATCAAGGTCAGGCCATTCCAGTGACCATTACATGTAAATCCTATGTCTGCATTTTATATTATATTTGTGGCCTGAAAACATGCATTGTTAATCATTTTTTTCTTTCTTTCCTTCCTCAACAGAAAAAGGCCCTCGTGGCCTTAAAGAAGCAACAGAGTTCAACCAGTCAGGCCAGCCAAGGAGGAATTAAACGCTGTAAGTTAACAGCTTTTTGTGAACGAAGGGAAAAGAGACGGGTCAGGATACAGTAATACCGAGATCTTCCTATACCCTGCTCTTTCTTTCTCAGCCATCTCGGACCAGCCCGTAGTGGACACAGCAACAGCGACAGAGCAGGCCAAAATGTTGGTGAAAACAGGGGCCATTAGTGCTATTAAGGCTGAGAACAAGAACTCTGGGTTCAAGCGCTCCCGCACGTTGGAGGGGAAACTGAAAGTAAGCAGATGAGCTCGGTTGGAAGCATGATGGTGTCAATAGGACCAATGTACATTCAGCCCACTTTTAAACCCCTTGTGTGTCTTTAGGATCCTGAGAAAGGGCCAGCCCCGACTTTCCAGCCTTTCCAACGCAGCATCTCAGCAGATGATGATTCCCAAGAGGTACCTGGAATTTGGGGGTCTGTATTGGGATGGGATGGATGAAGGCGAAGGGGGTATTTTGGTTTGCTTTTCTATTCTTTGGGATGGAAAATCTCGGATTTCAACTTTTATTCCTAGCTATCAGTCATGATATGTGACACTTCTGGAAATCCCATAGGTAGTATCTGGAAGAAATACAGTGTTCCCTCGCTACTTCGCTGTTCACTTTTCGCGGACTCGCTGTTTCGCAGTTTTTCAAAAAATACGAATTTAAAATATACTAGTGAGGGAACACTCTATACCCGTTACCTGTGAGGACCCCCCACATGGATTTGATGGTCGTGGTTGGTTAAAATCATCCCCTCCGATGCTATGTTTCGCAGCACAGCAACCAGAAGGTGAAGGAGGCGCACGAGCAGGGAGGGAGGAGGAGAGGGGGAGCCAGGTGCACAAGGAGGAGCCAGCGGGAAGTGTGGTGTGCAAGGGGAGGAGGGAGGGGGAAAGGAGAAGAAAGAGAAGGCAAAGGGATTGAGTGAGTGAGAGAGAGAGAGAGAGCGGGGATGAGGAGAGAGGAGTGGGTGGAGCTACTCCTAGGAGGGGGTGGTCCTACCCCTCACACTAGCAAACCTTTTGTATTGTTATCCCAATAACCTCATGAATGTGGGATATAATGAGCATGGTGATCAGATCATGATTTGAATAAACATAACAGTTTAAATAATGTACCAGTAAGGCCTTCTCGCAGACCACCCTGAGAATTTGGGGGGCTGAAGCCCTAGTGGTCCTATGCCTGCCTCACACGTGCTGAGGCAATGCATATACTGTATAGCGTCCCTACTTTACGGATTTTCACTTATTGCAGGTAGTCCTGGAACATAACACTGCTTTGTCTTTCCTTTCTTTTCAAATATATTTATTTTAGGCTCGGCGGCCCCAGAGGAAATCTCTCTATGAAAGGTCAGTTCCGTTTATAAAATCTTTTTTTTCACGCCAGTGTGAAATTTGAAAAGTAAAATCTCACCTTATTCCAAAGGGGTAAATAATAGCTGGTGATTTAATGATTAAGTTGTTTTGCAGTTAGGTATGATGGCAATCGCCAGGGCCGTACCCAGGATTTTGAAAGGGGGGGGGGCTGAGTTTGATTCAGGGGGCGGGGGCTGAATCTGGGTGAGAGAGGGTCTACCCTAGCAAACCTTTTGTATTGTTATCCCAATGCCCCCATGCATATGTGATATATTTAGCATGTTGATCAGATCATGATATGAATACACATAATAGTTTAAATAATGTACCAGTAAGGCCTTCTCACGGACCACCCTGAGAATTGAAGCCCCCTCCCCCCCCCCGGGTACATGCTTAAGTAGGCTAACATATTACAAGAGGAAACAATCTGAGGATCCTTCGCGTAATACAATTTATGTGGCCCCATCTGCACTGCCATATAATGTAATTCGAAATTTTGTTTTAGCCAGAAAAATCTCAAAATCCAGACCAAAGGGGGGGGGGGGATGTGGAAAAACCCCCAAACCCCCACTTTCTCACTGAGTGCAGAAAGAACTTTTGAAATGATCCATTCTTCCATATAAGCATGAAATAAGTGAATATTTTTTGTTCCTGATGGTAATTAAAATGGTGTTAACGTTTCAGCACGAGATATTGAGACTCAAGAACAATCACATTGCACAACAGAGTCTTCTAACTAACTAACTAATTTTATTATTTATGAGTCGCCCTCCACAAATGTGCTCTGGGCGACTTACACAGCTAGGCATCTACAATACTAAAATATTAAAATGTTAAAATATGGGAATAGACAGGTTCCAGGTCACTGATTGTCACTTATGCATATGCTCTTCTAAATAGCCACACAAACATCAAAATCTCAGTACAGGTAGTCTGGCTACTATCAGTTTTAGTCAATATAATAATAAATAATAATAAAACTTTATTTCTAACCCGCATCCATCTCCCCAAAGGGGACTCGGAGCGGCTTACATGGGGCCGTGCCCGAACAACACATCACAAAATATCAACAACATCAAAAAACAATAAACATAATAAAAGCAATAAACACAATAAAATACATTGGTGAAAACACAACAATTACAGGTGAGTCTAAGAACAGAACTGACAGGGTGGGCCACGTGAACATATAGGATGTTTAAAAACTCGGGGGAGATAACTGGAGTAGTGTCGAAGACAATGGGTCACATAGGGGGAAAGGTTTCACATTTGGGAACCTAATTTCCGAAGGCCAGGTGGAAGAACCCTTTACTAGTTGTCCCATTTTGCCTTAGACACTCTTTCTGACTTGTTGCAATGAATTTGCGGCAGGCCCTTGATATCTTTGGTCAGCACAACCAAGAAGATCTTTAAATGCATCTTTGGTCTCTGTGCTGTAGCCCAAATGAATCCCTTTTTTTCCCCATCCCGTGTCTAGCTTTGTGAGCTCTAGCGAACGGCTCCGGGACCAAGAGAAAGATTCAGATGTGACCCGGGATCCAGAGAAGGAGTCGGACCGGAGTGAAAACCTGCGTGGTTTCGAATGGGATTATGACCGGGATCGCAACCGGGACCGGAGTAAAGATCGGGACCAGGAGAGAGACCGAGACCGGGATCGGGACAGGGAGCGGGATCGGGATCGAGACAGCGATCGGGAGAGAGACAGAGACCGAGACAGAGATCGAGAGCGGGACAGAGATCGGGAACGAGAGGGCGGCTTTCGCCGTAAGGAATTCTTTCTGGCTTTTGGAGGGGGAAGGTGTAGGCACTGCAGCTTCTTAGATAGGACTGATGTCCTGGTTTCCCAGCGGGGATCATGTCTAAATGGCATCTTCCTTTGCTTATTAAAATACTTAGATCACATCCTATATTCCAGATCCCTTATCTTGAATAGCCAAGCTGGGCATTACAGTTTTGTGGAGAGAGGCTGGAAAGAGTTTTGAAAGATTCCACTTGTTTATTTATTGAATAGACTTACAGTCAGCCCTCCACATTTGGGGGGGGGGGGTAACTTTTGTTGATCTGATTATTCATTGGTTTGAGCCAACAATGCGATGCAGCAGCTAAAGGAGCCAATGGGATTTTGGCATGCATAAACAGGAGTCTAGTGCCTCCCTCTCTTCTGCCTTGGTCAGACCACACCTGGAATCACACTGTGTCCAATTCTGGGTACCGCAATTGAAGGGAGATGTTGACAAGCTGGAACGTGTCCAGAGGAGGGCGAATAAAATGATCAAGGGTCTGGAGAACAAGCCCTATGAGGATCGGCATAAAGAGCTGGGCATGTTTAGCCTGCAGAACAGAAGGCTGAGAGGAGACATGATGACCATGTATCAAGATGTGAGGGGAAGTCATAGGGAGGGAGCAGGCTTGTTTTCTGCTGCCCTGGAGACTAGAATGCAGAACAATGGCTTCAAACGACTGGAAAGAAAGGAGATTTCACAAACATAAGAAAGAGCTTCCTAACTGTAAGAGCTGTTGAGCAGTGGAACTCTCTGTGGTGGGGGCTTCTTCTTTGGAGGCTTTGAAACAGAGGCTGGATGGCCATCTGTCGGGGGTGCTTTGAATGCGATTTTCCTGCTTCTTGGCAGAATGGGTTGGACTGGATGGCCCACGAGGTCTCTTCCAACTCAAGGATTCTATGATCAAAACGTTTTCTCTAAAAGTGTATGGGACCTCCAGTGCAACTTGGCCAGAAGTTAACTATTGAGTTATGCTGGAGGAGCTACAAATTCCCGCAAAGGTGTGCCCTTTGTTTATTCACAGGTTCCCCACTTTTGCAAGGGACCTTTGCCTTCCACATTGGCTGACTTTGGGGGCAAAGGACCTTGCAAAAGTATGAGTAAACAATGGTTAGTGGTTGACTTATGGCCAAGTTGCACTTGTTGCTAGTGGGGTTCCGTACTTGACGCATGTATTCATTTGCAATTTTAATTAATAGGGGGTGTTGATTTGCATTTTTCTGGAAATCTCCACAATGCTAAAGCAAGCCACCTTGGGTCCTAGTTTTGAGTAAAAGGCTGGTGGATTAAAATCATAACGAAGAAAAGTACAGACCTCTGCTGTTGACAAGTCCTGTTCTTAACAGTCAATTGTCAAGCTGCAAAACACAAAAGACTTTATTTGCCAACAAAATTATAACAGAATAGGAGCCAATCTTGCCTCTATTTGTAGAACATCACCAGAACTGGAGAAGAGCCATAGAGCAGTGTTTCCCAACCAGTGTGCCGTGGCACACTAGTGTGCCGTGAGCGATCATCAGGTGTGCCGTGGGAAATTGGAACCTCCAATACCCTTTCTTCCCCTTCCTGCCGAACACTTTTTCTTCTCCACTCGGGCTCCCTTCTTCCCAGCCTCGCTGTGCTTGCTTTGCCTCGCTTTGCTCACACTATTGCTTCTGCAGGAGGGGAGAGGGAGGAAGACGTGACCCGTGCGGTTGCTACTGCGCAGACTTGCCCCACATCTTCCTCCCTCCCCTCCACAGTGCTCTCTGGATATAGGTGAACTACAACTCCAAAACTCAAGGTCAATGACCACCAAACTCTTATAGTATTTTCTCTTGGTTATGGGAGTTCTGTGTGGGAAGTTTGATTCCATTCCATAATTGGTGGAGTTCAGAATGCTCTTTGATTGCGGGTGAACTATAACTCCCAGCTGTTGAGCAAGACCTTTGTGTGTGTCTTTCTGCCATTCCTGCCAGGATATCTATGTTGTGTTGATCAAAACAGGCCCAGGTTTTACACTGATTGTATAAATACATTTAAAAACATATTAACTATATGTATTACTGTGTTAGAGTGTCATTTTGTGTCATTTTGGTTGGTGGTGTACCCCAAGATTTTGCAAATGTAAAAAATGTGCCGTGGCTCAAAAAAGGTTGGGAAACACTGCCATAGAGAATGACTCTAGAGCAGGGCTGCCCAGGAAGTCGATCGCAATCGACCAGTCGATCCCGGGACCGAAGGAGGACAATCCGAGCCGGATGGGGCGCTTCTCAGAGGGGGGCTGCGCCAAGCCCCACCCCCTCCCCGGCTTCGGCACTCCCAGCAGCCGCTCCAGGTTTGTGGAGGCCAGGGCCAAGCCAGCCTTGTGCTAGCTATGCTTCCACTGGCTTGGCATTGCCATCCTCAAGCCTGGAGAAGCTGCTGGGAGCTCCAAAGCCAGAGGGGAGGGGGCGGGGCTTGGCACAGCCTGGCTCCACCCCCTCTAGCTTCAGCTCTACCAGCAGCTTCTCAGGCTTGAGGGATGGCAATGCCAAGCCAGTGGTGGCATAGCTAGCACAAGGCTGGCTTGGCACTGCCATCCTCAAGGCTGGAGAAGCTGCTGGTAGAGCTGAAGCCAGAGGGGACCGGAGCCAGGCCGCACCAAGCCCTGCCCCCTCCCCCGGCATCACCTCTACCAGCAGCTTCTCCAGCCTTGAGGAGGTAGGTAGATCTTTATGACTTGGTTTTATTATAAGTAGCTCGCATGCTGAAAAAGTGTGGGCACCCCGGCTGGACAAAATTACGGATGATTATAGAGAAAGACTTAACAAACCAATTACAATAATAGAAATTACTAATGCAATTCAAAAATTGAAAAATAACAAAGCCCCGGGCCCAGATGGGCTTACGGCCAGATATTATAAATGTTTGGTGACGGAACTATCACCGCACTTGTGTAAAATCATGAACGAGGCGTTGGAAAAAGCCCAAATTCCTGACACGTGGAGGGAAGCAACAATAACATTAATCCCAAAACCTGGTCAAGTTAACACTGACATGAGAAATTATCGCCCGATCTCGCTCTTAAACACGGATTACAAACTCTTTGCAAGTATTTTAGCTGAAAGACTTAAAGCGTTATTGAAGGAGTGGATCCGACCGGAGCAGACGGGGTTCCTCCCGGGGAGGCAGGGAAAAGAGAATGTGAGGGTCCTGGTTGACTCGATCGAATATTATACCCAAAAAATACAAAAGAAAGCCGCTTTCCTTTTTGTGGATGCGGAAAAGGCGTTCGATCGAGTCAACTGGGACTTTATAACTCTATTAATCAGGGAATTAGATCTGGGGATGGGTTTTTGTAATGCTGTCCAAGCAATCTATACTAGCCAACGTGCTAGCCTACTTATTAATGATGAAGTGACCAAGAGATTTCCAATTAGGAAGGGAACAAGACAGGGGTGTCCCCTCTCCCCCCTACTTTTTATTTTAACCCTTGAATTACTATTAACTGATATTAGTGAGGACAAAGAATTAGAGGGCTTAACGATCAAGAAAGAAACCTTGAAAGTTAGGGCATTCGCAGACGATTTAGTCTGCGTTATTGAAAACCCGGTCGAGAAAGTTAAGAAGTGGATAGAGAAGATCGAGACGTTCGGGGAGATAATGGGACTGAGGATAAATAAAAATAAAACTAAGATGCTGGTGAAAAACATTACCCAGAAAGATAAAGAGGAAATCCAGAAGATAACAGGAATTGAGGTAGTGAATAAGATTAAATATTTGGGCATTATACTGACCCCCAACAATATAAACCTGGTCAAAAACAACTATGACATAGTCTGGAAAGAAGTAAAGAGGAATATGGAGAAATGGCAACAACTGAACCTATCCATTATGGGTAGGATATCTCTAATAAAAATGAATATCTTACCAAAGATGCTATTCCTCTTTCAAAATCTACCCATTCTAACTAATAAGAAACCATTCGTCTCCTGGAGAAAAGACTTAACCAAGTTTATATGGAGAGGGAGAAAACCGAGAATAAGGTGGATAAACATGATCGATGAGGTAGTTAGAGGCGGGCTAGGTGTACCTGATTTCCAGGCTTACCATGATGCTTGCGCTTTAGATTGGGTAAGTGAATGGGCGGCACTTACAAATGAAAATTTATTAGCAATTGAAGGACACGACCTCAGGGTCGGATGGCATGGCTATATGTGTTATGAAAAAACAAAGATAGAAAAAAACTTCAAGAACCACTGCATTAGGGGAGCGTTGCTGAAAATTTGGTTAAAATACAAACACATATTAATGCAGAAAATTCCACTCTGGCTGTCCCCCCAGGAAGCCTTCTTCCGAAGACAATATGGAAAGGTAAACTGGCTAAAATATAAGGATATGCTAACAAATGAAGGGCACCTGAAAGAGTTCCTAGAGCTTAAGGAGCTCGATAAATCAATGAATTGGCTCCACTATTTCCAAATCAGAGATGTCTATAGTAAAGATTTAGAGATAGGATTTGAAAAAACAGGATTTTGGGGCAAACTAATAGAAAGAAAGGATAAAAGAGTATCGACACTGTATGGGAAACTTCTAGAATTAAAAACGGAACAAGATGTGATAAAGCATTGTATGATTAAGTGGGCGCAAAATTTGGGGCATGAGATACCCTTAGCTCAGTGGGAAAGACTCTGGAAGGTGCACTGGAAATACACCTATGCCTATGATCTCAAGGAAAGTAACATCAAGATATTCCATAGATGGTATCTTACCCCTCTTAAGATAGCTAATTATAATAAGAATTATGACAAAAACTGTTGGAAGTGCAAATCAACCCCTGGAAGTTTTCTCCACTTATGGTGGAACTGTGATGAGGTTTATAAATTTTGGAGGGAACTATATAGTGTAATGAAGAAGATGTTGAATATACAAATTCAATTAAAACCAGAGTATTTTCTTTTGGGGTTGTTGGATTGCTACTTAGAGCCAAACACTGAAAAAATTTTTGTTTACTGCATCACAGCAGCAAGAATGTCAATAGCCAAGAAATGGAAGGAAAATACTGTCCCAAGTATTCAAGACTGGGCCCAAAAACTGTTTGATATTGTTAAAATGGACTCTTTGACGCAAGCCATTGACCAAACGATGACTAGAAAAAAAACGGACTGGACGAAAGTGGTGGACTTCTTCAAACAGAATAAGTTTGAAGGATGGTCTGAAATACTGATATAATCTGGATTAAAAATCTTGTTGCTTTTTCTTTTTTCCTTTTGTTGGTACAAGGATATTCAATACCACGCAGCGGTTGTTCTTTTATGTTATAAAGATTTAAGAACTATAAGAGACAACATCAGGAAAGATGTTGCAGGTGGCAGCCGGGAGGTTGGAAGTACTCAGTTTAATGTCCGTTGTGGTTGTTATATGTAAGTCTTAGCCAAGACGATGTTCAAGTCTATGTATGTTTCATGTTTAATGTTGTTTTTAATGAGTGTGAAAACTAATAAACATTATTATTAAAAAAAAAAAAAAAAGTGTGGGCACCCCTGCTCTAGAGAATGGCCCGCCCTGTCCTTGTGATTCTAGATAGCTTGTTATATACTGTTTTTTAATTTATATGTATGTATATTATTATGTTTATTGTTGATGTTCTTGATTTTACCTGGTTGTAATTTGTTGCTTGCTGTTTGGGCTTGGCCTCATGCGAGTTGCCCCGAGACCCCATTGGGGAGATGGGTGCGAGGTACAAATAAAGTTTATTATTATTATTATTATTACTTCTTTTTGTATGTTAAGCAAATTGAGCAAAATAAAAGCATGCTTAAAGATCTCAAAATCTCCACAAGCTCATATGCTTGAGAGATGAACACTGTAGACTATTATTGTCCAAGAACAGTAACTTTTCCAAAGTTCATAGGACAATCTGATTTCTCAGATAGCTAGTAATAATAAAGGGATATATCTATATATATATAAAGGAAGCGTCATCATGGAAAGATCGTCCCAAACAGAGAAACCTTACAACGCAGAAACACCAAACTTGCCAACAGAAATAGGCCTCAGACAAGGTATGTTTGTAGCAAATAAACTTTCCCCCCCAAAACCTAAAAGGCCCCCAAAACAACGAGTAAAAAAAACCCTACATTTCCCAGCATCCTCCGGGGCTGCCAACGACTCTCCCAGCCTCTACATTCTGACAACATGATTGGCTGCCAATAAGGGCGGATTTGCATAACTCCTGTACTGGCCAGCCAACATGAACATTCCGACCCATAATAAACTGTCAGAGGAGGATAAGGCAAAGGGCTGAGGCACAAGCACAAACACCCAATTCACTTCCCACAGACTTTCTCGCATCTCCTAAATAGGGCACAGCAACGCGTGCCGGGTACAGCTAGTATATACACACACACACACACACAGATATATATATAGATATAGATATAGATAGATAGATAGATAGATATCTCTGCACTGTGATTTTTTTTGCATATCTAAGAGTAGCATAGCTACTGGAAGTATACATGCATAGTACAGCGGGGCTGACTTATCTGTGTGGGTTTAGTTCAGGGACCCATCACAGATATGAGGTGTGATTGTCCATGTTTTTCCATATTATTAAATGGTGGCTACATAAATTGTGCGCACATCTACATGGTCTGTGTCCAGTTACTGCCATTTAATAATATGACACATGCCAGTCTCCCAATTTTTGGAAAGCATGGATCCAGATTACTCTGATCTGAAGGGCCCATTGTACACATATGAACTAAACTGCATGTTTAGATGAGAAAGTCCCAATGGGAACATTATGCCTAGGTTTCTTATTATTTATTTATTTATTTATTTATTCATACTTGATTGGCCGCCCTTCCCGAAAGCCTTGGGGCAGCTCACAGCATATATAAACAGTCAAGTAGAAAACAATGGTTAAAATACGAGGTTAAAACACATCTAAAAATACAATAAAAACACAAAGCCATATGCTAAGCAAGGTGAAGTACACGACTGAGGCAACATATGACAGTGCCTGTAGTTCATCCTACTCCAAACGCTTGCCGAAAAAGCAGGGTCTTCACCACTTTCCGGAAGGAGAGGACGTTCCGCATGGCAGTAGACAAAATTTCAAGGGGACTTTGCATCAATTTGTACATCAATGAGGCTTCCTGGAGCAAGAAAAACAATTTATCTTTGTTTTCCTCCCTCTTTCCCTCCCTAGGATCGGATTCTTTCCCAGACCACCGTGCCCCACGCAAAGGCAATACAGTGTATGTTTATGGGGCTGACATGAACCAGAACATGCTCCGTACCGCTTTCTCAGCTTTTGGGAACATCATTGATCTCTCCATGGACAACCCCCGCAAGTAAGTTCAAATGTTGTATTTTTATTATTGAGATTAATGTTTTTAATGTTTATGCCCTCTCACTGTTTTGTGTCATGAGTGGTTTTATTGTATTATAATTTTATATTGGTTGTAGTATTTTTATAGCTTATGTTCTATGTAATTGATTATATTGTCTTTATGAGTGATTTTTCTTCGTTGTTGTGTTGTTGGGCTCGGACTCATGTAAGCTGCCCCGAGTCCCCATTGGGGAGATGGTGGCGGGGTACAAATAAAGATTATTATTATTATTATTATTATTATTATTATTATGTGCCAGGAAGGACGAAGGCTGGGCCAGGTATATGTTGTGCCTAAGGCAGAAAATCCACCAGGTATGACTATTATTTCATGTTGCAAAGAAAAGAATAAGTCAACAAGTGGAATAGCAAAATGTGCTGATAGATTGGACTCCAAAGGCCAGGTCTGTCTGATTCCCCAAACTGCCAACTTTAACTTCACCCATAACACTGTGTAACATGATTTTTGTTCCTGGGGTATAAATGTCATTTCCTAATTGGTTCTATCATAGAAACATGGAAAAAGTATATTAAACTGCCAAAATTTTGTTTGTGTGGGACACCCTGCAGCACATTTTGCTATAGTTTTCCCATGAATATCTTCTCAAGTCTCACCAATTCAACATAGTTTGTGGCTCCCAGAAAAATGATGTTTCTGGAATGTAACAACTTCTTTCAAAGTAAGGACTGCACAATGAAACAGGAAATAACACTATCAAACCAGGAACAGAAAATGTTTCCCATTTTGTTACATAGTGTAATCTGCCTCCTGAAGTAACAGCCATCTTGCTTGGAGCTCAACCAGGCCACAGCAAGACTGGTCCAGCTCCCATTTCTGGGAATATTCTTCTATCAGGGCTGTCCAACTTCTACCGGCCCAAGGGCCGGAATTCCGGTCTCTGATGACCTGGGGGGCCAAAGGGTCTGCCTCCGCCTCCGCCCCTGGCTCTGCCCCCTCCCCTCCCCCGGCTCCGCCCCAAAAGGAGGAGGCAGAAGCCCCAAAAGGAGGAGGCAGCTGCGCAGGCCTGCGCAGCTGCCTCCTCCTTTTGAGGCTTCTGCTTGTGTGCGCATGGGTAGATAGATTAGATCGGGGGTGCCCACACTTTTTCAACATGGGAGCTACTTATAAAACAATCAAGTCACAAAGATCTACCTACACAGAAATGTAAATCGTATAACTATTTTCTAATTTATTAAGGGTTCTTTGTATGTACAATGTATGCTGATGTACCTTGCATAACTGAATAAGCTAATATTGCACAACACACATAATAAATAATTATTTACATTTTTAAAAAATAACTGAGTTTACTTTGAGGACTTGCACTGAATTGAATCAGCCAGGGATAAACTGGCAGAATGAAAGCACACAGACCTTTCAACTGCAAGTCCATTCAATGCTGATCAATGTGGCCAATAGGACATTAAAAATGCACCCAGGCAAGAGTTCCTTTTCCCACCCTGGAAATTACTCAAGTGTAGACTTTTAGTGAAGCTGGTGTGATAAGAAACACCATAATGTTGATGGACTGGAATAAAGTGCAATACAATCTGAAATGATGTCACAGGAATGTGTATGTATATTGTTGCTTTAAACTGCTTATTTTATGATATTTTCTACTTATTATCACATATGAATTGTTGTTTACATGACTTTAATATGGTGTAAGCTGCTTTGGGTCCCATGAGGGAGAAAAGTGGGATATAAATAAATATATTATTCTTATATTGAAACATGAATCAGATTTTTGCTTATGGATGACCTTTCCTTGTTGGTGCATGTAAATATATATATATATATATATATATATATATATATATATATACACACACACACACACACACACACACACACACACAATATATATATATTATATATATATATTAAAATAATAATAAGTATTATTATTACAATTAGAGAAGAACGAGATATAAAAGTTTTAAATAAATAAAGGATTATAAATAAATATCATCATCACCATCATCATCCCACCTGAAGCCCTGTGGCTGCTGCCTCCAAGAACCTTGGGTCTTGTAGTTTTAGGGAGGGGCCTTTAAATGCTCAGCCAGGGAGGGCCTGGGCCTCACTGAACTACAAGCCCCAGAATTCTGCTGGAAGAGGCAGTCACAGGGAATGGAATGCAGGCTACCTTACTTTTTGCAGCCTCCTCTTGAAGACACGGAGGAGGGGGTGTGGCTCTTCCAGTTCTGCGTCCCATGCTGCGCCCCTTCTGCCTCCAGGGCCGAGGCCTCCTCAAGCCCGGGAGAAAGGCAGGCCCTGTGGCTGGGACTAGGACCCCCTCCCTCCCGCTCGCTCGCCCTTCACCTCGTTCTCTATGAGCTCCTCTGCGCTCGCATCTCCGTGGCAGAGCCTGGGGATAGGCCGCGTTTGGAAACAAGCGCCCCACGTGCAGCCAGGAGAAGGGAGGCGGCACTTGAGGAGGGCAGGCAGAGTGACAGTGAGAAGAGGGAGAAAGAGAGGCGGAGAAGAGCAGAAGAAGAAGGAAAGGAAGCCTGAGCTGAAGCTGCTCCTAAGAAGCTATTTCCTCTGTTTCTTCCTCCTTCCCAACTCCAGGGCCGGGTGCGAAAAGGGAAACCAGGCTGCTCTTCCACTCAGCTTACCTTCCTCTAAGCTCCCGGTGCGGCCGCTGCAGCAGCCAGCGACATGGCGGAGGGCACCTCGCCGCTCCCGCCCTGCTGCGCATGCCTCCGAGTGGCCCTGCCCCCGAGCGCCCCGATTTCCCCGAAAAAAATACTTTTTTTGGAAAAAAAATTCAAAAAAAATATTGTTTTTCCCAGGAGGGTGCCATGTCCAAGGGGCTGGCGGGCCGTGTACGGGCCGCGGGCCGCCTGTTGGACAGGCCTGTTCTATATATACGCTTTGATCCATGAGTTTTACATCAGATTTATTTTTCCAGCTAGCAGTCATATCAATCACAAGCTTTTATGTACACGCTGTACCTCAAATTGAGAAAGAATAGGGCCATACTGGCGGAACATCCCTTATCCAAAGTTCTTGGATTTTATTTTTCACATTTTTCAGATTTTGGAATACTGTATGTACATAATCTTGCAGATGCGGCCCAAGTTTAAACACAACATTTTTGATCTTTCACATGCTTATAGTCTAGAAGTCATTTTATACAATGTTTTGAATCATTTTGTGCATGAAACAAAATTTGTGGACATTGAACCATCAGAAAATCAAAGTGTCACTATCTCATCTACCCATCTAATTTATTTATTTATTTACATCATTTATATTCCGCCCTTCTCACCCCTCAGGGGACTCAGGGTGGATCACAATGCACATATACAGGCAAACATTCAATGCCCTTTGACATACAAACATGTATAGACAAGACACTCAGAGGCAATTTAACATTTCAGCTTCTGGCCACCAAGGGGAGGTGTTGCACTCCTTCACTCCTTATGCACACTTCCTGGAGATTTATGGCCTTGTAAATTAGTTAAATTAGCCTCTCCACAATGTGGTACCTAAATTTCCTACTTGACAGATTCAACTGTCTTTTGAGTTGCAAAGGTCGACAACAAGCTACACAAATGGTCAAGCACTCACCCCGACCTGGGCAGGCCTCGAACTCATGACCTTCTGGTCAGTAGAGATCTTATGCAGCTGACTCCCAGCCAGCTGCGCCACATTCCCGGTGTGGAGCATTTTGGATTTTGGAATTCCAGATAAGGGATGCTCAATCAATATCTGAAGTATAATTAAGGTATCTTTGATTAATATGGCTGCCCTGCCAACAACTAGAAAATGGTTGTTTGTTTTTGTACAAGAACTGTGTAGTAGACCAACTGTCCTATATATCTACTTCTAGATATGTAGTGATTTTTTAAACTATTTTTGTTGTTAATTGTCATGAAGTTGGCTTTGAATTATGGTGGCCCAACGAATAAGAGACCTCCAAATATCCTGTCTTCCACTCAACTCTTGTCTTGCAAACTTAGGTTTGTAGCTTTCTTGGTTGAATCTCTCCACCTTCCTCCTTTTCCTTCCACTTTGCCAAGACTTAACTTTTTCTAACAAGTCATGTCATCTCTTATGTCTAAGGCTTGACAGAATCAATCTGATCATTTTTAGAATATGGAGAGAATTCAGCCTTGATTTACTCCATGAATGTGCTTATTTGTGTCTCCAAATTGCCAGTCAATTTATGGCAACCCCTTGAATTTCATACGGTTTTCTTTGTCCAGGAATACTCAGTGGTGGTTTTGCTCGTTCCTCTCTCTGAAATATAGCCTATATAGCTGGTGTTCATTGGTAGTCTCCCATACAATTACTGTCCCTGCTTAGCTTCCAAGATCACACAGAAAGTTGTATCTTTTGAGGAATTAGGCATAGCCTTTTACACGTTGTTTAACCGATTTCAAAGAAACACATTTTTAAAAAACGAGTTGAACAGGCATTATAATGCAGTTCAACTGCATTGATCTGAATTATATGACCATATAATTCAGTTCAATCTGCATTATAATGGCAGCGTAGATGAGGTCTAAGACTTCCAGGTGTTTTCCTTCAGGGTTTTTAAAAATGTTTTTTTCTCTTTTGGCAGTCCATAAAGCAGGGGTTGGGAACCTTTTTGACTCAGAGAGCCATAAAAGCAAAATATTTGGAAATTTATTTCAGTGAGAGCCATATATATATATATATATATAGAGAGAGAGAGAGAGAGAGACTGAATTTAATTAAATGTGAGTATATACATACATACTAGGAGAAAAGGATTCCCCCGGCAGAATGACGGGGCAATTCAAAAGGTATGCTCAGGACTCTGGGAAGGAAAAGAAGACAGAAGGAAGGAGAAAAGAAAAAAAAGAAAGACAGAGGAAATAAAGGGGAGAGGGGGAGAGGAAGAAAGAAAAGAAGAACGAACTATGGAAAAGGAAGAAAAGAAAAGCAGGAGAGAGACAAGGAAAGGAAAATAAAGAAGGAAATGGGAATGGAGGAAAGGAAAGTAAAGGGTGGGGGAAAGAAAGGAAAGGGAGGGAGGAAAAAGTAAAATAATGAAGGGAAAAGAAGAAAGAAGGTGGGAGAGAGGAGGGAAAGGAAGGAGAGAAGGAAAGGGTGAAGGGGGAGAAAGAAAGGAAGGAAGAGGGAGAATGGAGGAAAGAAGGAAAGGGAGAGAGGGAGGGAAAAGGAAGAAGGAAAGGGTGAAGGGGAGAAAGAAAGGAAGGAAGAAGGCCCCGAGAGCAGCGGGGAATGAGGAAGAGGCGGCGATGGCAGCGCGGAAGTGGCAGTTGTGGCGCATTCGCATCACTCCTCTCCGCTGCATGCTGGGAAACCGAGGCCCGGGCTGCTCTGGAGAGCCAGGTGCGATCATGAAAAGAGCCACATCTGGCTCCCGAGCCATAGGTTCCCTACCCCTGCCATACAGCTTTACCTCAGTTATCTTTAAAGTTATGGTTGAAAAAGTAACTTTTCCAAGTTTCACCTTTTGCCTGAGGGTCATCGGATGTACTGGGAGCATACCCAGCATCAATGCTAACCTTTCTCTTTTCTCGTTCCCAGCTGTGCTTTCGTCACCTATGAAAAAATGGAGTCCGCAGATCAAGCTATCACTGAGGTCAGATCCTCTGCCTTTCCCCATTTGTGCTTTTCTTCTCTGCTGGGCCAGTAAAATGTCAGCTGAGATTCTTGTAGCATTTTTATAAGTATCTTCAGAAACCTCTTACTTAGCAAGCAGAATTTGCACTGCAGTATATAAATGAATGCTTAGCCTCCCTCTCATCTCCTTATAGCTCAATGGAAAGGTGGTGGAAGACATTCAGCTGAAGGTCAGCATTGCCCGCAAACAGCCCATGCTGGACGCAGCCACGGGCAAATCTGTGTGGGGATCCTTGGGTATGTATCCCTCATAATTCCCTTGATGCAAGTCAGTCACATAAAAATAATACAATCAAAACAGCATTTAAAATTAGCAAAATAATTATACAATTTAGCAGTCAAATGCTAACCGAAAGAGATGAGTCTTGCAGGCCTTGCGGAATGATGGTAGGTCTTGCAAGGCCCGGACTTCATTTGGAAAAGTGTTCCAAATGGATGGTGCCACCACAGAAAAGGCTCTGCGCCGGGTGGATGCCAGGTGGCTCAATTTAACGCTAGGTACCTCGAGGAGGTTCAGATGTTCAGAGCGGAGTGATCTCCGGGGTTGGTAGGGGATAAGACGGTCCCTCAGATGCAATGGCCCCAGACCATGCAAGGCCTTGAAGGTTAACACCATCACCTTGAAGGTGATCCGGTGCTCGACCGGAAGCCAATGGAGCTGCAGAAGGATGGGAGTTATGTGACCTCTCACTGAAGTTCCAGTAAGAAGTCGCGCAGCGGCATTCTGGACAAGCTTAAGTTTCCAGATCAGAGACAAGGACAGGCCAATGTAAAGGGCGTTACAGTAGTCCAGTCTCGAGATGACCGTGGCTTGAAACACCATGGCTAGGCCGTCTCTGGATAAGTAGGGAGCCAGCCGCCTAGCCTGCTGCAGATGGAAGAAAGCGGTTTTGCTGACGTTGGAGATTTGAGCTTCCATCGTCAGCAAATGGTCTAAAATAACCCCAAGGCTCTTTACAGAAGATGTCAGGCATAATGCCTTGCCATCCAGGGTAGGCAGCTGGACCGCCCCACCAACCGGACACCCCAGTCACAGTATCTCCGTCTTTGCTGGATTCACCCTCAATCTACTGGCACGCAGCCATCCAGTGACGGCCTCAAGGCACTGATGGAAACAAGATGGTACAGAGTCTGGTCATCCTTCCATCCTCAGAACAAGCTGGGTGTCATCAGCGTACTGATAACATTCCAGCCCGAAACTTTGCACCAGACTAGCAAGTGGCTGCATGTAGATGTTAAATAACAACGGGGAGAGTATAGCTCCTTGAGGGACGCCACAAAGCAGAGGGGCCCTCTCGGAAGCTACACCTCCCCATTCCACTCGCTGTCCCTGGTTGTGGAGAAAGGACAGCAGCCATTTTAAGGCTGTTCCCCTGACTCCAGCAACGGCAAGGCGGTGGGCCAAAAGATTGTAATCGGCCGTATCAAAAGCTGCTGTGAGGTCCAATAACACAAGCTGCACTGATCCATCCTTGTCCAGTTGGCAACGAAGCTGATCTGAAATGGCAACCAACACAGTCTCCGTCCCGTGCCCCAAACGGAAGCCTGACTGGAAGGGATCTAATCCAGCTGTGTCATCTAGGAACTGCTGCAACTGCCCCGCTACCGCCCTCTCAATCACCTTGCCCAGTGGGTTCGAAACTGGGCAGTAATTGGAGGGAACCGATCAGTCTAAATTAAGATTAAGGCCACATCTACACTGTAGCATTAATGCAGTTTGACACCACTTGCACTGCCATGGCTCAGTGTGCTATGGAATCACGGGAGTTGTAGTTTTACAAAGTTCTTTAGCCTTCTCCACCAAAGAGTGCTGATGCCTCACCAAACTATAACTCCCAGGATTCCATGGCTACATCCTATGGAATCTGCAGTTTACAGAATTCTCAGCTAGAGAGATCTAGTGCCTCGTCAAACTACAAATCCCAGTATTCAATATGTGACTTTTAGGGCAGTTAAAGTGGAATAGAGCACTCTAATTGTGCATTGTGAACAGCCTCTGCTTTAAAGCATCACAATATAAAATTCCTGACCCAGGCTGTCTTTTTCCGATGACTACATGATGAGTATTATTTATTATTTATTTATTAACTTAATTTATACCCCACACCCATCTTCCCAAGGGGACTCGGGATGGCTTACATGAGGCCAAGCCCAATAACGCATAATAACAAAACAATAGCAATTATAAAAAAACAATACAATCAATAAAATTCAAACACAAGCAATAACAGACAATTTAAAACTGAACATCCAATGTTGTGTGGGCTGCATATTGGTGTCCTCTGACAGAGCTAGGAACTAATAGCCAACATTGTCCCAGAATGTGAGATTTACTGTCCATTTTAGTGTATTTACTGTATTTTAATTATGTTTTTACCACACTGCTACTATTTAATTGTTTTTAACTTTTGTATTGCACCTTTCAAACTTCTCTGGTGTGGAGTGTTAGCCACCTTGAGTACTCATGGGGTGAAAAGCGGGCTATAAATAAAGATAATAATAATCTGTTGATAGCCAGAATCACTGGGTTGCTGCGGGTTTTCCAGGCTGTATGGCCATGCTCCTGAAGCATTCTCTCCTAGCGTTTTGCCCACATCTATGGCAGGCATTCCTAGAGGTTCTGAGGTTTGTTGGAAACAAGGCAGATGGGGTTTATATACCTGTGAGAGAATGGGAGAAAAAACTCTTGTCTGTTTAAGGCAAGTGTGAATGCTGCAATTGATCACCTTGATTAGCATTGAATAGCCTTGCAGCCTCAAGGCTTGGCTGCTTCCTGCCAGGGGGAATCCTTTGTTGGGAGGTGATTAGCTGGCGCTGATTGTTTCTTGTCTGGAATACAAGAAACATACAGCCTGGAAAACTCACAGCAACCCAATCTATATATATAAAGGAACAGTTGTCATGTGAAGACTACCTCAAACAGAGAAACCTTACAACGCAGAAACACAAAACTTGCCAACAGAAATAGGCCTCAAGCAAGGTACGTTTGTAGCAAAGAAACTTCCCCCCCCAAAACCTAAAAGGCCCCCAAAACAACGAGTTAAAAAACTACATTTCCCAGCATCCTCCGTGGCTGCCAGCAAATGCCATTGGCCGACATCAGACCACACAAAATGCAGAGAGGAAGAGTAACCATAGCAACGCTGGCAGGAGCCATCCAAGGCTAGGATAGAATGCTGAGAGATTTCAGTTGTCAGTTGGTGTTTGGGGGTTAAACTAGCAAAACCAAACTCTATGAGTGAGCAATTCTCCAGCAATTCCTACCCACACAACACAACACAACTTCCAATCACAACCCATCCCACCAACCTTACGGGACCCCGTACACACAACACCTACCACCACCACAAACAAAAACCATTCCTTCCTTCCACACAGACAGAAACTGACCCAAAAGACAAGCCATGCCTTCTAAAAATAACAGCATTGGACGACACACTCTCAACGCTACATACATCAAACAAAAAAGGGCAGAACAAACGCCAGAACAGAAACACACTGAGCAGCAGAGACACAGACAACAGGTCACTGCACGACGCACAGCTGAGAACCAAATGCAAAGAACTGCACGACAAGAAGAAGCGCGCAGCCAGGAACAACAAAGACGCAGAAATGCAACACCACAGCAGCGCGCAAGGAGCGCAGAAACACGACGTCGCAACACAGAAAACAAACTTCAAAAACACCACAACCAATTCCACCCCCTAGCCTTCAGATACCACGCTGCAGAAGACTACAGCATGGTGCCAGAGGCCGACATTGGCACCCTAACGCACATCTGCACACACTGCAAAGCCCTGAAATACCCAGCAGAAACAACAGGAATGTGCTGCCTAGCCGATAAAGTCTCTCTACCACCACTTGCCACTCCTCCACAACCACTACAGACTTTGCTGAGTGGACACACTCCAGAATCAAAACACTTCCTCCGCTATATAAGACAATACAACTCATGCTTCCAGATGACATCATTTGGAGCACACATAGAAAGTGCGCAATTCATGCCTACATGACCCCACCAAGACCGTAAGTAACATCATTTCCAACCCTTACATACTCAGACTTTCTCGCATTTCCTAAATAGGGCACAGCAACGCGTGCCGGGTACAGATAGTAATAATAATAACAACAACAATATTTGCAGGAGTCGTTACATAACCATCAAGAGCGTTAAGATCTTCCAAAGAGGCCCTGCTCTTAGTCCTGCTACTTTCGCAGTCGCGTCTGGTGGGGACGAGAGACAGGGTCTTTTCTGTGGTGGCCCCTCCGGCTATGGAATTGTCTCCCGAATGAGGTTAGGTCTGCCCCCCTCCCTCCTGACCTTTAGGAAGCTACTGAAATCCTGGTTGTGGAATGAGGCATTTTTTTGACCACTAGGCCTGGGCAATCATGGTTCTAAATGGTTCTATAGTACTTACAAAACTAAAGTTCTGGTGGTGAACAGTTCAGAACTCTAACAAAACTTTGAAAACTTCATTATTATTTCATTATTGGTGATTTTTAAGACAGAACCAATTAGGAACTGCCATTTATAACAAAATGTTGAAAGTTTTGTTAAGAGTTCTGAAATGTTCACCACCAGAACTTTAGCAACACTATAGAAGCAAAGCTCCAGCTCTAGGTCTTTCACCACCAGAACTCTAGTTTTGTAAGTACTTTAGAACCATTTAGAACACGGCTGCCCAGGAAATCAATCGCGATCGACCAGTCGATCGCAGGACCGAAGGAGGTCGATCGCAGCCAGATGGGGCGCTTCTCAGAGGGGGCATAGCCAGGCCGCGCCAAGCCCCCTCCCCAGCTTCGGCACTCCCAGCAGCTGCTTCAGCCTTGAGGAGGGCAGGGCCAAGCCAGCCTTGTGCAAGCTATGCCACCACTTGCTTGGCACTGCCATCGTCAAGCCTGGAGAAGCTGCTGGGAGCTCCAAAGCCGGAAGGGAGGGGGGGCGGGGCTTGGCACGGCTATGCCACCACTGCCACCACTGCCAAGCCAGTGGTGGCATAGCTAGCCCAAGGCTGGCTTGGCACTGCCATCCTCAAGCCTGGAGAAGCTGCTGGTAGACCTGAAGCCAGAGGGGGCAGAGCCAGGCCATGCTAAGACCTGCCCCCACCCCTCCCCTCTCCAGCCTTGAGGAGCTAGGTAGATCTTTCTGACTTGGTTTTATTATAAGTAGCTCGCATGCTGAAAAAGTGTGGGCACCCCTGATTTAGAACCATGATTGCCCAGGCCTATTGACCACAATGTGCGGACTGAGTTGGACATAATTTTATCTTGGCAAATGGTTTATATGCACTTTACCTTATATGTATTTTTAGCAGATTGTTTATGTACGATGTTTTAAAAGATTTTTACTGTTAGCATTGAATTTTTGCTGTTAGCCGGTCTGAGTCCCTCTACAGAGGTAGAGAAGATCGGGACATAAACGTTTTAAATAAATAAATAAATAATGCATACATGGCACAATTCTTATACAGAATACCAGTGTCGGACAAAGTACAACCAGCCCTCCAGATTTGCTGGGTTAGGGGTGTAGAACCCCCCTTAAAGTGGGAAAACTATGAATAAGAAAGCACATTTTTTAACCAGAGGAACCTCTAGGTCAGGGCTGCCCAGGAAGTCGATCGCGATCGACCAGTCGATCCCGGGACCGAAGGAGGTCGATCCCAGCTGGATGGGGTGCTTCTCAGAGGGGGGCGGAGTCAGGCCGTGGCAAGCCCCGCCCCCTCTCCGGCTTCGGCACTCCCAGCAGCTTCTCCAGGCTTGAGAATGGCAATGCCAAGCCAGTGGTGGCATAGCTAGCACAAGGCTGGCTTGGCGTTGCCATCCTCAAGCCTGGAGAAACTGCTGGGAGCTCCAAAGCCAGAGGGGAGGGGAAGGGGCTTGGCACTGGTCTTTCAGTGCAAACCTATGATCAACATTATTGTTGTTATGTTTATTTATATCCTGCTTTTTCTCTCCATACGGAGACTCAAAGTAGCTTACATTAAAAACATTTTCAATTTTTTTTAAAAAAAACCCTATAAATATATTAATATTAAGACAAAATTAAATATCAGTGCTATTTTTAAAATTCAGTTAAAAATCATATAAATGTATCCAAAACTTAAAACCACAGCAGAAGTTCATCATAAAGTTGCACTGGAGGGCCTAGAAATTAATCAAATCCACAAAAAAAAGTCTGCAAAAGCATATGGGGATAAAGGATCAGTGTGTATGCCTCGTAGCCTGTTGTGTGATGGTCAAGGAGGAATTTGCATGTTTCTTGAATGTTCATGTACAAACACTTGCACAAAAGACCCTCATGTGGAACTTCACCGTATGTCTGCATTTTTCACCAAAACGATGTCAGCCAGGAACTGACAGAAGTATGATTTTGAGTCTTCTACTTTTGGGATCACTTACACCTTTCCCCCTTTTTTCAGCTGTGAGGAACAGTGTCAAGGGCTCTCACCGAGACAAGCGTTCCCAGGTCGTCTACAACGAGGATATCTTCTGAGGTTGGAGGTGTGACCTTCCCCATTTGAGTGGTGGAGCCATTTGTTTTGCTTAGTCAAACTGTTCAAATAAACATGAACTGGTTTTGTTTGTTTGTAATCCATTTGCATTGTGGTCATTCGGATGGCTGCATTTCTGCTCCTTCAATGTACAAAAATTGCATCTTGTATGGAAGGCTACTCACCAGTGTCTGGACACACAGATATCCAAGAATACATTAATGGTATCTGAGAACCATTGATGCATTGGGGTAGGCTATGGAGCCCATGATTGAAATAGAGCCCATGTGTCTAGTGGGAGAAACTCCATGTGCAAATGTATTGTGGGATATAACCAAAAATCAACACACTAAAGCAGGGGTGGGCAAACGACGGCCCCCGGGCCGGACCCGCCCCCCTGGCTGGTTCTGTGCGGCCCGCCTAAGGGCCCCGGCAGGTGGGCCCCGGCAGGGAGGCCGGCGAGTAATGGAGGGAAAAGGAGGGGGCGAGGAGGATCCCGCCCAAAGAGCTGGCGAGTGTGAGGTTTTAATCCGTTCGCCAGCTCTTCGGGTGGGCTCCTCCCCCCTCATTTTCCCTTCCCCCCTCCCCCGTCATCGCCGCCCCAGTGCATTGTGGGTGCAGTCCCACAATGCACTGGGGCAGAAAGGAAGGCAAGAAGGAAGGCCGGAAGAGTTCTTTGCCCTCTGTTGCCTCTCTCCCCCCCACACACACTTTCGCGGCAGACGGAGGTGGAGGGAGGGAGGGGGTGAAGAGGAGGAGGAGGAGGCCAGGGAGGGAGGGAAGGAGCAAGCGTCACCTTGTCCCACCCTCTCGGCTGCTCGCCGCCTCGCCCGCTCCGGCTCTCCCCAGAGCCGGTGACAGCAAGGCCAGGCAGGGGAGGCAAGGCAGGCAGGCAAGCGGAGCCACCGATGACGGAGGTGAAGGGAGGGAGGGTGGCGGGAGAAGAGGAGGAGGCCAGGGAGGGAGGGAAGGAGCAAGGCTGCTGCCGAGCATCCTTAAATTGTAAGTGAAGTATACATCCCAGCAACTCCATCTCCCAGATGTCTATTTTCCCCAAATTTCCCCAGTGTTCACATTTGGGCATATTGAGGATTCGTGCCAAGTTTGGTCCTGAGTTTCCCATCCTTTCAATGGGGTTTGATCTCTCCCTTTTCCGTCACGAATCTCAAAGGCTCGCTGTCAGGACTGTATTCCAATATCCAAAATTATCCACATGGATGACTGAGATAGTGATACCTTTGTTTACTGATGGTTCAATGTACACAAACTTTATTTCATGCAGAATGTTATTAAAAATATTGTGTACGCAATCACCTTCAGGCTATGTGTATAAAGTTGTATAGATTTCATTTTCAGACTTGAGTCTCGTCTCTAAGATACTGCATTATTTATATAAGGGTGTTCTGAAATAAACATAAAATCCAAACTCAGAGGCCGATGGAATGGCAGTTAAAGATGGCAGGAGGGCCTCTCAACGGCTGTTGGAGAGTGCCTGGTTGGTATACTGTCTCCCTCCCACTTAGTAGCTGGTGGAATGGCAGTTAAAGATGGCAAGAGGGCCTCTCAATGGCTGTTGGAGAGTGCCTGGTTGGTAGACTGGCTTCCTCCCACTCAGAGGCCGATGGAATGGCAGTTAAAGATGGCAGGAGGGCCTCTCAACGGCTGAGGGAGAGTGCCTGGTTGGTAGGCTGGCTTCCTCCCACTCAGAGGCCGATGGAATGGCAGTTAAAGATGGCAGGGAGGGTCTGGAAACAGATGAGGGAGAGTGCATGGTTGGTAAATGGCCTCCAACCACTCAGTGGCCGATGGAATGGCAGTTAAAGATGGAGGAGGGCCTCTCAACAGATTGAGGGAGAGTGCCAGTTGGTTGGTAAATGGCCTCCTCCCACTCAGTGGCCGATGGAATGGCAGTTAAAGATGGCAGGAGGGTCTGGAAACAGATGAGGGAGAGTGCCTGGTTGGTAAATGGCCTCCTCCCACTCAGTGGCCGATGGAATGGCAGTTAAAGATGGCAGGAGGGCCTGAAACAGATTGAGGAGAGTGCCTGGTTGGTAAAATGGCTTCCTCCCACTCAGTGGTCGATGGAATGGCAGTTAAAGATGGCAGGAGGGCCTGGAAACAGATTGAGGGAGAGTGCATGGTTGGTAAATGGCCTCCACCCCTCAGTGGTCGATGGAATGGCAGTTAAAGATGGAGGAGGGCCTGGAAACAGATTCAGGAGAGTGCCTGGTTGGTATACTGACTCCCTCCCACTTAGTACCCGTGGAATGGCAGTTAAAGATGGCAGGAGGGCCTCTCAACGGCTGTTGGAGAGTGCCTGCTTGATAGGCTGGCTTCCTCCCACTCAGAGGCCGATGGAATGGCAGTTAAAGATGGCAGGAGGGCCTCTCAACGGCTGAGGGAGAGTGCCTGGTTGGTAGGCTGGCTTCCTCCCACTCAGAGGCCGATGGAATGGCAGTTAAAGATGGCAGGAGGGCCTCTCAACGGATTCAGGAGAGTGCCTGGTTGGTAAATGGCTTCCTCCCACTCAGTGGTCGATGGAATGGCAGTTAAAGATGGAGGAAGGTCTCAAACAGAGGGAGAGTGCCTGGTTGGTAAATGGCTTCCAACCACTCAGAGGTCGATGGAATGGCAGTTAAAGATGGCAGGAGGGCCTCTCAACGGCTGAGGGAGAGTGCCTGGTTGGTAGGCTGGCTTCCTCCCACTCAGAGGTCGATGGAATGGCAGTTAAAGATGGCAGGAAGGCGTCTCAACGGCTGAGGGAGAGTGCCTGGTTGGTAGGCTGGCTTCCTGCCACTCAGAGGTCGATGGAATGGCAGTTAAAGATGGCAGGAGGGCCTCTCAACGGCTGTTGGAGAGTGCCTGGTTGGTAAAATGGCCTCCCACCCCTCAGTGGCCGGTGGAATGGCAGTTAAAGATGGCAGGAGGGTCTCAACAGATTTGGAGAGTGCCTGGTTGGTAGGCTGGCTTCCTCCCACTCAGAGGCCGATGGAATGGCAGTTAAAGATGGCAGGAGGGCCTCTCAACGGCTGAGGGAGAGTGCCTGGTTGGTAGGCTGGCTCCCTCCCACTCAGAGGCCAATGGAATGGCAAAGATGGCGGGAAGGCCTCTCAGCAGTTATTGGAGAGTACTTGGTTGGTAGGCTGGCTCCCTACCAACCAAATCTCCCGCTGAACAGAATTGTAGACGAATAGATGAAAGTAACAGAAGAATGCACAACTTTTTTTTCACAAAATGCAATTTAATATACAATGGCTAGACAGACATCCCTTCTATGGGATTTAAAGACACTAATTCTATGTACACAAGAGTTTCCCAGGTGTGGTGGGAAGGGCAGATCTACAGGAATCCCAGGTCCTCATTCCTCAGTCTTTCCTTGAGCCATGGCATGACCTTGAAGAGGTTGATGTGGAAATCCCTGGCATGTCTGGGGGAGTTCACCGGGTCACGTCTTGAAGGCTCGCAGGATATTTTCTTGGTGTTACAGACATTGACAACACCCCAGCTGATCACGCCCACCTACCAAAAAAGAGAGAGAGAGAGAGAGGAAAGAAGGTAAGATGAGAAACTTTAAGATGAGAAACTTTACAACGGAAAGAAAATTCCGTCTGCAACCAGAACCGCAGAACTTGCCAATGAGGCTGGGTCTCTGCGGTAGAGCAAATGCAGTTTGACACCACTTTAAATGCCATTGCCCAATGCCATAGAATCCTGGGAGTTGTAGTTTGATGAGACAAGAACATTCTTAGGCAGGACAGGCTAAAGACTGTGCAGAACTACAACTCCCAGGATTCCATATCATTAAACCCTGGCCACTGAAGTGGTGTCAAACAATATAGATCAGACGTGGGCAAACTTCAACCCTCCTGGTGTTTTGGACTTTAACTCCCACGATTCCTAACAACCAGTGCCAGCCTTTGCCATTCCGACGAGTAAGCGGCCGCGTAGGGCGACGGGTCCTGGGAGGGGCGTTGCCGCCTGGGAGGGGCGCCGCCACGCTGCCCGCCCCGCCCCTCCGCTGCGCCTCCTGCCCAAGAGCCAGTGTTGCCTGCGCCTCCGTTGCCGGCGGCGCAGCCAGTGGTGCAACCGCGCCGGACGCACTCGCGCAGCTGCGCTGGGGCGTCACAGCGCATGCGCAGCCGGGCGCAACGCAGCCGCACAGCTGCGCATGACACGCCGCGCATGTGCAGCCGGGTGTGACGCAGCCGGGCAGATGCGCGTGGACGTCACCGCGCATGCGCAGCCGAGCGCAACGCAGCCGGGCAGCTGCGCATGACGACGACGCGCATGTGCAGCCGGGCGTGACGCAGCCGGGCAGCTGCGCGTGACGTCACCGCGCATGCGCAGCCGGGCGTGACGCAGCCACGCAGCTGTGCGTGATGTCGCCGCGCGGGCCACCGCAGCGTCCAGGAGCCAGGGGGGGCAAAAATAAGGAGAGGTGAGACCGCCCCTGCTAACAACCCATCTATTTGCAAAACTATAGTTCTGTAAGATGCAGACTTGTCTGTTAAAGAAGACTTGAATATGGCAGTAGTGCAATGTGAAAACATCTCTTAATCAGACAAAATAATTGTCGGGAAAACATTCCTCTTGTCTTCCTTAGGATCCTCTCTCACCAAACGGTTATGGCACTTGCATACCACTTTTCACTGTTATGGCCCCATCCTTCTGAAGCCCGAGATTTGTAGTTCCATGATATTTGCAATTCCAGTGTCCCAGATTCTACGGGAAGGAGCCATGGCAGAAGCATCCAAGGCCCAAATTAATGTAGTGTGAAGGAAACTAATAAACAACTTCTGCAGTCCTGCGGCTTCCCTTCAAGAAGTTACCTGTTGTCCTTTTATGTCTCAAAATAATCAAGCAAGCAAACTCAGTTCTAGATGCTTTCATAATCTAATTAGTTCTTTTCTTTCTGATCTATCTTGTCAAAGAGGATTTCCAGACACAATAAACAGCTATTTTTATTTTAGCACCTCAATTGTCAGGGAGCAGGACCCCTGTGAAAGTGGAAGATCTAATTTAACTGATTTATGAGGCCATAAAAATCTCGGGACCAAAGGAGGTCGATCCCAGCCGAATGGGGCGCTTCTCAGAGGGGGCGGAGTCAGGTCGCGGCAAGCCCCACCCCTCTCCGGGGCCGGCACTCCCAGCAGCTTCTCCAGGCTTGAGGATGGCAATGCCAAGCCAGTGGTGGCATATCTAGCACAAGGCTGGCTTGGCATTGCCATACTCAAACCTGGAGAAGCTGCTGGGAGCTCCAAAGCCAGAGGGGAGGGGGTGGGGCTTGGTGCGGCCTGACTCCGCCCCCCCTCTGGCTTCCGCTCTACCAGCAGCTTGAGGATGGCAGTGCCAAGCCAGCCTTGTGCTAGCTATGCCACCACTGCCTTGGCACTGCCATCCTCAAGCCTGGAGAAGCTGCTGGGAGCTCCAAAGCCAGAGGGGAGGGGAGAGGGGCTTGGCATGGCCTGGCTCCGCCCCCTATGGCTTCTGCTGTACCAGCTTCTCCAGGCTTGAGGATGGCAGTGCCAAGCCAGCCTTGTGCTAGCTATGCCACCACTGGCTTGGCATTGCCATCCTCAAGCCTGGAGAAGCTGCTGGTAGAGCTGAAGCCAGAGGGGGGCGGAGCCAGGCTGCACCAAGCCCCGCCCCTCCCCTCTCCAGCCTAGAGGAGGTAGGTAGATCTTTCTGACTTGGTTTTATTATAAATAGCTCGCATGCTGAAATAGTGTGGCCACCCCAGATAGACAGCCTGGGGGCAGACCAAGCACCCA
The DNA here is from genome assembly GCA_030556195.1 of Anolis apletophallus. Lineage (NCBI taxonomy): Eukaryota > Metazoa > Chordata > Lepidosauria > Squamata > Anolidae > Anolis > Anolis apletophallus. The sequence continues at coordinate 194,604,929 of JARBWK010000001.1, read as the reverse complement.
CTCACCTGGATGTAACGCAGTCTATTCTGAATTATGAGAGGCCCACCAGAATCACCTGTAAGCAGAAGGAGAAAGAGAATTAAGTTATGCATCAGTCGCTGTTATGTGAAGCTCAGTCACCCACAGGACCGGACTAAGGTAATTTTCAATGGTAAACAAAAATATTTTTGGCGCCCCCACCAACAACCATGCCTACCCCTCCTCCTTTCTGGCCTTGTGCAGCGAGCCTCCTCGCGTTGCTGGTCTCGCCTCCTTGCGCCGCACTAAATGTGCATGCACGGAACCATACACGAGGCTGGAGACTGAGGAGGAGGGTCATGTAGCTGGAGGCTTCACCTGCCATTAACGCTCCTCTTCGGCCTCGTGTACGGCTCTGCTCATGCTGGTGTGGGGCGAGCAGGCCGGAGGCGCAACTCGCTATACGCGAGGCCGAAGATGGGGAGTGTTTGGCAGCCAGAGGCGGAGGCTACATGACCCTCCTCCTCAGTCTCCAGCCTTGTGAATGATTCTGTGCATGTGGGCAGCTCTGGCCTGCTCACGCCACACCAAATGCGCATGCGCAAAACCTGGCAGCCGGATGCACCCCTGAACATGTGGCGCCCTATGCGGCCGCGTAGTTCACATAATGTAAGATCCGCCCCTGGTCACTCACCCAAAAGGGATGCAGGCAGGTCCAGATTGTCAATATACTATACTCACACCAAAGTACCGCTTTTGCAATTATTTGAGTTAAATAGTAAAGGTATAGGTTTCCCTTGATATTACGTCCAGTTGTGTCCGACTCTGGGGGTTGGTGCTAATTTCCATTTCTAAGCCAAAGAGCTGGCGTTGTCTGCATGGAGCGACGCCGGAATGGTACCTATTGATCTACTCACATTTGCATATTTTTGAACTGCTAGGTTGGCAGAAGCTGGGCGTAACAGCTCATGCTGCTGCCCGGATTCAAACCTGCAACCTTTCGGTTAGCAAGTTCAGCATCTCAGCGGTTTAACCCACTGTGCCACCAGAGGCTCCTTTTGAGTTAAATAGTTAATTCATTTCAATAGTTGCAGTAACAGTACTTTGGTGTGAGTAACTGGTTAAAATGAAATAAGGGCTACATTAGAATAACAAGCCAGATAAAGGCTGGCTCTACATTGTAGCATTAATGCAGTCTGGTAACATTTTAAATGCCATGGCTCAATGCTACAGAATCCTGGGACGCTCAGTGCTGTATAAACGTATTGCACACAGAGGCAGCAAGCGCTGAAAACCTTTTTTTCTTATCAAGCCATTATTTTTATAACTTTTGAGTAGTTTGAGACATTGCAATGAAATGTTGCTCACTAGGTTGAGATACTGCATTCAAACCATTATTTACATTGCCTTGGAATAGTTTGAGACATTGCAATGCTGACGATCCCTGGCAAGACTCCTGCTTTCTGGGGCTGGATCTACACTGCCTTATATCCTAGGATCTGAACCTAGGTTATTTGCTTATCCTGAGCTATGGCCCCATCTACACTGCCAGATAAAATCCAGATTATTTGCTCTGAACTGGATTATATGGCAGTGTAGACTCATATAATCCAGTTCAAAGCAGATAATCTGAGATCAGATCCTGGGATATAAGGCAGTGTAGATTTTTGAATTGCTTCGTCAATGGCGGGCGTGATTGAGCAATACGCACGACTTGAAAGTATGGGATTTGTAGTGTCTTTTTAGGCAACTCACAACAAACAAAGAAAATAGCAAACAGCCCTGCCCTTTTTGCTTTGGAAGCTGATTTCACAACTTTAGGAAGGAGAGTTTGTGTTCAAAGAGTGGCTTGAATTGATGGGAGATCTAGTTCTTTTGAGGCAATGTTTTGAGAAATGGAAATTAGACCCAGCGATCCCTTCCAACTACCGCCCAGTGTCGAATGTACCGTACCTGGGCAAGGTGGTTGAAAGGGCAGCAATGGAGCAGTTGCAGGCTTTCTTAGATGACGCAACTTGGCTAGGCCCCTTCCAGTTCGGCTTCCGTTCAGGGCATGGGACGGAGGCGGTTCTGGTCTCCATCACAGACCAGCTGCGCTGCCATCTGGATCAAGGCGGATCGGCGCTGCTTGTGTTATTGGACCTCACAGCAGCGTTTGATACGGTCGATTACGATCTATTGACCCACCGCCTTGCCGGGGTGAGGGGGATGGCCTTAAATTGGCTGTCCTCCTTCCTCCGGAACCGAACACAGCGAGTGAGGAGGGGCGAGGTGGTCTCCAGGGGTTCCCCACTAATTTGTGGGGTTCCCCAGGGGGCCATTCTCTCCCCTCTGTTATTTAACATCTATATGCGACCACTTCTCCAGTTGGTGTGCAGCTTTGGGCTTGAGTGTCACCAGTACGCTGATGACACTCATTCTGAGGATGGGGGGCCTACCCGTCTCCGTCCCCAAAAATTTCCATCTCTGCCTTGAGGCCGTTAGTGGATAGCTGTGAGCCAGTAAGTTGAAGGTGATTCCAGCGAAGACGGAGATCCTTTGGCTGGGTCGCCCGGGCGGGAGGGAACTCCAGCTTCCGACTCTGGACAGTGTGGCGTTATGCCCATCGTCTTCAGTAAAAAGCCTTGGAGTCCATTTGGACACTCGGCTCTCCATGGAAACCCAAGTCTCCATGGTTAGCTGAGTTGTGTTTTTCCATCTTCGCCAGGCTTGGAGGCTGGCCCCTGACCTGTCCCGCCGCGATCTGGCCACGGTTATCCAAGCGACGGTCATCTCAAGATTAGATGACTGTAACGCTTTTTACATCGGCCTACCTCTGTCGGTGACCTGGAAACTCAAGCTAGTGCAAAACGCTGCAGCTCGGCTGCTCACAGGCACGCCTTTGGGCTACCATATTACACCTGTGTTGCAGGATTTGCACTGGCTTCCTATTGAATTCCGGATCACTTTCAAAGTGTTAGTTTCAACTTTTAAGGCCTTGCATGCTCTGGGGCCAGTGTACCTGAGGGACTGCCTCACCCCGTATAACCCCATGAGATCACTGAGATCCAAAGATAAAGATCTTCTACTTGTCCCAAGCGCCAAATCTTACCATCTTACGGCTACGAGGAGAAGGGCATTCTCCATCATTGCCCCTACGTTGTGGAATTCCCTGCCACCGGAGACCAGGTCACTTAGTAACCTCCTGGCCTTCCGGAAAGCGTGCAAAACCTGGCTATTTCGGCAGGCTTTTCCAACTGAGTCAGGCTAATCATTGCCAATTCGAGCTAATACTGTTGTTGTTATGTAATTTTTAATGTTTATTGCTGTGTTTTATTAATTTTATATAAACTGTGCTTGTTATTTCTGGAATTTGTGAGCCGCCCTGAGCCACCAGGGAGTGGCAGCTAAGAAGTCCAATAAATAAATAAATAAATAAATGTGCAACATAAACTAAAAAACACTGAGGCCAGATAGACTAGCTACAATGTAGGCTTTTGAAAATATTGAGTGAGTGCTTTGGTTCCTCCGTGTTTCTCCTTCCATCTACGCCAGTCACCCACAAACAATCCTCGCGCTGCCCACCCGTCCCAAACCCCAACAGCAGCAACAAGACACAAGCGGCAAGGCAGGCTGCCCAGCCAGGCAGACAGGCATGGCAGGTGAGAGTCCTTCTTCTCTGCTTGCCTGCTGTCCTCTTCTTCCAACCTCCCTTCAACACAACCTCCCGTCAACACAACCACCCTCCCCTTTGTCTTTCCCTTCTCCTTTCCCTTCCCGGCTCCAAATTAGTCTCTGAGCCATGTGCTCCCCGAAAACTTCTCCCCTGATTGGCTGGGAGGCAAGGAACCTCCCAGCGTGCAAGTTGCTTGCCTCCCAGCAGGCTAGTAGAGGGCTGAAAATACTCTGAATTATTTCCGACTCACTTCATGAGTCGTAACAAAAATGGCGGAAAAGGCTTTGGAAGGGTTTTTTAAAAGCTTCAATATCGCGTCTAAACGGTAATTTTCACGAAATTATTATGAGCAACGAGTTATCCGAGGCGACTCTATCCTTGCCTAATCACCATGAATTGACAGGTGATTTAAAAGCAGAGACACACGTAAGTACGGATGAAACAATGGGACTTCCATGTCCTAGGAAGTGTGAGCTGAAGTCAATGTGTTAGTCATAACAGTGCCACCCAACCCCTTCATTTACATGATATAGGAACCAGACTCACCTTTGCAAGTGTTTGGGTCCGCCTGGGGATCGAAGCCCCCTGTGCAGAGGAAGCGGTCTGTCACCACATCTGCCACATTGGTGACGTTTTTGTAGTGGTCCGCTTTCTTGGCATCTTCCTCGCAGGCAAATTTCTGAGAAACAGAGAAACAATGGATTGACTCAGGGAGCACGTGGGCAAAGCAGTCCCCAACAAATCTGTCACCGTATTTCAAAACAGAAGTACTTCAAGGCTACAATCATAGCAAGGCATTTGTAACACCAATTTTTGTTCCTGGGTTATACATGCCATTTCCTAATTGCTTCTATCATTAAAAAAAACATGGGGAAAGTTTATTAAACTGCAGAAAACTTGTTTTTACAAGACACCCTGCAGCATATTTTGCTATAATTTTTCAAGGAATATCTCATAAGGTCTCAACCAATTCAACATAGTCTGTGGCAGCCATAAAAATGAATTTTCTGGAGTAGAATAACTACTTTCAAAGTAAGTATCCTACGATGAAACCGGAAATAACACTTTCAAACCAGGAAAATAACATCTTTCAAATTTTGATACATAGTGTTATTAAAACATCGTAAATAGCTCCCTTGAGCAAGGAGTCTTCCCAGAGTGCTTTAAAGAGGCGGTGGTAGCTCCATTACTGAAGAAACCGTCACTAGATCCTGCGGTTCCCTCCAACTACCGACCAGTGTCGAACCTCTCGTACCTGGGCAAGGTAGTTGAGAGGGCAGTAATGGAGCAGTTGCAGTCCTTCTTAGATGATGCAACATGGCTAGACCCCTTCCAGTCCGGCTTCCGTTCGGGGCATGGGACGGAGACGGTCCTGGTCTCCATCACAGATCAACTCCGCTGCTAGCTCGACCAAGGCGGGTCTGCGCTGCTCGTGTTATTGGACCTCACGGCAGCGTTTGACACGGTCGACCACAATCTACTGATCCACCGCCTGGCCATGGCTGGAGTGAGGGGGACAGTTCTTAAATGGCTGACCTCCTTCCTCCACCAGCGGTCTCAGCGTGTGAGGAGGGGCGAGGTGGTCTCCGAGGGCTCCTCATTAGTTTGTGGAGTTCCGCAAGGGGCCATTCTCTCCCCTCTGTTATTCAACATCTACATGCAGCCGCTTGCACAGCTGGTGCGGAGTTATGGGCTGGAGTGCCACCAGTACGCTGACGACACCCAGCTCATTCTGAGGATGGAGGACAGGCCGGGATCCATCCCCGATAATTTCCAACACTGCCTCGAGGCCGTTACTGGATGGCTGCGTGCCAGTAGGTTGAGGGTGAATCCGCGAAGACGGAGATCTTGTGGTCGGGCCGCTCGGGTGGTGTAGATGTCCAGCTTCCGACCCTGGACGGTGTGGCGCTATGCCCATCGCCTTCTGTTAAGAGCCTGGGGTCCATCTGGACTCCCAGCTGACCATGGAGGCCCAGGTCTCCGCGATCAGCAAGGTTGCTTTTTCATCTGCGACAGGCTCGGAGGCTGGCCCCCCATCTCTCCCGGAATGACCAGGCCACGGGGATCCAAGCTACGGTCCTCTCAAGGCTGGATTACTGTAACGCGCTTTACGTTGGCCTTCCTTTGTCGGCGACCGGAAGCTCAAGTTGGTGCAGAACACTGCCGCCCGGCTCCTGTCTGGAACCCCAGCAGGCCGCCACATCACACCTGTTTTGCAGGATCTGCACTGGCTCCCAATCGAGCACCGGATCTCCTTCAAGGTGTTGGTTCTTACCTTTAAGGCCTTGCATGGCCTGGGGCCAGCGTACTTGAGGGACCGACTCACCCCACACTGTCCCCCGAGATCACTACGCTCCGAGGATGCTAATTTGTTAGAGATACCCTCGGCGAAATCGGCTAAACTGACATCTACTCGCCGGAGGGCGTTCTCCGTTATAGCTCCTACGCTGTGGAACGCCCTCCCGGCTGGAACGCGGGCTATAAAGGACCTGCTCCCGTTTAGACGCGCCTGCAAAACTTATTTGTTTAAGCAGGCCTTCGGTGAGTAGGTCCTGCCCATGTTCCGCTTTAGCCGCTGTCCTGGGGTGTCACGCTATCTAATTTCTGAACCGTACCTGGGGTTTTGTATTTTGCTGTTTTAACTGTTTAATTGTCTTAGATGTTTTATCGCATTGCTTGTGTGTAGTTGTACCTTCGGTTCCTGTGAGCCGCCGCGAGCCTCAGGGAGTCGGCGGCATAGAAACCCGAATAATAAATAAATAAATAAATAAATAAAACAGCTGAAGCAGTTCGAAGCCATGTCTTTGCTTGATGACAGAACAAAGCCAGTATTGACACCAGCTAGGGGTGCATCTACACCAGACCTGGGCATCTTGCGGCCCGCTGGCCGATTCTGACCAGCCCGGGGGGGGGTATCCTTCGGCGACCAGGGAGAAGGGCATCGGGGCGGGGCATTTCTACAAGAGGAAGGGCTTCCGCTGCCGCCATCCCATCGCCAGCTGAGTGCCGTCACCATTTCGCAGCAGTGGGGCCTGCGTCGGCACACAGCCCGCCGCTCTGGAGAACGATCGGAGGAGCGGCGGCTTTGGAGCGGCTTTGGGGGTGGGAATGGTGGGGGTCATTCCATCACTACTTTGCCACAGCTGAGGAGACTCTCATATCTTCCCAAAATGCATTGCTCTGACAGATGGGTCCTAGAGGAAAGCTTCACCAGTTGACCTAAAGCTATGCATGAGGTACATAAGGGAGAAGAGTCCGGATCTGTAGCTCTCTGGTGAAATAATTACCACACAAACCAAGTTGGAAGGCTTTAATTCAAAAGCATGCATTAGGGAACGCAACAAAATTCCAACTGCCAGTTTATTTCCCTCACGCCTCCTATCCTTCATGCTGGCCCCTCCCCTTCATTGCTCCCATTTCCATGGCAACCCTCGACCTTGTTTCAAATCTACACAGGCCAGATCTAAGGCATGGTCTAATTTCCTAGTGTGATGAGGTGGTTTATTTGTGTGTTAATACATATGTTATATGTTATTCACATGTCTGCCTATGTGTTTAAAAAGGGCAGTCTTTAAAAGCCACAGAGAGTAGGCAGTAGAATGTTCGCGGCAGCAAGCCTCAAACAGAAGCTGTTGCCATGACAACGAAAGCCACTCAAGCTTTAGAATGTTCGCAGTTTGAAATGATAGTTGGGATTTGGCAGTTGGTGTGAAGCAAGCTGTCTGTTGGAGCTGCAAGTGCGCAGTTCAGTTCTGTGTGTGGGTTTAGGGACAGGTTTTGTCATAGTTAGGGTTGAGAATAACCCAGTAGGTAAAGCCACAGTCGGTTATTTACCTGAGTAAGCAGTTAAGTAATAGAACTGCTAGTACCTGTGTAACTGTGTCAGGGGAAGTTATACCCCAGTGTTAAATTGTTTGGAACTTCAAGTATATACCTCTTCGGAGTCTGAAACCAACCAAGCATTGTACCCGTTTGTGAATAAACTGTTAAACACTTTCAACACAACATCTGTGGAAGTCGTTTATTAATAAAGACCCTCACATCTAGTGGTCAAGACAGGATAAATGGTGGCAACAAGTTAAAGAGAAGAAAAGCCTTGACGAATTGGTGTCGAATCATCACACCTGGCTTCACACAAAACCAGCAAATAAGGTCATGACAAAGTCACATTCAAGTATTGAGTCTAAGCCATTTAGGGCTTTCAATGTCACTGCCAGCCCTTTGAATTCAGACGGGAAGCATATTGGCAGCGGGTGTAATTATTTTAAAACTGGGGTCATATCGTTTCATTATGAGGAAGCAGTCAGCAGTATTTTCTGAGTGATCTTCAAGAGCTATATGGCTATATACACAATGCCTTGCAGTAGTCTGGTTAAGAATAGTATCTGGTTTAATGTAGAATAATAAAACTCCGGGCCCCCTGATGGTGAAGCGGGTTAAACCTCTGAGCTTCTGAACTTGCTGATCGAAAGGTCGGCAGTTCGAATCCGGGGAGCAGGGTGAGCTCCTGCTGTTAGACCCAGCTTCTGCCAACCCAGCAGCACAAACATGCAAGTGTGGTTATATCAATAGGTACCGCTTCTGCAGAAAGGTAAGGGCGCTCCATGCAGTCATGCCAGCCACATGACCTTGGAGGTGTCTATGGACAACACCGGCTCTCCGGCTTAGAAATTGAGATGAGCACCATCCCTAGAGTTGGTCACAACTAGACTAAATGTCAGGGGCAACTTTTACCTTTACCTGTTATCAAACTTCAACTTCAGAAGGGGACTTCTTGCCTCTTTTTCTGTTTGCAGAACATTTTCAGCAGTTCATGTGCCCCCCCCCCCCAAGTGCAGAAAATGGGTCTCCACACCTCCTGCAATTGCCCACCACTATTTTCTAATGCTCAGGAGAAAATACTGCCACTGCAAATCTGTCTTGCTTTTGCGTTTTCTCTACTTTAAACGTTCCCAGGCTGTTTGAGCATGAGACTAGTAATCGAATTAATTCCGGAGTGAAGATGCATTCTGTGTGACCCTGAGCAAATCACACTCTCTCACTCCATAAAAGAAAGCAATGACAAATCTTGGACTAAGCCTCGCTGAGAAACCCCTATGACACGATGGCCACAAGAACAACAGCGTCTGTTGCCATTCTTTGTTCTTGCTCACAACAGGCACCCAGATACAGTCCTCACCTGGTCCCCATTCTTGATCCGCACAATTCTGCGACGCAGCCCCTTTTGGCCACCGTCTTCACAGTCAGTTACGAAAAGAGAATTGACGTTCGCTGCAGGGAGAAGTTCTTGCTCTAAAAAAAGCCAAGAGTATTGTGAGGCAAAATGGAGCATGCAAGAGAGACTGAGATCCTAACAGACTCATGGTATCAAAACGTATTGACACCATAGTGCCACACAATAGGTCCAATCCACATATGACATGAAACCATGCTAGTTTCCATGAGTTGCACTACTGAAGAGGGTGAAGTTCGCACTGTGACATCATTAGATTGCATGACACCCAAACTATTGTCTATTATTTTTTGTGCAGCGTTTCAGCAGGAATTTAGCATTCCTCATATATTTTTAAATATAGCTACAAAAACTTTTTTCATAAGCCCATCTGACATGTGTTAAATCAATATACCTACAAGGTTAAAACTCGATTCTAATTTAGTTTTTGAACCAGCCAATGTACAGTACATGAGCTGTGAACAGAGTTGTCATCGTTAACCAAATTACAACAATGCTTTGAATCACGTGGTTTTGTCTGCACAATCCCCAAGCACACATTGTTGTTTCTGGGGTTTTTTTAATGTCGGTGATGATTGTTTTTTCAAATTTTCAAGTTTTCTGGCATTTTAGCTGCAGTATTGTGGTGGGGTGACACCATATAAGGCACCGGGAATGTGGCGCAGCTGGCTAAGTGTCAGCTGCATAAGATCTCTCTGACCAGTAGGTCATGAGTTCGAGGCCTGCCCAGGTCGACGTAGGTGCTCGACCTTTAAGTGTAGCCCAAAGGTCGACACCTTTAAGTGTCGACCTTTGCAGCCCAAAAGACAGTTGCATCTGTCAAGTAGGAGATTAAAGTACCACATTAAGTGGGGAGGCAAATTTTGACTGAATTATGAGGCCATTAAAGAACTACAGGACCGCTGAGTAATGCGGAAGGAACAACAAGGGACGCTAAGAGATTAGGAGTGCATCAACTCCCCCTGGTGGCCAGAGTTTGCCTCTGTTTGTCTATATGTTGTGTATGTGAAAAATAGCAGGAATTGTCTGCTAGTATGTGTACCTGTACTCTGAGTCCCCTTCGAGGTGAGAAGAGTGGAATATAAATAAAGTAAGTAAGTAAATAAATAAATAAATAAATTTATCGGTCACAATCAGCACTTTGAACTTTGCTTTGAAACAAATTGGCATCGAGTAGAGCAGTCGGGGGTATGTATGGTTACATGTAGATGAGGCTGCAATATTTCAAATGGGATGCAACTAAGGTATGTATCACCATGGCCAGATCTGGTGTCCTAACAAACAGGCAGAGCTGGCAGACATGCTGTAAATGTGCAAAATATTCCCAGCCAGGCTGCCAAGTGTTTTTTGTTTTCTACTTGAGGAAGAATGCATCATAAACGTCTGACCACTCTAAACAGCTTGGCAGAATGGCTCCTTGCAGTTGCAATGGTGGCAGCAAGGAATAATTTCTTTCCTCCTGGCACTACCATGGAGTAGGGATTCAAACAGATTATCATGTTTGGTCAAACTCAAAGAAGCACAGAGTTGGAAGAGACCCCAAGAGCTATCCAGTCCAACCTAATCCAACCAGCACAATCAAAACACCCCTAACAGATGGCGCAGTGGATTAAACCGCTGAGCTGCTGAACTTGCTAACCAAAAGATCACTGGTTTGAATCCGGGGAGCAGAGTAAGTTATTGTTAGAGTACAAACAACAAAGGAGCAATGTGGGACTGGCATAGAACAATGAATGAACAGGCTGGGGAAAAAGTCACTCTGAATAAACAGATACCACAATGATAAAGCAGTAATATCAATGAAGTGTAATGTATCAAAACATTAAAAAAACATGCCCACATCATTTCCAACCCTTACCCAGACTGCCTCGCATCTCCTAAATAGGGCACACCAACGCGTGCAGGGTTAAGCTAGTAGTATATAGGCACAGTACCCCAGCAAGAGCTTAAAAAGTAAGTATCGCAATCACACAATGTATATAGGTTACAAACATAGCGAAACACATCACAATAATCCAAGTAGTCAAAAGGGTCGATACCCTGAATCCCAGGAAGGTGATGGCCAACAGAGGAGATGAGAAGGAGTGTCCGCTATTCTGATGAGGCTCAACTCAATGAGAAGATATACAAGAGGCGCCCCAGCTCTGTGGACTGTGACGTCGCAAGAAGCGGAGCAAGTCGCTGCAGTTCAAAATAAAGGAGGGAGAAGCCCCAAAATACCACAGTAACTAATCACAGGATCGCGCCTGTGTATGAGGAGCGTCGCTCATAGATAGTGTGGCGTAAATATCGCTATAATGCAAAATGAAAAAGGGGAGAAGCCCCAAAGCAGTGTAGCAAATGATCTACAGTCAATAGCGTCCTAGCTCTATGGGTTACGACGTCACACGGGCGCGTCTGTGTCTGGGAGGCGTCGCTGGTAGATGACATGGCGCAAGTAGCGCTATAACTCAAAAAATAAAGTTCACTGTAGGGAGAAGCCCCAAAACAATATAATAAATGATCTCGGGCCAGTATACCCTGCAGGTGAGCTCATGTAAGGTAAATGACCTCCGTGGTCATTGTAGAGCCGCTGGAGCCGACAAAAGCCCACTTGGGAGGAGGGGGGCCATGGGGAAGAAAAAAAGCTGCAAAAAGAACGCCAATGTGCTGTGGCACCGTGTAGTAATGAAAATCTCTAGCTATATAGCTCGTAATGTGGCGAAAATTATATAATAACACTGAAGTTCAGCAGCAAGCTTATTCCTATGACCCCTGCCCCAAATAAGGATGGATGGGGATGTCTAGGGTGAGACGAAGCATACACCTACGGGGATTTACCGCCGCGCTGCACCCGTTTCGGACCTCAATGGGTCCATCTTCAGGGCGAGAGTGAACACAGACATATCTGTAGCTTCAAAGGTCTCAAAGAATCTATGTAAAGTCATCAAGTAGCATCAATGATGGGTGTAAGTTATTGTTAGCCCTAGCGTATGCTAACCTAGCTGTTCAAAATCATATAAATGTGAGTAGATCAATAGGTACTGCTCTGGCAGGAAGGTAACAGCACTCCATACAGTCATGCTAGCCACATGACTTTAGAGGTCTCTACGGACAACGCCGGCTCTTCAGCTTAGAAATGGAGATGAGCACCAACCCCCAGAGTCGGACTCGACTGGACTTAATGTCAGGGGGAAACTTTTAGTTTACCCACTTTCTTATGACATCCTTTCAAAAATGTAAACATGGCAATCATGTCTCTTGACTCATTCCAAATATTCCAGAAGCATCACTCTATTGCATGTGAGCTGTGATCCCTCAGCGTTCTTGCAACATGGGATAACAGCACCTTACCATCATGGTAATGGTAGGTAGCCGCCCTGAGTCCCCTTGTGGGAGAAGAGCGGGGTAGAAATAAAGTTAATAAAGTTAATAAAAATAATGGGCAACATTACAGCCATTGACGTAGCATAATTGTGACACCACAGCAGTGCAAAGCTGCACTTTCAGGTGGGCAACATAACTCTGCCCTTCTACTGTGGTGCTTCTCCCTTTGCTTGTTTTTTCCCTTTTAATTTATTTTTAAGACACTCAGCACTTGCAAAGTCCCAGGACTGTGGAATGGCCAGGAGCTATTGGTGGATTTCATCTTGGGGAATGTGGTCAACTGGTGATGTGTATCACATGGTGCTATGTTGTGATAGAGACTTTATAGTCCTGCTGCTGTGCCAGTTTGCCACTTCCGTGTGATAAAGTCTTATTTCAAAGGGGTGTTTTGAATGTGATTTTCCTGATTCTTGCAGGGGGTTGGACTGGATGGCCTATGAGGTTCTTCCAACTCTATGATTCCATGATTCTCACTTTCAATTGGCGCCAGCTCCTTGGAAAAACAGGGGGCTGGTTTGGCTCCAGTCCTTAAAAGGTGAATAATAATAATAATAATAAAACTTTATTTCTAACCCCCATCCATCTCCCCGAAGGGGACTTAGAGCGGCTTACATGGGGCCATGCCTGAACAACAAATCACAAAATAATATCAAAACATCAGAAAAGCAATAAACACAATAAAAGCAATAAACACAATAAAAATACAGCTATGAGAAGACAACAACACAGGTGAATATAAAACAAAACAACAAGGTGGGCCGCATGCACATATAAACGTTTAAAACTCTGGGGAGATAACTGGAGTAGTGTAAACATAAAGGATCACATGGGGGAAGAGGTCCAAAAAACAGGAGCATTTGGGGAACCTAATCTCCAAAAGCCTGGTGGAAAAACCAGGTTTTCAGTTGCTTTTTAACGGATTCCAGTGAAGGGGTGTTCCAAATGTCTCCCAGGAGGGAATTCCAAAGTCACAGAGGAGAAAGCTTTTTCCCTAGTGCTCACAAGCCGAGTCTGTGAGACTGGCAGGGGCGAAAGGAGGGCCTCCCCTGAGGAGCAAAGAGCTTGGGCTGGATCATGGGGGGAGAGCCGGTCACGAAGGTAGGCAGGTACCCAAACCGTTTAGGGTTTTATAGGTAACTAGCTGTACCCGGCACGCGTTGCTGTGCCCTTTTTAGGAGATGCGAGAAAGTTCAATCATCCACGGTGTGCCCTCCTCTAAACTGCAGTTGGATGGAGTGTGGGTCATGGGGGGCATGGTGTGCCAAGTTGGGTCTTTATTAGTCTTGGTTCTGGGCCACAGTGGTCTGTGGGGAATGATGGGTTTTGAAGTACTACAAATCCGTTTTCCATGGTGGTACTTCAAGTCCCATCATGCATGGTCGGGCTCTGTGTGTCAAGGTAGGTTACTGTAAATTCAGGCCATACACAATGTCCCATGAGCTGAGGCCTAGTTAGGAACAGCAAGTTAATGAAGCCTTACTGTCAATTCAGGCCATACACAATGTCCAATGAGCTGAGGCCTAGTCGGGAGAATCAAGTTAATGAAGTCTTACTGTCAATTCAGAGCGTAAACAGCTTCCCAGTAAGTGAGGGCTAGTTAGGGAAATCAAGTTAATGAAGTCTTACTGTCAATTTAGAGCGTAAACAGCTTTCCAGTAAGTGAGGGCTAGTTAGGGAAAGCTAGTTAATGAAGCCTTACTGTCAATTTTGGGTGTGGTCTGTGATTTTTTGGGGTGTAAATTTTAGGTTGGAAGTGATTTGGATGTTTGTGTTGGGGATTGGCTCAGGCCTTTCTTTTCGTGGTCAGCCGTGAATAGCACCTATGGTATTTCCTGCGCCCTGCGCAGACAGTTCGGAATCTTTAAAAAGTTAATATCACTTTAAACTGTAGCCCCGCCCACATCCCCTCGAGCATATATAGCCAGTGGGAGGGGCTGCCACCTCAGATCCTTTTATCCGCCGCTGCTGCAACAGCTAGGAATCTTATCTCATATTTCTTGACTAGCGTTAAGGACTACAAATTGTAAATTTCTAATATTCTTCATATTGGTGGTGTTTTGCCACCACCAATTATTAATTGTAATTATATTAATTATTCATCTTGGTGAAAATTAGCCATCACCACTTAGCCATCACCATTTATTATTAATTAATTATTACTTTTGATTAATCTTCTGATATTATTAATTACCTTTTGGAATTATTAATTATTTTTGATATTAATTATTACCTTTTGATAAGAGGTGTTTTGTTACCACTTATTTTTACTGAAAATAATATTAATAAAATGTAACATATTAATATTTAATATTAATATTAAATAATGAAATTCTATATTCATCATATTGGTAGTTATATATTAACACCACCTGAGTTGACAGTTGGTGGCATCAACGGTAAAAGGCTGAAGAGAAGTGCTGCCAAAATGGCCGCCAACCTCCCGGAATGCAGGAGCTCTGCAACGTCGAAGACTGAAGCATAGATGGGATAGCAACAGCTCCCGGGCCACCACTTTAAAGAGCGCCTCTGTCCCACCTTCGGGTGTGCGACATGCAGCCAAAATGGCCGCCAACCTTCTTTGAGCCCATGTGTCTAGCAACATGGAGATTAGCGCCTCTGCTCCCTCCACCCTCGGGTGTGAAGCATGCGCGAGGCCGTCGGGGCTGGAGTTCCCCATTCGGCGCCTCTGATCCCTCCACCCTCGGGTGTGAATCATGCGCAAGACGGCTGGGACTGGAGTCCCTTCAACAGCGCCTCTGCCCCACCTCTGCCCCCATGTGAGGCATGCGCGAGGGCAAACGGAGGAAACAGAGGCCCTCCGTCGAGCTCGGGCGCTCAATGGAGGCCCTCTATCGAGCTCAGGCCCACCATCGATGCGGGTCGTTCCAGGAGAGGCCCGCCTGAACTGGAAGCCCTCCATTTAATGCTGCCAGAGGCCAAAGTGTGCCCTTCTATCGAGGCCCGACCGTGTGCCAGCAGCTCTCTGCCTTACCTCTGTACGAGCAAGGCTCCCGGAGTGAACTTGGCTTCGGCGCCAGGAACCACTGCGGGAGGGAGGAATGGCCTTTGAGGCATAGAGGACGCGCGGGCGCGCTCCTCCTCGATGGTGCAAGGGAAAGAGGAAAGTCCTTTCGAGCCCTGGAGGACGCTGGCTTAGCGAGTGCGCTCCTGACCTTTCTCGCAGTATCAAGGAGCCCTGGAGGTATCCTTCCTAGAGATCGAGGGTGCTCGGTCCCGAGAGCTTGCTTGGGCTCGAAAGACACACGCATGCGCCCCGGGTCCCTCTCTCCTCTTGTCGATGGAAGGGGCTCGACGCGCTCTCGAGATCGAGAGCGCCATCTACTGGGAGCATGCCGGGTGCCTCTATCTTTTTCGACGACGCCGGAAGAAGGAAAGGAAGAGCGTGAGCATGCGCATTGGATCCTCCACCATCAAGATGGAGGCGCACGCAAGGGACGCGTCCCTTAGCCGGGAGCCTGAAGACTGTCTCGTCGAAATGGCTCTCAGGCTTTTGCGTGGCACAGATATAGTAGGAATCCCCGCAGTGTCATTTTAAGTGTGACGTGCCACAACGACTGATGGGTAATCTGGCCACGTGGCAAGGGTTGCTACTATGGCATCTCCAAGAGGTCACCCTGGCATTCGCCAACCTACCAGTTCCAAGGCAGGTTAATGTGAGTTCAAATTCACAAAGTCCCAGACACTTTATGTCAAGGGAACCCTTACTTGAGCCTATGATATTATAGAGGAAGTTCCTACTTGTCATTGATGGCACTGAAAGTATAGTGTGCCATATATTGTATCAGCCATGGATTGGGGTGCTAGGAATTTAGCCAGCCATTCAGAAGCATGTAAATATGAGTAGGTCAATAGGTACCACTCTGATGGGAGGTAACAGCAATCCATGCAGTCATGCCAGCCATATGAATTTAAGGTGTTTCAGGACAACAACGGCTCTCAAAATAAATGGAGACGTGAAACAAAGTGAAATAATAATAATTACTTGAGCCTAACATAATTATAATATGTTTACTTATCCATGAGGACACTGGAGTGCTGGTGCCTTAAATAACTGAAAGCAGGCATGGATTGAGATACTGTAAAATTGGTATGACTCCAACTACAAACCTAAGAGCTTGTTTTAGTTTACCAAGAGAACGTTCCTCATACCCTCCTCGAGACCACAACAGGTGTCATCACCTTTACTTATGGGACTCTCAACATTGCTTCGCGAATGAAGATTCTTAGGAGGACTCATCACACCCTTTTTACAAGCGAGTTGATGGCTGAAAGGCCAATCTGAGGAAAGCAAGTTTGCTTGCAGAAAGCACAGCAGAAAGTCAGCATTGATGTCTAAAAGACCAATCTGAGAAAAGCAAGTTCGCTTGCAGAAAGCAAAGCAGAAAGTCAGCATTGATGACTAAAAGACCAATCTGAGAAAAGCAAGTTCGCTTGCAGAAAGCACAGCAGGAGGTCAGCATTGATGACTAAAGACCAATCTGAGAAAAGCAAGTTCGCTTGCAGAAAGCACATCAGGAGGTCAGCATTGATGAATAAAAGACCAATCTGAGAAAAGCAAGTTCGCTTGCAGAAAGCACAGCAGAAAGTCTCCTTTGGTGAGATTGTTTCCAAGTTGCAGTTCTTTCTGCGCTGTCGTCTCTCTCGAGACTCTATCGGCGTGTCTTCTCGAAAGATGCCACAGCATTGTGGATATTGCATCTCCATGCCTCCAAATGTGACCATTGCTGGGCCTGAGATGTTGTTATAGGGAGCCCTTTTTTGGGGATGACCTGGAGCGAGTTCACCATAGAGTAGTGTCTTTGGAACCGGTGTTCCTCCATCTTATAGATGTGCCCTGCCCAGTGCAACTGTGTTCTCTATAGCATGGTCTCGTTGCTGGTGACCCCTGTTTGCTCAAGGACAGCAACATTCGTCACATAGTTATATTTCTTCGTATATGTTTGCTGAGTAATTATATGTTTCTTGTATCAGGAGCTAACAATGTATTTCAGAAACATTGGTATTAAAACCTGACTGGTTTCGTCTGAGCCTATAAATTGAACAGAATGTATTACTTGGTAACATTAGCGTCCCTTACTAGATGTCAGGATGATACATGAACTGATCGCAACTGTCTCATCTACTTCAGTTGACTCAGCGGTAGGGGCCCTTGTTGCAGACTTCATGGGCCTTAAGTGAATGTGACCCCTTGACATGGTGGTTATTCACCTGGATTACACTGTTTCTCGGTACACATCTGGCCCTCCGATGAACGCGAAGGAGGATAGCATGAATGAGTTTGTTTTACCAATAGCCAGGATGACTATGGAGTCAGGGAACTTCAAATACCCTGTGGAGATTCATAAGATCTCTACTAACAAGAAGTTCATGAAGTTGAGGCCTGCCCTGATCAAGGTGAACACTCGACCAATTTGTGTAGCTTGTTGTCGACCTTTGCAACCCAAAGAGCAGTTACATCTGTCAAGTAGTAAGTTTAAGCTCCACTTTGTGATGAGGATCAATTGAACAGATTCGGGAATGTTAAATTGCCTTTATGGGCTATGTGGCAATGACATTGAATGTTTGCCTGTATATGCATTGCGGTCTGCCATGGGTCCCTTTGGACTGAGAAACGCGGAATACGAATGACGTAAATACATAATGTATAAATAAATAATATTATTAACAATACCTCCATGTGATGTCACATGACATTATTCTCTGGCCACTGATTGCATTATTCTCTGGCCACTGATTGCTGAGGATATCAATCTTGAATGGTCTGTCACCAGACCACAGATATCCATTACTGCTCTCCTCTTGCACTCTCTCAGTTATCTCTGACTATCTAACAGTAATGACCGCTAATGAACTTTACTGAACCTAAGAAACATCACCTGCTACATCCTTTCTCTCAGCTTTGAATGGTATTGCTATATAATAGTCTTACCTGTTGATAACGACACTTCGTTTGCTAAAACTGATTCCAGGGGTGTTTATTGTCAATACATCCTTCTTACATCGTATAGAACCAGTCCTTTGCTTAATGCATGTAAGTTGGTCTCACATGGGTTTCCCTGACTATAGGGCTACCATGGCAACCCATTTTCACATTAGTAACATAGCTATCTGTGTATCTGTAACTGGATACTGGCGACTAAATCGAAGTTTCTATTCCTTTTAATATCTGGTTTATGTGGTTTTCCTTATATGACTTTACAATCGTTACTCTGCATGCATGGTCCTATTTCGGCCCATATAGACCTTATGTGACTTTACAATCACTACTCATCATGCATGGTACTGTTTCGCCATATAGACATGTTTCTCCCCTTATTTGTTATTTGGTATGGGCCTTGATTCCTGAGCGACCTGACGCAAGATAAAGGTCGCCAGACAATATTCTATTGTAATAATTATGTTATCACATTCTTTTGTTCTATCATTTCAGCCCTAGACTTCTTGCATCTCCTCTTGGAAGAGTTCAAGATCTCTTTAATTAACTCTCATTCTGAAAATCAATAGTAGACCACAACATCTTGGAGTTCATATGCTTACTTTGACTTGACATATTTGTACTAAATATAAATATATTGAAACATATTTACTCATCCTCATATCAACAATGGGATTTGCAGAAAATAATATTATATTCGGTATCGTATCACTGTTACGTCCAGACACTCTTCCTGTTATGTTTTTCCAGACATTGTACCATTTACTGAAGGAGAAAATTCTTACTTCTGCCTTTGCAAGCAGACTTGATTTGGTGAATCAACCTAGATGTTCTATGAACAAGCATAATCTTGGGAGTGCTCAATCCTTCTTCCGTCAATTTCCGCGCCTCTAGAATACAGTCTTCATCGACTATATGTTTAATTTCCAGAACTGTAGAAGATCTCTGGTAGACAGTGGTTCGTCTATTCTCTTCTCCTTCGACATGCATAGCATGGTTACACTTAACGTACTGGGAGGATGCCAGTGGCCTCCATGTGTTTATGGAACCGTTGCCTTTCTGGATTGTCTCAGGGGCATATCTGACTTACCATTTGAATGGTTGTACTTATCTGAGTAGTTTAAGGATCATTCCATTAGATCTATGGTAACCCCACTACTCGTTGAGGGGCTTCCTTTGGAAGACCTAGGCTACTGCTGGATAGATGCTTGGTCTACTCTGCTCACCTTCATCTTGCACAGGATGCATTCTGTGGCAGAGCAGTCCTACACTACGGTGGCATGATACCCACCAGCCATGTTATTAGCTCGCTAGTCTACCATAGGTGCTATTCACGGCTGACCACGAAAAGAAAATATGGGTTGCTTACCTGTAACCGTAGTTTCTTGAGTGGTCAGCGTGAATAGCACGCTCCCGCCCATCCTCCCCGCTGATATCATGCCTCGGTCCTTCAAGCTGCTTTTGCGGCGGAGTAAAGGATCTGAGGTGGCAGCCCCTCCCACTGGCTATATATGCTCGAGGGGATGTGGGCGGGGCTACAGTTTAAAGTGATATTAACTTTTTAAAAGAACTGTCTGCGCAGGGCGCAGGAAATACCATAGGTGCTATTCACGCTGACCACTCAAGAAACTACGGTTACAGGTAAGCAACCCATATTTTTTCTTTGCTACAAAAGTACCTTGCTTGAGGCCTATTTCTGTTGGCAAGTATTGTGTTTCTGCGTTGTAAGGTTTCTTTGTTTGAGGTATACATCACATGACGTGAACCCATTTATATAATAGATCA
This sequence comes from Anolis apletophallus, assembly GCA_030556195.1. Taxonomy (NCBI): domain Eukaryota; kingdom Metazoa; phylum Chordata; class Lepidosauria; order Squamata; family Anolidae; genus Anolis; species Anolis apletophallus. The sequence goes on along the minus strand of JARBWK010000001.1, from coordinate 194,584,976 downwards.
CCTGCACCTTGAATTGGGCCCGGTAAATAAAAGGCAGCCAGTGAAGCTCTTTAAACAGGGGGGTCGACTGCTCCCTGTAACCTGCCCCAGTTATTAATCTGGCAGCCGAGCGTTGGACAAGTTGAAGTTTCCGGGCCATCTTCAAGGGAGGCCCCACGTAGATCGCATTGCAGTAATCCAATCTAGAGGTAACCAAGGCGTGGACCACTGTGGTCAAGTCAGGCTTCACGAGGTATGGTCGCAGTTGGCGCATGTGTTTTAACAGTGCGAAGGCTCTCCCAGCCACCACCGACACCTGAGCATCAAGCGTCTAAGAGAACCCCCAAACTTAGAACTGCAAACTGCGAACCCCCAAACTGCGAACCCCAAACTGTGAACTCAAGTGTTATTGAGTCCAACTGGTCAATCAAAAACGAAACACACAACTCTTTTACCATGATCCCTGCAGGTGGTCTGAGGATGGGGCTTTCTCAGAGCTCGGGTAGCTCCTTCTGTACATGGCAGACAGATAGGCCTGTGGATTGGGAAAGGCAAAGCAGGAATTAGGATGGATGGCAATGTAGGTATGACCCAAGTCTTGCATCATTATTGTTTGGGCAGTATTAACATTTCCAACTTGACTAAAGCAAACAACACACATGCAGCTTCTGTAGCCAAATTTACTGCTTTGGGCATCTGCAACAGACTATAGTTAACATTGGCTGTATCAACAAACATTATGGCTTATTTTTATGTCTGAAAAGCGGCCACTATGTGTACTGCCATCAGCCACACCTGGCTTTCTCTATAGAAAATTGTATCAATAATCTCTACCCATCGGGGACTTGAATGAAGAGATAGAGGAATTGCTGCTAAGCATGGCAGAGTTTATTTTCTGCAAGTATTTCTTATACCTGTCATCATCCTTATACATCCCCAGGTATGCAAAGACGATACCTAGAAAGCAGTACATTAATTGGAAACAAAAATATCCCGTGTGACCTACAAAGCTAAGCAGGATTAAGTCTGATTAATACTTGGAAGGATAACCACCAGAGAATACCAGGAACCATAAACTATATTCAGAGGAAGGCACTTGCAAAATACTTCTGAGTTTCAAGAGGGAAAATAATTGCTTTCCAAATAACCAAACAACAGCACTGGGGAACCGTTGTGGGATAAACTGCAGCCAAAGATGGTACGAATGCAGAAAAAATGCAATGCAGTCTACCCTCCAAATTTTGGGGTTGAACTTTTGTGGATTTATTTATTTATTTACAACAGATCCCTCTCACCTTTCTCCACCCTGGAGGGGACTCAAGTTGGCTTACATTTAGGCAATGATTCGATGGACTTGTGTAATTAAATCACTGTTTATTGCGCCGGGGGGGGGGGGGTTCTCTTTGTTAAATGTGTGGTTTGTATTATTACATTTGTATTGTGTTAGATGATTAAATGTTAGACAGACCACAAAGGTTTAACAGAGGATATTAGCGTGCTCAGCCTCTGAGAAGTTCTGTTGCCATAGCAACAGGAGGCGGAGCCTACAACTAGCCTTAGAATTTCCAGATTTGAAATTCATCAGTTGGTTAGTAGCGGTTAGACTGGCTGGTGGCAGTTTTGAAAGGCTGCTGTTATCTGTTCTGAGGAGAACATAATAAAGGCTGTGTTTTGATCCTGTAGAAAGGCAGTTAGGTTTTCGAAAACTTTTAAAGACCGCTGTTTGTAGGTTAGGCTGGAAAGCTAACCTAGAAGATAGATTAAAGGCCTATAAGTGGGCAAATTATTTATAACAGGGTGGGCAATTGCCCTCCAGGTGTTTTGCACTTCAACTCCCAGAAACCCTAACAGCTGGTAAACTATCTAGGATTTCTGGGAGTTGAAGTCCAAAACACCTGGAGGGCCGGTAATTGCCCACCCCTGATCTATAATACTGTTGAGTCAGTGTTTGGAGAAATACAGTCAAACATTGTATCCCATTTAGAAACTTAGTAACCTTAAGATCTGTGCCTCTAAGAAGATACTGTAACCAACTAAGCTCTGTGTACCTTAAAACCTCCATGCTTTAAACCTTGTTAACAAATAAACTGTTAAAGTTCTTTATTCATACATCTCTCTCTGTGACCTCTTTTGGTGCAAGCCTTAGAAACATCGAGTGGTCAAGAATTACTCACTGGTGGCAGCAGATTTACAAAGGTGGTGCGTCATTACAGTTTGGTGACACACATCTCCATTAATTTGAGGCAGAATTGGGGATCTT
>JARBWK010000001.1:194566091-194582637 GCA_030556195.1 Anolis apletophallus | reverse complement strand
CCGGGAATGTAGTGCAGCTAAGTGTCAGCTGCATAAGATCTCTGACCAGGTCATGAGTTTGAGGCCTGCCCGGTCGAGGTGGTGCTCGACCTTTAAGTGTAGCCTGCTGTCAACCTTGCAGCCCGAAAGACAGTTGCATCTGTCAAGTAGGAGATTAAGGTACCACATTAAATGGGAGGCAAATTTTGACTGAATTATGAGGCCATTAAAGAACTCCAGGAACGCTGAGGAATGCAGAGGGAACAAGAAGGGACGCTGAGAGATGAGGAGTGCGTCAGCTCCCCCTGGTGGCCAGAGTTTGCCTCTGTTCATCTATATGTTGTGTATGTGAAAAACAGCAGGAATTGTCTGCTAGTATGTGTACCTGTAATCTGCTCTGAGTCCCCTTCGGGATGAGAAGAGCGGAATATAAATAAAGTAAACAAACAAATAAATAAATTCATCGGTCACAATCAGCACTTTGAACTTTGCTTTGAAACAAATTGGCATCGAGTAGAGCAGTCGGGGGTATGTATAGTTACATGTAGATGAGGCTGCAATATTTCAAATGGGATGCAACTAAGGGATGTATCACCATGGCCAGATCTGGTGTCCTAACAAACAGGCAGAGTTGGCAGACATGCTTTAAATGTGCAAAATATTCCCAGACGGGCTGCCAAGTTTTCTTCGTTTTCTACTTGAGGAAGAATGCATCATAAATGTCTGACCAATCAAAACAGCTTCGCAGAATGGCTCCTTGCAGTTGCAATGGTGGCAGCAAGGAATAATTTCTTTTCTCCTGGCACTACCATGGAGTAGGGGCCGGAGAGATAGCACAGCGGTAACAACAGCTGTGCTGGCAATCTGAAGATCTGAAGATTGCAGGATTGAATCCCGGGCTGAGTTAGACGCCAGTTGTAAGCCCTGTCTACTGTTTACCCAAGCAGTTCAACAGCCCAGCTGTGAATTAACAACAAATTGGGGACCATAAAAGTGGGGAAGGACTTTTGCACAGACTTGTCTGAAATAGGCTGACGGAGAAGGGAGAGGCGGAAGTGGTGGAAACAAGAGGCTCCTGTCATGAGGATGGAGCAACAGCACCCCCTTGTGACGTGATGGCGCAATGACACAGGGACATAACAACAATGGAGCATTCACACCCGATGACACCCACTTGTATGACGCAGCCAGGAAAGAAGTCCTTCTAAAAACTGCACTGTATTTGTCTATGTGTAATTGTATGTCTTTCCGACAGGGACTGTCTGTCGTATGTGTATTGTAATCCGCACTGAGTCCCCTTCGGGGTGAGAAGAGCGGAATAGAAATAAACAGTATTATTATTATTATTATTATTATTATTATTATTATTATTAGGTATTCAAACAGATTCTCATGTTTGGTCAAACTCAAAGACTCACAGAGTTGGAAGAGATCCCAAGAGCCATCCAGTCCAACCTAATCCAACCAGCACAATCAAAACACCCCTAACAGATGGCGCAGTGGGTTAAACCGCTGAGCTGCTGAACTTGCTGACTGAAAGGTCACCAGTTTGAATCCGGGGAGCAGGGTAAGTTATTGTTAGCCCCAATGTATGCTAACCTAGCAGTTCGAAATCATATAAATGTGAGTATATCAATAGGTACTGCTCTGGCAGGAAGGTAACAGCACTCCATACAGTCATGCTAGCCACATGACTTTAGAGGTCTCTACGGACAACGCCAGCTCTTCAGCTTAGAAATGGAGATGAGCACCAACCCCCAGAGTCGGACTCGACTGGACTTAATGTCAGGGGGAAACTTTTACTTTACCCACTTTCTTATGACATCCTTTCAAAAATGTAAACATGGCGATCATGTCTCTTGACTCATTCCAAATATTCCAGAAGCATCACTCTATTGCATGTGAGCTGCGATCCCTCAGTGTTCTTGCAACATGGGATAACAGCACCTTACCATCATGGTAACGGTAGGTAGCCGCCCTGAGTCCCCTTGTGGGAGAAGAGCGGGGTAGAAATAAAGTTAATAAAGTTAATAAAAATAATGGGCAACATCACAGCCATTGACGTAGCATAATTGTGACACCGCAGCAGTGCAAAGCTGCACTTTCAGGTGGGCAACATAACTCTGCCCTTCTACTGTGGTGCTTCTCCCTTTGCTTGCTTTTTCCCTTTTAATTTATTTTTAAGACACTTCGCACTTGCAAAGTCCCGGGACTGTGACATGGCCAGGGGCTATTGGTGGATTTCATCTTGGGGAATGTATTCATGGTGATGTGTATCACATGGTGCTATATTGTGATACAGACTTTATAGTCTTGCTGCTGTGCCAGTTTGTTTGTTTGTTTGTTTGTTTATTTATTTATGGTATTTGTACCCTGTAGCTTCTCACCCCCGCAGGGGGGACTCAGCACTCAGCACTTGCAGCACTACAGGCCGCACTACCACAATACAATTTAAAATACACCATATAACCAACGTCATTAAAAAGCATTAAAAACATTTAAAAACATTACATTAAAAACCACTACATACAACAATGATTAATTAAAGCCATCAAGTGGAACACATTGTCAGTCCAGTCAAGTCCAAAGTGTCAATCCAGTCAAATCCAAAGGTACAATTTACATCTGCTGGCCAAAGGCCTGGGCAGCAGATGTACATTTGCCACATCTGTGTGATAAAGTCCTATTTCAAAGGGGTGTTTTGAATGTGATTTTCCTGCTTCTTGCAGGGGGTTGGACTGGATGGCCTATGAGGTTCTTCCAACTCTATGGTTCCATGATTCTCACTCTTTTCATTGGCACCAGTTCCTTGGAAAACCAGGGGGCTGGTTTGACTCCAGTCCTTAAAAGGGGAACTCAAGTGTGATTGAGTCCAACTGGTCAATCAAAAACGAAACACACAACTCTTTTACCATGATCCCTGCAGGTGGTCTGAGGATGGGGCTTTCTCAAAGCTCGGGTAGCTCCTTCTGTACATGGCAGACAGATAGGCCTGTGGATTGGGAAAGGCAAAGCAGGAATTAGAATGGAGGGCATTGTAGGTATGACCCAAGCCTTGCATCATTATTGTTTGGGCAGTATTAACATTTCCAACTTTACTAAAGCAAACAACACACATGCAGCTTCTGTAGCCAAATTTACTGCTTTGGGCATCTGCAACAGACTATAGTTAACATTGGCTGTATCAACAAACATTATGGCTTATTTTTATGTCTGAAAAGCAGCCACTATGTGTACTGCCATCAGCCACACCTGGCTTCCTCTGTAGAAAATTGTATCAATAATCTCTACCCATCGGGGACTTGAATGAAGAGATAGAGGAATTGCTGCTAAGCATGGCAGAGTTTATTTTCTGCAAGTATTTCTTATACCTGTCATCATCCTTATACATCCCCAGGTATGCAAAGACGACACCTAGAAAGCAGTACATTAATTGGAAAAAAAAATATCCCGTGTGACCTACAAAGCTAAGCAGGATTAAGTCTGATTAATACTTGGAAGGATAACCACCAGAGAATACCAGGAACCATAAACTATATTCAGAGGAAGGCACTTGCAAAATACTTCTGAGTTTCAAGAGGGGAAATAATTGCTTTCCAAATAACCAAACAACAGCACTGGGAGAACCGTTGTGGGATAAACTGCAGCCAAAGATGGTACGAATGCAGAAAAAATGCAATGCAGTCAACCCTCCAAATTTTTGGGTTGAGCTTTTGTGGATTTATTTATTTATTTATTTATTTACAACATTTATACCCCACCTTTCTCTACCCTGGAGGGGACTCAAGTTGGCTTACATTTAGGCAATGATTTGATGGACTTGTGTAATGAAATCGCTGTTTATTGCGCCGGGGTTCTCTTTGTTAAATGTGTGGTTTGTATTATTACATTTGTATTGTGTTAGATGATTAAATGTTAGACAGACCACAAAGGGTTAACAGAGGATATTAGCGTGCTCAGCCTCTGAGAAGTTCTGTTGCCATAGCAACAGGAGGCGGAGCCTACAACTAGCCTTAGAATTTCCAGATTTGAAATTCATCAGTTGGTTAGTAGCGGTTAGACCGGCTGGTGGCAGTTTTGAGAGGCTGCTGTTATCTGTTCTGAGGAGAACATAAAAAAGGCTGTGTTTTGATACTGTAGAAAGGCAGTTAGGTTTTAGAAAACTTTTAAAGACCGCTGTTTGTAGGTTAGGCTGGAAAGCTAACCTAGAAGATAGATTAAAGGCCTATAAGTGGGCAAATTATTTATAACAGGGGTGGGCAATTACCGGCCCTCCAGGTGTTTTGGACTTCAACTCGCAGAAATCCGAACAGCTGGTAAACTGGCTAGGATTTCTGGGAGTTGAAGTCCAAAACACCCGGAGGGCCGGTAATTGCCCACCCCTGATCTATAATATTGTTGAGTCAGTGTTTGGAGAAATACAGTCAAACATTGTATCCCATTTAGAAACTTAGTAACCTTAAGATCTGTGCCTCTAAGAAGATACTGTAACCCAGTCTTTTTCAACCAGTGTGCCTAGGCACACTCCTGTGCCTTTGCAGAGCTCCAGGTGTGCCTCCAGAAAAACTTTTTGCCCCCCTTCCTTCCCCCTCCTTTTGCCGCCGCTATTATTTTGTCCTCCTCCATGGGAGAAAAAATCTTCCCTTACCACGTTGGTAATAGGCTCTGTCCTCAGACGCCCCCCCTGCTGCGAGGGAAAAGCATTATGCAGCATGCAAAGGGGGAGAGCCCAATGGGCGGCTCCAAAATGACGCCGCGTCATTTTGGAACTGCCCACTGGGCTCCTCTCGCCGAACATGGCAGCATGCAAAGGAGCAGAGGAGCCCAATGGGTAGCTCCAAAATGACGCCATGTCATTTTGGAGCCGCCCACTTGTGGATAACTTTTGGAACCGCCCACTTGCGCTCCTCTCCTCCTTCGCATGCTGCCCTCTGTTTGTGGATAACTCCTATATATTGAACTTCTATATATTGCAGATTATCCAGTACAGAGCCTAATCCAATGCGGTAAGGGAAGATTTTATCTTTTTCTCCCATGGAGGTGCCAACATCATGTGGGTGCCAAACTGTACTCCGTTCTTCAAGTTCACTATATTGATACATTAACTTTATAAAATTTTTGTAATTGTGCATATTGCTAGTTTCACTATATTATTATTATTTTGCCTACTCTTTGTCCCCTGCATATGCAGCCTGTTGTGTAAAAGAGGTGCCGAAACGCCATAAAACATAATGTGTCATTTTGGTTGGTGGTGTGCCCCAGGATTTTGTAAATGTAAAAAATGTGCCTCGGCTCAAAAACGTTGAGAAACACTGCTGTAACCAACTAAGCTCTGTGTACCTTAAAACCTCCATGCTTTAAACCTTGTTAACAAATAAACTGTTAAAGTTCTTTATTCATACATCTCTCTCTGTGACCTCTTTTGGTGCAAGCCTTAGAAACATCGAGTGGTCAAGAATTACTCACTGGTGGCAGCAGATTTACAAAGGTGGTGCGTTATTACAGTTTGGTGACACACATCTCCATTAATTTGAGGCAGAATTGGGGATCTTTACAATTAGGGTCCCTGATCAAAAATACCTCAGATCCTAACATTTGGTGGCGGCAAAAGTTATAAATTAGAGAGCCTTCACAACTTGATTCATATGTTCTCTGTAGGCATCTCTAGGTCCTCCAGCTCAAGTTCTCTGGTAGAGCAAGGGCAGTTCCAGACAGCGGTAAAATTCAGACTGACCCGGGTTTAAAAAACCTGGAGTGACGCAGACTGTAGTCCGCACAGCAGCCTGAAAGATGCATGCTTTTGGGGCTGGGTGTCTAGATGTCTTCCTAGAACCTTCTGGGAGTACAGCGAGACACTCAGACCCCCACCCCCAAACCCCTCAAAAACCCTATAAAAATAAAACAATTTACCCAGCCGCCATTAGCATGGTACCAGAGCTCTCCTGGCATGTAGGAATGATGTGCCAAGAGAAGGGGAGAGCAGAGATTTTCCTTCCCTCCCCTTCTCCTGGCGCATCATTTTTATGCACCAGCAGAGCTCCGACATCATGCTAATGGCAGTCGGATAAGTTCTTTTATTATTTAAAGGGGGTTTTTTGGAGGGGAGCTCAGGGAGGGGTTAGAGATCTTTTGCATCTTCCAAGCTGATTCAGCCTGGAAAATGCAAGACGGCTGTGTGTCCAGGGATGGTTGTGTGTCCAGGGACTTCTGAGGGGCAGTCCAGACTCTGCCCACAGCGTAAATGTCATGATTCTTTCAAGAAGACTTGCTTCCTTCCTGCTTGCAAATATTTATTTATTATTCAGATTTGCTAGACCGCCCCTCCCCAAGGCTCGGGGTGGTTTCCAACACAGCAAAATACACAAAGACATCCTAAAACATCATAAAAACATTCCTAAAAACAATCAAATATATCATAAAACATCACAATAAAACAGTTAAAACCAATCTTCAGTACAAAAGGCGGCACAATCTGGTGGCGGGGCTTAATGTTAATGCCAATCATTCGCCAAATGCCTGCCGAAACAACCAAGTCTTGCAGGCCCTGCGAAAGGCCATCAGGTCATGCAGAGCCCATGTCTCGGCTGGCAGAGAGTTCCACAAGGTCGGTGCAGCCACCAAAAACGCTCTCTGTCGGGTGCTGGCCAACCTGTAAGACTTCACACTTGGGACTTCGAGGAGATTATGACCCACTAAATGCAGTGATCTTCTAGGTATAGTATATATGGGGTAAGCCCCTCCCTCAAGTACACTGGCCCCAAACCATGTAAGGCCTTAAGAGTCAAGACTAACACTTTGAAGGAAATCCGGAATTCAATGGGTAGCCAGTGCAGCTCGCGCAACAGAGGTGTTATATGAGCTGCTCTAGGAGCTCCCAACAGGAGACGAGCTGCAGTGTTCTGCACCAGTTTAAGCTTCCAGATCGCTGACAAAGGAAGGCCAATGTAGAGTGCGTTACAGTAATCGAGCCTCGAGATGACCGTGGCTTGGATCACCATAGCTAGGTCGTGCCAGGATAGGTAGGGAGCCAGGCGTCTTGCTTGCCGTAGATGGAAAAAGGCTGTCTTGCAGGCACAAGAGATTTGTGAATCCATAGATAGCTGGGGGTCCAGCTGGACCCCAAGACTCTTGACTGAGGACTGCGGGCATAATGCCACACCGTCAAAAATCGGTAGCTGGATCTCCCCCCCCCCCCCCTTGCACGGCCCAGCCATAAGATAGTCTCAGCACAAAGCAGAGTTCTCCTGCTTTGTGCCAAGTGCACTCGCTTTTCTGTGGACATTATCTGGATGTCCCACTTGAAGAAGCGGGAGAGCATATATTTTTGGGCCTGTCTGGATGGGCCCCTAGAGTGAAGAAATGAGAAATCCCTCCAGAGAGCACACGAGTCATTTGTATGTCCTCCCACATGACTCTATGGCCAACTTCCAGTGGTCAGTATTCAGTGGTCTACAGTCAACGTCCATTGGATGGTGACCATGAATTCATGCTGAAGGACTTAAGATAAGTGTTCGCCCAGGGTTTTCCACTTTTGCAGGGGTCTTGCACCCTTAGCCCCAACAAAAGTAGAGAACCTACTCTATAACAATGTTGTGTGAAAAGCTCCCCAGGGGCACAGGTGACATTCCCTGGATTTTAAGTGGAATAAAAGTTCAATCCTCTTTGTTATTTTCATTTTTAATTCCTTTCATCTCACCTTTGAGCAGGAGAGGGCATGACGGGAGAGGTAAGTTCCACTAGAGCAACATCATAATCATAAAATTCAGGGATTCCCTTCTTGGCCAGCCTCCCAATCTGATAATCTGGGTGGGAGTAGAGGGCTTTGACATGATATGGTCTTTTGGCTAGGGAAGAGAAAAGAAAAAAAATTAGGCACCCCCCGTGGACATCCACAGACATTAGCAAGCAGTTACAATGCTCATCTAAAAACTTCAAGGTATGTTGCTAGCAAAACCAACAAACTCCTGGGGCATTTGAAAGGCTGAAATATTTTGGTTGGCATAAACAACGCCTTCGTCCCACCACCATCAGAAGCAGCATATCCCAGCTGCCCCCATTTGGCAGGAACTGCTTCAACTAATCCTTTGTCCTCCTACTTTTAAAGCTGCTTTTAAAGCTGGAAAGCTCCTCCCACATTCCCGCTTTGTCCTCAGCTTACTTCAATTCCTCCAAGTTGAGTTCAAAATGCAAAAGTAGTTTACACTCAGTTAACTCCTCAAACTGGATCTACATTTTGGAGTTCAGCCTGTGATTGTGTCTGATATCAATGGGGATGATGCAGGGGTGCCCAGGATGGTGATCGCGATCACCCGGGTGATCTTTGGACCTCATCCAGGTGATCTTTAGGCCCCTGACCAGGTCAATCGCTGTTGGTCCTCTTCACGCGCCCCTGCATGCTCCAAGCGCGCCTGAGACTCCAAGAGGGAGAATGGGCACTTCTGCGCATGCGCGCGGGCAAGCTGAGCACTGCGTCATCTAACGCCGCTTTCCTCCTTTGCTCTGTGACGTCTGTGAGTGGCCGGAGAAGGAAGGAGGGAGGAGGAATGCAGAAGGGCAAAAGAGGGGGCGGCGTGGATGACGCGATGGCATCCACGCCTGCTCCCTCTTTGGCTCTTCCGCTTTCCCCCCCCCCTCCTTCTCCAGCCGCTCAGAGTTGTCACAGAGCAAAGGAGGGGCGGCGGGATGATGCGGTGCTCAGCTGGCGCGCAAGATGCGCAGAAGTGCCCATTCTCCCTCTTGGAGTCTCAGGCGCGCTTGGAACATGCCGCGTGAAGAGGACCAACAGCGATTGACCTGGTCAAAAGATCACCTGGATGAGGTCCAAAGATCACCCGGTGATCGCGATCCCTCTTGGAGTCTCAGGCGTGCTTGGAGCGTGCAGGTGGTGCGTCAAGAGGAGCAACGACGGAGAAGGAAAAAGGACGCTTTGGGAGCCATTTCCTGTCCAAATTGAAGCACAAAGGTTGGTCTTCTTGTTTTCTGCCTAATAATATCTGTGTATATATGCCAGGGAGGGAGAAATGGGTGACTGTGTGTATTTTAGCATGTCCCATTCTTTATATTTCTGCGAAACAAATGGCTTTGCAGCTACCAGGTCTCTCTGTTTACTTTCTGCCTGATGATATCTGTGGGGAAATGTCAGGGAGGGAGAAATGGGTGCTTGGGTGTATTTTAGCATGTCCATTGTTTATATTTCTGAGAAAGAAAGAAGCCCCGTGCAGATGAAAGGTGGCAGCAGGAGTGGATGCGCGCGCACGCGCACCAGATGATCTTTTAAACTTGGTTCTTCAAATTCTAGCTCCCATGCTGAAAAAGTGTGAGCACCCCTGGGGATGAGGGTTCTTCTGGGCCTGTGTCTGTTGTCAGTAAGGATGAGGGTTTTGCTAAGCCTGAGTTAAACGCAGGAGAGAGGCCCGATTTGTCTGATGAACTGAGCGTTTTTCCTGCAGATGCCACAGCAGTCTTTCTCTGAGGATCAGGCATGTAGCCAGGGGGGGGGCTTAGGGGCTTCAGCCCCCCTCCCCCCGAAATTCTCAGGGTGGTCCGCGAGAAGGCCTTACTGGTGCATTATTTAAACTGTTATGTTTATTCATATCATGATCTGATCACAATGCTCATTATATCCCACATTCATGGGGTTATTGGGATAACAATACAAAAGGTTTGCTAGGGTAGATCCTCTTCCACCCAGTCTCAGCCCTCCCCCCCCCCCGAACCAAACTCACCCCCCTCCCGGCTACGGCCCTGCTGAGGATTATTTGTCAGGTGTGGAATTTAATGAGGATGAACTAGACATTTGTAAATTGAGGCATAGTTCTCAGGTTTGACGAAGGTCAAGTCGTCTCCAGGAGAAGAGAGATAAGAAATCCTTATCTGGTTGTAAAGGCAAGCGAAATGCTTTCCTTTCATTTCAGGGGCCAGGAAAGGCTTTATATTGGTACCAGGGGAAATTTCACAAGTGTAGTATATAACATTAACAGTACATGAGTATAAAAAATACAAAACAATATAACAAAAGTTATAAAAACAACCACTGTCAACACATAAGAATAAAATAAAACACTGTTTAAAATGCAGGCAATCTGTAGTTAATTTTAGCTGCCTTAAATTCACAACTATAGTGCTGAAGTGTCAACCTCATATGGGCCCATTCCAGCCTACCCGAGAGGAGCCCCCGGTGGCACAGTGGGTTAAACCCGTGCCAGCAGGACTGAAGACCAACAAGTTGGAGGTTTGAATCTGGGGAGAGTGTAAATGAGCTCTCTCTGTCAGCTCCAGCTCCCTATGTGGGGACATGAGAGAAGCCTCCCACATGGATGGAAAAACATCAAAACATCCGAACATGGATGGTAAAACATCCAAAACATCTGGGCAACGTCCTTGCAGATGGACAATTCTTTCACACCAGAAGCGACTTGCAGTTTCTCAAAGTGTTCCTGACACACACACAAAAGCCTATTCGAGGCCAAAAGCCTGCTTTAAAATCCATGTTTTTAGGATGGATCAGAAAGAGTCAAGGGTGGAAGCTAACCTAATCTCTTTTGAGAGAGTATTCCAAAGCTGGGAAGCCACTACAGAGAGGGCCCTCCCTTTCGTCCCCACCAACCGCACTTGAGACTGTGGTAAATCAGGATGTGTAAGTAAAATAAAATAAGGAGGAATGGGGGAAATGGTGAGCAACATTTTGGTAATCTGAAAAGCCAGCAGGAGCAGTGGTTTGCATATAAATAATTGAACTTGAGAGTCCCAAAACCAAGATTGGAATTGGATGTTATCTAGTCACTTCTGGTTTCAGTTTCTTCTAGCCTCCTGCATATTTTTTGCCACTTCTATACATCATGGAATAGCACCAACTGGTCTCTGTTCATTGAGACATGGTTAAATGTCTGAAAGCAAACTAGACCAGTTTTGTTTTTCCTGGCCATTTGGCAACCCACCAATCTCTTTCCTCTCTCCATCCACATCTTGGAATAAGGTCACTTACCAATGGTGACAGTGATCTGATCGGCTGTATCATCGATAGTGAAGCAATGGGCTGCAGTCAGGACATAGTATTTGGAAATAAGGGCTCCTTTGCAGTGCTCAAAGCCGCTTGTACGCTTTGGTTTGGAAGGGGGGAAAGCAGTGGGGAATTAGTAAGTAGAGGGTCGTTGGAATGGTGGATAAATACAGTATTTCACAATTGCAATCCTGTGGATTTTTACTTGGGAATAAGTAAACATTATCACACAAGGCTCTAAAAGGGATATGGCATTGTTAACCCATCTTGGCACTTCATCACACTGGAGCAGTGTTTCTCAACCAGTGTGCCGTGGCACACTAGTGTGCCGTGAGCGATCATCAGATGTGCCGCGAGAAAAGCTCTCTGCCCCCCTTCCTTCCCCACTCCTCCTGCCAAACTCCTGCTGCTTGGGGGAGGAGGAGCAAGGGCAAGGCGGCGGCGAAGAAAAGAAGGGACCGGGGCACCGCCTCCTTCGGCCGTTTCCCCAACCAGCCTCGAATCCGCCATGACTCTCACCCCTTGCTTGTTGAAGCCCGCGCGGAGGAGCCCTGCCTACTGAAGCCCATCCACCACTCATGCTCCTCCTCTGTGGGAGAGCTGAAGCCGGGGGGGAGGGGAGGCATGATGTAGCCTGGCTCCGCCCCTTCCCCCCAGTTTCAGTACTCCCACAGCTTTGCCAGCCTTGAGGGGGCAGTGCCAAGCTAGCGGTGGCAGAGACAGCACAATGCTGGCTTGGCACTGCCCTCTCAAAGCTGGCGAAGCTGTGGGAGAACTGAAGCCGGGGGGAGGGTTCAGGGCATAGTGCAGCCTGGCTCCGCCCACTCCCCTAGCTTCAGCGCTCCCACAGCTTCGCCAGCCTTGAGGGGGCAGTGCCAAGCCAGCGGTGGCAGAGCCAGCCCAATGCTGGCTTGGCACTGCCCCCCAAGGCTGGTGAAGTTATGGGAGAACTGAAGCCGGGGGAGGGGATGAGGCATGGCGTGGCCTGGCCTGGCTCCTCCCCTCCCGGCTTTGGCACTCCCAGCAGGTCACCACCCCCAGCTGTTCTTTACTGTGTTAGAGTGTCATTTTTGTGTCATTTTGGTTGGTGGTGTGCCCCGGATTTTTAATGTTAAAAGTGTGCCACGGCTCAAAAAAGGTTGGGAAACATTGCACTAGAGCAGTGTTTCCCAACCTTTTTTGAGCCACGGCACACTTTTTACATTTACAAAATCCTGGGGCACACCACCAACCAAAATGACACAAAATGACACTCTAACACAGTAATACATATAGTTAATATGTTCTTAAATGTATTTATACAATCAGTGTGAAACCTGGGCCTGTTTCAATGAACACAACATAGAACTCCTGGCAGGAATGGCAGAAAGACACGCATGAAGATCTTGCTCAACAGCTGGGAGTTATAGTTCACTTGCAATCAAAGAGCATTTTGAACTCCACCAATGATGGAATGGAATCAAACTTCCCACACAGAACTCCCATAACCAAGAGAAAATACTACAAGAGTTTGGTGGGCATTGACCTTGAGTTTTGGAGTTGTAGTTCACCTATATCCAGAGAGCACTGTGGACTCAAACAATGTTGGATCAGGACCAAACTTGGCATGAATACTCAATATGCCCAAATGTGAACACAGATGGAGTTTGGGGAAAGTAGACCTTGACATTTGGGAGTTACAGTTTCTGGGATTTATAGTTAACACACAATCAAAGAGCATCCTGAACTCTTGCAACAATGGAATTGAAAGGGTATTGGAGGTTCCATTTTCCCACGGCACACCTGATGATCGCTCACGGCACACTAGTGTGCCACGGCACACTGGTTGAGAAACACTGCACTAGAGAATGAATCCAGTTTAAATCTGGTTTCTGCCTCCTGCAGAATTCTGTGGTTTGTAGTTTAGGGAGGAGCTTTTAACAGCCTCACTAGACTGGGGCACTTGTATTAAGGTTTGCTACTTTGGCGAGGTGTGAGGCCTGCAGTTCAAGCCGGCTTTTGCCCCAGTTCTCAGGCGGAGGGAAGAAATCCATGTTCAAATAAACTGGGGCGAAAGCCAGAGGGAAGAAATCCGCGTTCAAATACCCAAAGACGAGGAGGAAAAAGGACAGGGTTTCCGCTTGGTGTTGGGATTCCTCTCCACCCTTGAACTGCAGGCCCCACGACCCGCCAAAGCAGCAAGCCTGAGGCAAGCCCCACCCCCCCAATATCTTTGCCAGCTTCTTTCAGTCCCGTCCTCGTCCCCCGTCCCCCCCAACACCCGCTTTCCTGGTCCTGGACTCACAGAGGAGGGAGATGGCAGTGAGTCTGGGTTTTTTTCCCCCGTTTGATGCCAGTTTGACGCTGATTTCTCGGAGGGAAGAAATCCGCGTCCAAACTGGGTTAAACATGCATGTCCACCATTAACGAATTAATTCAGAAATGTCGGAATTTTTCCAAACTAATTTCGCATTTTTTTGGGAAAAATGTCAGAAGGCATTCAGATTCGAAGCGCCAACGCCCCCTACATCCGGAACAAGTTTTGAAACATTTTTTTTGTGGATCAACCAGGCCTAGTGTTTAACCCAGTTTGGATGCGGACGTGCTTCCCTCCACGTTAGACCTGGGGCAAGATGCGGAGGGAAGCACATCCGCGTCCAAACTGGGTATTTAACCCAGTTTGGACACGGATGTGCTTCCCTCCGCGTTAGACCTGGAGTGAGAGCTGCACACGGCTCTCACCCCAGTTCTGACATGGAGGGAAGCACATCCGCATCCAAACTGGGTGTTTAACCAGTGCTGTTTCTTTCCTACTGCCAGTGCAGTTTCTTTCTTACTACACATGCATGTCTGCCGTTAACGAAGCCATTCTGAAATTTCCGAAGAATTCGTAAATTTTTTGGGAAAATTTCGGAAGTCATTCAGATTCGAAGAGCCAGTGCCCCCTACATCCAGAATGACTTTTGAATCATTTTTTAATTCAAACAAGCCCAATATCTACCATGCCTTGCTGAATAGTAATGTTTCTAGTAGTCTCTTTTCTAATTACATGTAAGGTATAACAGTTCAGTGAGTGGCCATGAAGCAGCTTTACTGGTCAATGTTGTGTGCCTTCAAGTGATTTTCAACCTATGGTGATCCTATTACATGGTTTTCTGCTCAAAAGAGGTTTGCTACTGCCTTTCTCTGAGGCTGAGATAATGTGACTTGCACAAGGTCAAGCAGTGGTTTTGTGGCTCAGCATGGATTCAAAATCCTCGTTTCCAGTGATGTGGTCCAGTGCTCAAACCACAATGCCACACTGGTTTTCTTGCAACACACTACCTGGTCAGTACAAGACTGCTCTGAACTCCTAAAGTTTTTCACCACTTCCCTACATTTTATATAGTTATCTATTGCATTTTAATCTATGGGCCTTTCCACATAGCCCTATATCTCAGAATCGAGGCAGGAAATCCCACATTATCTGTGTGGACTCAGATAACCCAGTTCAAAGCAGATATTGTGGGATTTTCTGCCTTGATATTCTGGCATATAGGGCTGTGTAGAAGAGCCCTGTGTTGCAGCCTGGTTTATTTATTTTTTATTTTTATTTTTAAAAATTTGTACCCCGACCTTCTCACCTCCACGGAGGGACTCTGACCGGCTTACAGCAAAATTCAATGCCATACAAATTTAAAACATCTTAAAACAGCATATTAAAATACATAAAAACAGAAATACATAAAAACCACATTGCCATTAAAACCACATTCAACTCGGTCTAAAGAAGTGGTCACCCATTTCAGATTGAAATCAATCTCAGCTTATTCTGGGAAGGCCTCGTTCCACATCCAAGTCTTCACCCGCCTCCTGAAGGACAACAGGGAGGGGGCAGATCTAACATCGCTTGGGAGGAAGTTCCACAGCTGAGGGGCCACAACAGAGAAGGCCCTGTCTCTCGTCCCCACCAGACGTGCTTGCGAAGATGGCGGGATCAAGAGCAGGGCCTCTCCAGAGGATCTTAATGTCCTTGATGGTTCGTAGGGGAGAATCCGTTCAGACAAGTAAACTGGGCCAGAACCGTATAGCGATTTGTAGGTTAAAACCATCACTTTGAATTGTGCTTGGAAACTAATTGGCAGCCAATGGAGCTGGCGCAACAAGGGAGTTGTATGCTCCCTGTACCCCGCTCCTGTTAGTAATCTGGCTGCCGAGCGTTGGACTAATTGCAGTTTCTGAGCAGTCTTCAGAGGCAACTCCATGTAGAGCGCGTTGCAGTAGTCTATTCGAGATGTAACCAGAGTCAGACTTCCCAAGGTACGGGCGCAGCTGGCACAAAAGCTTTAACTGTGCAAAAGCTCTCCCGGCCACCGCCGAGACCTGGGGCTCCAGGCTCAGCGATGAGTCCAGGATCACTCCCAAACTGCGAACCTGTGCCTTCAGGGGGAGTGCAACCCCATCAAGCACAGGCTGTAATCCTATACCTTGTTCGGCCTTGCGACTGACCAGGAGTACCTCTGTCTTGTCTGGATTAAGTTTCAATGTGTTCACCCTCATCCAGTCTGTTACAGCGGCCAAGCACCGGTTCAGGACTTGAGCAGCCTCCTTAGTAGCAGGTGGGAAGGAGTGACAGAGTTGAACATCATCTGAGTACAGATGACACTGCACCCTGAAACTCCGGATGATCTTCCCCAACGGCTTCATGTATATGTTAAACAGGGGCGGTCCTGGCCAAACTATCTGGGAAGGGGCGCCATCCTGGCCGCATGGGGTACCATCCTGGCCCTGATTTTATAATGTCAATATATTATAATATAATTATATTGTAAAGTAAATTATGATATAATATAGTATGAGTATGGTATAATATATTGTATATACATTGATACAATATAATACTACTAATGGTATTGTGATATTATAATTGTATACAGTATTTGTTTTACATGGGGGCAAAATAATGTTTTTTTTTAGGGGCACAAAATAATGTTCGCAGTGGCCCCTGATGTTAAATAACATAGGGGACGATTGCAGTACAGTGGCCGTGGGGTCGAGCAGGAGTCCCCTAGCAACACCTTCTGGGTGCGATCCTCGAGGAAGGACTGGAGCCACTGCAAGGCAGTACCTCCAAGACCCATCCCTGCGAGGCGACTCAGAAGGATACCGTGGTCGACGGTATCGAAGGCTGCTGAGAGCTCCAGCAGAACCAACAGGGGCACACTCCCCCTGTCAAGCTCCCGGCGTAGATCATCCACTAAGGCGACCAAGGCTGTCTCAGTACCATGTCCCGGCCTGAAGCCAGACTGCGGCGGATCTAGATAATCAGTGTCTACCAAAAATTTCTGGAGTTGCGAGGCAACCACACATTCCAAGATTTTGCTCAAATAGGGGAGATTGGACACTGGCCGATAGTTAACGAATTGAGTGGGGTCCAGTGATGGTTTTTTCAACAGCGGTTTTATCACAGCTTGTTTTAAACTGGCTGGAATGCAGCCTTCCCGAAGGGAGGCATTAACCACCACCTTCACCCACTCTGCCAACCCCCCTCTGGTTGAAACCTGGGGAGATATAAATAAAAAATGAACTCTATAATCATCATCATTCTTC
>JARBWK010000001.1:194367439-194565991 GCA_030556195.1 Anolis apletophallus | reverse complement strand
TTTGAGATGATGGACAGGTGATGGGGTGTGGTTAGTATATAAGTTATGTTTTTTCCTGGTGAAGCCAATTCTGGCTTCAAGAGCATGAGACCTGGAATAAATCTTGTGGGATCGAGTTGCTGCCTACGCGTCGTCCTTACAGCTAATTTCAGCATTCATTACATAAATATTACTGTGTGGATATATAGAATACAATTAAAATACAGTAAATACATATAAATAACATTTAAAATTCCCCTCCCAAAGGAAATCCCACCTACAACCTCCCCAGCAGCTCATCCCTCATCCTCCCCCAAATACCTGATGGCAAAGAGATGTTTTATCTGCTTGCAGTAGTGTAATGGGTTAAACCCTTGTGCCGGCTGAACTGCTGACCTGAAGACCTGAAAGTCAGCAGTTCGAATCCATGAGATGGGGGGTGAGCTCCCATCTGTCAGCCCCAACCTCCCACGTGGAGACATGAGAGTGATATCAGGGGTGACCCACCCCCAGGCCTCTGTCTAAAGATAGTTCAGAACCAAGGGATTCATAGTTTTACCAAGGAGTGATCCCATAATCCCCTGTCTCTTCCCCATGTGGGAACCAAAGGCACTTCCCCTGGCCCCACATGGCACAGCCCCCTGTAACGCACATTTTTATGAACACACCAAGATATTTTCCTTGCATTATGAACTCTTATGTACTTCTCCCCACTTTTCCCAAAGTTTTTAATGGACTTTCTCTCACTTTTATGGATTCTCATGAACTACTCTGCTCCATGGACTCAAAACTCTGGCGGGGGGCCTCATGGCTTCCCAAAGTGAATTCCCAAAGAGAATTCCCAAAGACTTTCTTCCCCTTTTCAAAGCCTCGTAAACTCTCTCATGAATGTAATAAACTTTATATCTCTTTGGGGGTGGAGGGAGGGATGCTAAAAAGGTGATATACTTTCCTTACATGTCAAATGTACCTCCCTGCATGACCCCTGATTTTTCCTTATGTGTTTTCCATGTCTATAATATTTGAAAATTGAGGCCACATCTTAGCCAGCTCTCTGGATGAGGCTGATAGCTGCATCCCTGACCTGTGACTCATTCCCCCATCCATTCACTGCCCTCTTGCATGAAAATAGTTGGGCCAGGTGCTTATTTTGAAAAGGGTCTTTCCCCTTCTCACGCCTGGCCTGGATCAGTGTCCTGCTGGCTCGGAGATGGTTTTCGTCCCCTGAAGTGTCATAGGATTGTTTTGCATACCTGAACTATATTTTCACAATGACCCTCCTTTCTAGCCTCGGAAACTGAAAAATGGTCAAAATAATTCTCATTGTTCCAGCCATCCAGTCAATATTGCACCTTTTGATATCTTCCCTCCTGCCACAGGAAGGAAGAGAATAAGGACAAAGACCTTATCTTACACCCCAGGATCATGGCAAACTGGAATTCTCTTTGTTTACCCTCCATTTTACTGAAACCCACACAAAGGATTTTTGGTCTGTGCTTGGCCAAACAGGAAATCATGGATTAAGGCCTTTGTCTGCAACTCAGAAAAACTGGTTTGGGAGGTCTGGGCTAAAACCCAGCCTAATGGCACACTCAGAACCACCCTTTTCTTTCATTATTCCTCCTTCTTTGCCCTCATTGGCTGGGGCCACTCTCAAGAACCCCTTGTGCCCCTCCTGCAAGTGATGACATCTGTCAATCAGCAGCGGGCCAGCAGGGGGAGGGAGGGAAATTTAAATCTGTATGTTATAAGAAGGCATGTCTCCTTTGTTGTGTGTGCTAACATGGACGAAGGATCGCGGTTAGTACCTCATTCCAGCTGGATGAATAAAACTCTGGCATTTTCTTCAATCTGGTGAGATCTTTATTGGGTAATTTAGGGAAAAGGGGATTGGTTTGCTTCCTTTCTCACCAGGGCATTTAGACCCTCTTTGGTGGATCTAACTGGTCTGCCTTCATGGCAAGACCCCCAAATTCCTGTTCGCTAACAAGAGAAGCCTCCTACAGAATGGTAACACATCCGGGCGTCCCCTGGGCAACGTCCTTGCAGACGGCCATTTTTCTCACACTAGAAGCGACTTGCTATATATTCTCAATTTGCTTCTGACATGATTAAAAAATCTGATTGCAAAAGGCAAGCAGAGATCGGACCCTTTGGTCTCTCTTGGGAGGGAGCTCCAGAGTTTGGGAGCAGCCACCAAAAAAGTCCTCTCCCTTGTTCCCATCAAACACACTTGAGTGGGACTTAGAGAAGGCCCTTCCCAGAGGATCAAAGAGTTCTAACAGGCTCATAAGAAAGAGAAACCATGGACCATGGACCCCAGGCAGCCCTTGAGACCACCAATGAAAACACCAGAACCTTAATGTCAGCCTACCAACACACAATCCACTGCATCACTGAGTCTAAATTACCTAAGTAGTCCTCTCTGGGGTGGGTGCGGTTACGTCCAATGTTGAGGAACTCCCTGATTTGTCTGATGACACGAACTGGATCACCACCCATGTTGTAGTCACCTGTAGAAAAGGGGGGGGGAGGGAGAGAAAAGAATGGAGACCAATCACGAGAGATTCAGTTACTATAGATTAAAGGTGGTTTGTATATCGGAACTGATGTTGCATGCCACATTCTCCCATTAGTAAAGGTAAAGGTTTTCCCTGACATTTATTTATTTATTTAAAACTTTTGTACCCCGATCTTCTCACCTCAATAG
Source organism: Anolis apletophallus (assembly GCA_030556195.1). Classification (NCBI taxonomy): domain Eukaryota; kingdom Metazoa; phylum Chordata; class Lepidosauria; order Squamata; family Anolidae; genus Anolis; species Anolis apletophallus. Next base: position 194,563,302 of record JARBWK010000001.1, on the reverse strand, counting down.
AGGGACTAGACATTAAGTCTAGTCATGTCTGACTCGGGGGGGGCAGTGCTCATCTCCATTTCTAAGTCGAAGAGCCAGCGTTGTCTGCAGACATCTCCAAGGTCATATGGCCAGCATGACTGCATGGAGTGCTGTTACCTTCCCAGAGAAGCGGTATCTATTGATCTACTCACATTTGCATGTTTTTGAATTGCTAGATTGGGCCTAACAGTGGGAGCTCAGCCCGCTCCCCGGATTCGAACCTCCAATCTTATGGTCAGCAAGTTCAGCATCTCAGCGGTTTAACCTGTTGCACCTCCAGGGGCCCCAGTCTCTCATTAGCTTGGCATCTATTATATAAAGGAGGTCCCGTCGTCGAACGACTGACAGAGACAGAGAAACCATCCAAGGCAGAAACACCAAATTTGCCAACAGAAATAGGCCTCAGGCAAGGTAGGTTTTAAGCAAAGAAACTTTCCCCCCCAAAACCCAGAAGGCCCCCAAAACAACGATACAAAAAAACCTACATTTCCCAGCATCCTCTGTGGCCGCCAGCAAAACACATTGGCCAACATCAGTTACCATAGTAACGGTGGCCAAAGCCAGCCAAGGCTAGATTAGAATGCTGAGTGAATTCAGTTTAGTCAGTTGGAGTTTGAGAGTTAAACTGCCAAAGCCAAGATCTAGGAGGAAGACAAATAGGGCACCAGGGACACAGGCACCACTGACAAACACATACCCCCAGAATAACACAAAAGTAATACCTACACACAACACAACAGGCACATAACACAACCTTGCATCTACTGCTCAACCCATTTGTATGCCATTCCTTCCTTCCACACAGGCATAAGCTGACCCAAAAGACAAGCCATGCCTCCTAAAAAGAACAGCATTGGACGACACACTCGCAACGCTACATACATCACACAAAAAAGGGCAGAACAAACGCCAGAACAGAAAGACACTGCACTACACTAGCTTTTGCCATCACCATAAACAAGGCTCAAGGACAAACACTACAAATCTGTGGCATAGACCTTGACACAGAATGCTTCTCCCACGGACAACTCTACGTAGCGTGCTCCAGAGTTGGGAAACCACAGAACCTCTACATCAACACAACAGATGGAAAGACAAAAAAACATTGTATATCCACAAGCTCTGCAGAACGCCAGGAACACCACACACCGACAACTCCACAGGACTTCAACATCCCACCCACCAGAACAACCCACAACGACACAGCCATGAACCCACCAAGACCATAAGTGACATCATTTCCAATCCTTACATACTAAGACTTTCTCGCATCTCCTAAATAGGGCACAGCAACGCGTGCCGGGTACAGCTAGTTATTTATATAGGGCCAGCAGATTTTGGTGTGAAAACATCCAAAAGTTGCAAAGTCTTTCTCGTGAGAAAATTGGTAGAAAGGGTAACCACTCCTGAGATGTTTTAAGGAATCGATCACTGGGGCTAAAGGCTGCATAAAAGGGAATGCTTTTTACTAACTGACCAATGGAGTTGAAGCCAACATAAAGACTTCATTGCTTTCACTATGTATGTATTGTGCACCCCTTCCTAGATTTGGAGGGCTTAAAGTCGGTAGTGCACGAGCTGGTAACCTCAAGGTTGGACTTTTGCAATGTGCTCTACATTGGGCTACCTTTGTACCAAGTTTGGAAACTCCAGCAGGTACAAAATACGGCAGCCAGCACCGTATATGGTTACAATCGTTACAGCACCGGGACTGTGGCGCAGCTGGCTGGGAGTCAGCTGCATTGAGATCACTACTGACCAAAAGGTCATGAGTTCGAAGCCAGCCTGGGTCGGAGTGAGCTTCCGGCCAATTGTGTAGCTTGTTGTTGACCTTTGCAACTCGAAAGACAGTTGCATTTGTCAAGTAGGAAATGTAGGTACCACTTTGTGGGGAGGCTAATTTAACTGATTTATGAGGCCAGAAAAATCTCCAGGAAGTATGCAAAGAATGAAGAAGCGACAGCTCCCCTGGTGGCCAGAAGCCGGAATGTTAAATAGCCTCTGAGTGTCTGTCTATATATTTTGTGTGTCTATGGCATTGAATGTTTGTCGTGTATATGTACATTGTAATCCGCCCTCAGTCGATTGCGGGGTGAGAAGGGCGGAATATACTGTAAATAAATAAATAAATACAGGAACATCCAGGAGTGAACATATTACACCTATCCTAAAGTTACGCCACTCGTTGCCAATTAGTTTCCGGGCAAGGTACAAGATGTTGATTTTGACCTTGAAAGCCCTTCATCAGTGTTTTTCAACCTTTTTTGAGCTGCGGCACATTTTTTACATTTACAAAATCCTGGGGCACACCACCAACCAAAATGATACAAAATGACACTCTAACACAGTAATACATTGCTTTATTTTTATTTATTCACTCTTATATACCGCTCCTTCCGGCAGGCTCGGGGCGGTTCACATGGTACACATACAGTATTACAATAACAGTTTAATACATCTTACAAAAGCATAAAACAGAAAAGCAGAAAAGCGTAAAATACAACTATCCCGAAACAAACATCTACAATAATCGCAAACTAACTCTGAATTTATGTCAGACTTCATGGGCCTGTGAGGTTAAAAGCTTGTTTGAACAAGAAAGTCTTACAAGCTCTCCGAAACGGGGCTAGGTCAGTGATAGCGCGAACCTCATCTGGCATGGAGTTCCAGAGAGAAGGTGCAGCCGCATAGAAGGCTCTCGATCTCGTTGATGATGACCTACAGGAGTGGATCGATGGGACCGCTAGAAGATTTTGTTCTTCTGAGCGTAGTGATCTTGGGGGAACATATGGAGTGACCCTAAGGTACACTGGCCCTAAGCCATACAAGGCCTTATAGTTAATCTGTTCTTAAAAGTATTTATACACTCAGCGTGAAACCTGGGCCTGTTTCGATGAACACAACATAGATATCCTGGCAGGAATGGCAGAAAGACACACACGAAGGTCTTGCTCAACAGCTGTCAGTCATTGGAAAACTTCGGCCCTCTGGGTGCTTTGGACTTCAACTCCCACCATTCCTAACAGCCTGAGGCCCTTTCCTGCTTAAGTGGCTGAGGGGGGGAAAGGGAAAGGGCCTGAAGCTGCTAGGAATGGTGGGAGTTGGAGTCCAAAACACCTGGAAGGTCCAAGTTTGCCCATGCCAGCTTTCGATTCCATCGCCACATCTGTCTTCAGCCTCTGGCGGTTTGAATATATGTGATTATCTACGTGATTTTCTACCTTGTTGCTATGATTATGGTGCTGCTTCTTTAAATTGTCCGCAAACTGACTGCGTTATTGTGCGGATCCCGGAACTGACATTGGATAACATCGTGAGGATATACTTTGATTTTTGCACTCACTTCCGTGATTTCATCAAATATCGCGAGTTTTCCGTAGAGGAGCGCTCTGTGAACTCGCTACTTCCTGGTTCGCAACTCCTCCGCTCTCTGTGGCGACCACGCCGAACTACCTTATGTAAGACTTTTTATTTTCTCCAGCAGGATTGGGTACTTTGAATGTGTTTTTTGCATATGATTATGTATGATTAATTGTGCCTTTTTTACTGTGACGTAGCGGCGCTCCTTTAATAAGTAAGGGTATTGGAGGTTCCAATTTCCCACGGCACACCTGATGATCGCTCACAGTACACTAGTGTGCCCCGGCACGCTGGTTGGGAAACACTGGGATACAGCACCGGGACTGTGGCGCAGCTGGCTGGGAGTCAGCTGCATTAAGATCACTACTGACCAAAAGGTCATGAGTTCAAAGCCAGCTCTTTGCGTGGCTACCCCTGATTGGGGCTGCCTATCGTGTGCACACAGTCTTTTTCTGTTTGTCATATGGGAGGGGGGAGGAGAGGAGCCTCTGTGCGTGCCTGTCCCTCGAACTGTTGTTTTCGGAAGCGTGGGGGTTCATGGGAGTTGTAGTCCAATTGGTCTTTGGAGGTTTTTTCCTGTTGCTGGCAGTTTGGGGGGGTGTTGGTAAACATACCTCTTTCGGTGGGGGTTGTATGGGTTGTTTTAGTGTGTCTGCATTGTGTGGTTTTGCTGTCTATAGGCTACTTAGGACGACAGCTATCATTTTATATATATACTGTAGATCAGTTGGGAGCCCCCAGCACCAACTGCTGCTCTGAGTGAAGAGAGCGGCCAGGAAGGCAGTTGTATATACATAAAATATTGATAATATAATAATGAAAAACAATATAATACTACTACTACTAATATATTATAATTACTGTATATATTTTATATTATATGTAATATAATATTAGAAATTATATTACAGTATAATGTTATAGTACAGTGTAATATATAATATTAATATTGTGCTATGGCAATAATATAATATATTGTATTTACATTTTACTTCTAAGCGGCTCTGAGTCCCCTTTGGGGTGAGAAGGGTGGCATATAAATGCCGTAAATAAATAAATAAATAAATCCCCCAGTCAGCTCTCGACTCAGAGGAGTGTTTTTGGAGTGTGCATTTGTGTGTTTGAGAGCAAGCCAATTCTCTCTGGAGGACCACAGAGCTTGTTTTTCTCTCTCCAGAAGATCTCACCATCACTCAGGAGGACAATAACATGGCGAGTTTTCTCAGACACCGGAGGAGGATTCAACCCTCGCTCTCTTTCTGCTGCTTGCTGGCTGATCATCATTGTGTAGACAGCATAAAGGCCTTTTTGGATGTTGGTCCCTGGCTTCTTCTTGTGCTCTGAAGAAGGAAGAAGGAAAAATCGTTACCACAGGGTGCATTTACACTGTGAAATTAATGCAGTTTGACGGCACTTTAACAACCATGGTATTCAGTGACATATCTTGACACTTGAGGATCTTTTCCAGTTCCTCTACAGCTGTCCTTCCAATACATAGAATCATAAAATCACATTAAAAGCACCCCTGATAGATGGCCATCCAGCCTCTGCTTAAAAGCCTCCAAAGGAAGAGCCTTCACCACACTCCAGGGCAGAGAGTTCCACTGCTGAACAGCTATCACAGTTAAGAAGATCTTCCTCATGTTCAGGTGGAATCTCCTTTCCTGTAGTTTGAAGCCATTGTTTCATTGCATCCTAGTCTCCAGGGACACAGAAAACAAGCTTGCTCCCTCCTTCCTATGACTTCCCCTCACTTATTTATACATGGCCCTCATCATGTCTCCTCTGTTCCGCAGGCTAAACATGCCCAGCTCTTTAAGCCGCTCCTCATAGGGCTTGTTCTCCCGACCCTTGATCATTTGAGTCACCCTCCTCTGGACACATTCCAGCTTGTCAACATCTCCCTTCAATTATTGTGCCCAGAATTGGACACATTGTGATTCCTGGTGTGGTCTGACCTTGGCAGAATAGAGGGGTAGCATGATTTCCCTCAATCTAGACCAGGGGTGGGCAATTATTTTTTCCAAGGGGGCCACACGAGAGCCAAAAAGGCTGAACTACATTCTAATCTACATTATTTATTTATTTATTTATTTACTATATTTATATATTACACATCATTAATATTAACACATTAGTATATCAAGAAATATTCATATATTATTAGTATTAATATCATAATTATTATATTATAGTATATATATAGACATTATAATATATTGAAATTATAATATAATATAACATTATATTATATTATTTATTATTTTATTTTTTATTATTATAAAATTGTTATAAAATAATAATAAAAACCACTAAAATCAAATTAAATTCAAGAAGACAAGGTGCGAACCAAGATGGGATGGCCCAATGGATCCAGCACAGAGGATGGCAAAGCGGACCCAGCCACCGCCACAGCAGAGGAGAGCAGAGGGAGCAGCAGGCGATTGGAGGCTGCAGGCCTCCGCCCGCTCTCACCCCCAGCCGTTCCCCAGCTGATCGCTCTGCTATGGACTGCCTGCCATCACCGGGCCTGCAGGGGGAGCAGTTGGCGATCTGAGACGGCTTATTCGACCTGGCGACCCAGAAGACGATCAAGTCTTCCAGGTTGCCAGTACGATCAGCCCCGCAGGTCGCCGAGTGCTCCCGCGGCAGGCCCGGATCGCCAGGCACTCCAAAGCCACCGCTCCAAAGGGATGTCAGGCACTCCAAAGCCGCCGCGATGGGATGGCGACAGCGCCATCCCTTCTTCTTGGCCCCGCCCCCAACACCCTTCTCCCCGGGCCGGACAGAATCGGCTGCCGGGCCGGATCCTGCCCGCGGGCCGTAGGCTGCCCACCCCTGGCCTAGACGCTAGACTCCTATTTATGCAGGCTAAAAGCCACTGTATCACATTGTTGGCTCATGTTTAACTTGTTGTCCATGAGGACTTTAAGATCTTTTTCACACGTACTGATTCCTAATCTAATTTGCCCTCCACATGTATGAGTTTGACTTTAGTGGATTTGATTACTCATGGATGCCACGAAAATGTTCCTCCCTTGCTAGAAAATGGATGATGCTGGAGAACTGAGGGCCCTTCCACACAGCCATATAACCCAGATTATCAAGGCAGAAAATCCCAAAATATCAGCTTTGATCTGGGATATCTGAGTCCATACTGCCACAAATTCCAGTTCAAAGCAGATAATGTGGGGTATTATCCAGATGTGCGGGTGGGGCCTTACAAATAGCTAGAGAGGTGTTCTCTCAGGTAAAAAAAAAAGATCAATTATGTTATTTTATTGCAGTAACAAACTATACTGTACTATATTTTATTTTTTCAGCATGCACACCATCCAGTGTCTCTCCTTCAGCCCCATCCAGCAAGGCTCCAGAGCAGAAAATATATGCCTTACCTGAATATTTCATTCCCTCCAGCTTTTCAATCACCCAAGATGCATCAGTGCTCTCATCATCTGTGGTACGCACAAGCTCCTTAGATTCAGTCGCAAAGGTGATGACGGCATACCTGGGGGTGATGTCATAGCTGGAGATCTGCAAAGGGAGGCCAAGGACATGCTCAGAGGTTCACTTCACTTGTGCACACTCATTCATTCTCTGTCTCATACACGGACGTTAAATACCCAAGAATCGGAAATGAAATGTTGGTGGACAGGAAAAGAGATTTAAAGATGGGCTTAAAGCTAACATTTAAATCTGTGGCATAGACACCGAGAACTGGGAAGCCCTGGCCCTTGAGCACTCTAACTGGAGGTCAGCTGTGACCAGCAGTGCTGCAGAATTCTAAGAGGCACAAATGGAGGAAGAAAGGGAGAAACGTGCCAAGAGGAGGGCACATCAAGCCAACTCTGACTGGGACTGCCTTCCACCTGGGAACCGATGTCCTCACTGTGGGAGAACATGCGGATCAAGAATAGGGCTCCACAGCCACCTATGGACCCATCGCCAAGGCACCATATCTGGAAGACTATCATCCTCAATCTACGAGGGATCGCCTAAGTACTAACTAACTAACTAACTAACTAACTAATTTTATTATTTATGAGTCGCCCTCCACAAATGTGCTCCGGGCGACTTACACAGCTAGGCATCTACAATACTAAAATATTAAAATTTTAAAATATTAAAATGTTAAAATATGGGAATAGACAGGTTCCAGGTCACTGATTGTCACTTATGCATATGCTCTTCTAAATAGCCATGTCTTAAGTGCCGCCAGAAATGAAGGCAGGTCGAAGATGGCTCTTTGGTCTGGCGGCAGAGAGTTCCACAGGACAGGGGCCACAACGGAAAAAGATCTCTGTCTCGTGGACTCCAAATGAGCCTCTCTCAGACCCGGGACACTTACTTAAGTAAGTAAGCATACACAGAGCTTCTGACACCCCCAGCTCCCCAAAATCACAAAATACTAACGAATAGAACATTATTCCAAGGTGTTAGCGATTATGTTCAGGTGTCAAGAAATGCCTAGCGACACTCTTCTGACAATCGCCTGCAAGTCAGAAAGATTTTCCGCAGAACCATGTGTACCTTCTCAATTAACTTGATGGACATATTCTGAGCTTCCTTGAATTGGTCCCGCTTAATGCTCCGCGAGGCATCCAGGACAATGTAGATGTTCAATGAGCCGTCCTTCTCAATCTTGATTTTACGCTTCCCTGTGGTGGCTGTGGGCGGAAAAGAGCCAGAGAGTTGCCTCAGTTGGGTCAACGTCGGAATTTCATGTCAGTCTTGCTCTCAAGTGTTCTTAGTTTTATGTACCAAGTTTTTGCCAAACTCCTGATTTGTGTGTTGGATTTTTCATGCTGCCTTGTATCATGGATTCTTGTGCCTCTTTCATGGATGTATATACCTAAGGACCTTGATTTGCCTTGAAGCTCCTGGACTCACCTTTGTTTTGAAATGTTACTGTTTTGCTAATTTTACTTGTGGCGCCCACATGGAGCTGATATTATATCTGTACTAGCTGTACCCGGCACGCGTTGCTGTGCCCTATTTAGGAGATGCGAGATAGTCTGAGTATGTAAGGGTTGGAAATGATGTTACTTACGGTCTTGGTGGGGTCATGGCTGTTTCGTTGTGGGTTGTTCTGGTGGGTGGGATGTTGAAGTTCTGTGGAGCTGTCGGTGTGTGGTGTTGCTGTCAGGTATTTGTGGGGTTTATTTTTTGTGTGTTGTGGTGACATAGTTGTCTCAGTCTGGCTGTGTGCTGGTTGTGTTGTGGAGGGGGTGTGGCTTTTGCCAGTGGTGTTTGTTGTGAATTTTGGTTGGGTTGGGTTTTTGTGTTGCAGGATTGTTAGTTTGTTTTTGTGGGTTTTGGAAGTTTGTGTTATTCCGGTGGTATGTATTGGTCAGTGGTGCCTGTGTCCCTGATGCCCTATTTGTGTTAGTGTTATGTCCTCCTGGTAGTTGTTATGTCCTCCTGTGTTAGTTGGTTGTACTGTGGAGGTTTCTGTTTAGCAGTGGTATGTATGCATTGTGTGTGTTGTGTGTGAGTTGTGTAGTGGGTCTGTAGAGGTAGGCATCGCGAGTTGTGTGGCTGTCATGTTGTGGGGGTGGTGTTTGTAAAGTGGAGGATTGGTGGTGTGTGCTTGGGATGGTGCTTGGAGAAGAGTGTGTGGTGTTGAGTGTGTAGTTTGTTGTTGTGTGTGTGCAGTGGTAGTGTGTTGTGGATATACGGTGTGTATGTGGGGTGTGTTAGTTGGTTGTACTGTGCTGGTTTCTTTTTAGCAGTGGTATGTATGCATTGTGTGTGTTGTGTGTGAGTTGTTTAGTGGGTCTGTAGAGGTAGGCATCGTGAGTTGTGTGGCTGTCATGTTGTGGGTGTGGTGTTTGTAAAGTGGGTGTCTTTTGTTGTGGGTGTCTTTTGTCCTGTGAGTGGTATGTATGTGCTCTGTGCACATAGTTGTGTATCTTCTGCATATTGGCGTTGTGTGATTTTTTTGCTGGCTTGGTCTTTTGGATTGTGTTTCTTGAGTGTGGTAACCTGCACCCTCCTAGATCTTGCACCAACTGACTGAACTCAAATCACTCAGCATTCTATTCTAGCCTTGGCTGGCTCTGGCCAGCGTTACTATGGTTACTCAGCCTCCCTGCATTTTGTGTGGGCCGATGCTGGCCAATGGGTTTTGCTGGCTGCCGCAGAGGATGCTGGGAAATGTAGTTTTTTTAATTGTTGTTTTGGGGGCCTTCTAGGTTTTTGGGGGGAAAGTTTTTTGCGATAAACCTTCCTTGCCTGAGGCCTATTTTTGTTGGCAAGTTTGGTGTCTCTGCCTTGGAAGGTTTCTCTGTCTCTGTCAGTCGTTCGATGACGGGACCTCCTTTATATAATAGATTTGTGTTTTGCTGCCCTCAGCTGCAAGGCTTTTGTTCTATTGTTGTGGCCATGTGGGCACTTAGGGGTGGAGCTGTGTCTTGGCTCCAAACCTGCCTTCACCGCCCTTAACTCCTCCCTTTTCCGGAGTTTACCTGAGAGGCAGGACTTCCTCTCTGCCTCTATTCCAGAGAACACACGGACATAGCAAGGTGGAACCTAAGCTACTGCTGCGAGAAAGCATCTTAGTTCACCTACTAAGCCTAACCTTCGCTCTCAACCAGGCCCGGATCAACCCTTTTTGGCGCCCAAGGCCACACATTGGAAGCCACGCCCCCGGGCCGATGCTGAGCATGCACGGCAGCAGCCCTAGGGGCAGGGCTTCCCTCCGCCTCTTCCTCCTTGCTCGCGTCAGGCACTTGAGTGAAGGAAGGAGGGGCGCCCGGCCCCGGCGCAAGCGAGGAAAAAGAGGCGGAGCGGAGGGGAGCCGTGTCAGCTTCCCTCCGCTCCGCCTCTTGCTCCTCGCTCACCCCTCCTTCCTTCCTTGAGTTCCACGGCCCCAGACAGAGGGGATTGGTTGCCACTGAAATGGTATTTGCATAAAGGACTCAGATTGGCCATCCACATTCCAACATTCTAAGGTGATGCAGAGGGAAAAGGAAAGTCCTCAGAAAGGCATCAGAGGCCCTGTGACGCGGCTCCCCTCCGCTCCGTCTCTTGCTCCTCGCTCGCCCCTCCTTCCTTCCTTGAGTGAAGGAAGGAAGGAGGGACGAGCGAGGAGCAAGAGGTGGAGGGGAGCCGTGTCAGAGGCCCTGTGACGCGGCTCCCCGCCACTCCGCCTATTGCTCCTCGCTCGCCCCTCCTTCCTTGAGTGAAGGCCTAAGGGCCTATGGCAAAAGCGCTCGGGGATTGACCTTTTTTTAAAATTGGGGGGTCCGGATCTGCCCCCCCCTGCCTCCATGGCTGCCGCCCTAGGCCTTGGACTAGGGTGGCCTTATGGGTAATCCGGGCCTGCTCTCAACCAAGCCTGCAGTGCAAAGGAGGACCTGTCCTCAACATAGACTGCGGATTTTGGGGTTTTTACAGAATTTCGTGGGTCTACAAAAGCCAGAGAGCAACAGAGGAACCTGGGACCCAAGAGAGACACCATCACTCTGCAAAGTTAAGAGGCAAGTGATCACTTCCTTTTTCAAGGACTTCCTTTTGCAACCAACTAAGCATTTTGGGCCACCAGCATTTTTACTGGTTGTTATTCAATAAATCTTGTTTGCTTCACTATTTTTGAGTCTAGCACTCATACTTAAAGATATTCCATGTCTCCCTGTATGTGGGACGGCTTTTTCTCTACCTTCAGGGCCATAGCTTGCAATATCCATTCTTTAAAGCCCTTTTTTAGGCCCTGAAGGCAGAAGATTACTGTTTTGCCTACTTATATTCTTCTATAAACTTCTTGCTGATTTTACCAAGCTGGTGTGGTGTTTAAGGTCAGAGGTGTTCCTACTCTGGTGTACAACAGGCACACAACAACAACAGCAACAACAAAAACAACAACATTACACTCTCTCTCCTTTCAGGGCACCCAAAAGAGAGGCTCTTTCCTATGAAACCTCACTCATAAAAGCTACTTACAAACATTTTTGTCAGAATCGCTGGACTCAGCAGTTTCAGTGAGAGATGAAATGAACTTGGAGGAGACTTCTTCTGGGGTGTCATAGCTGAATGGGCCTGGAAAGGAAAATATGGAGGCAGAATTAGCCATATGAAGAACTGGTCATATGGTTGGCAGCTTTTGGGGATTACAACACAAAGCTTGGGTCTAAAGCTGTCTAAAGATATCAAACGATATCTAAAGCTTAATGATCAACCCAAAATCTACTCAATCATCTATATATCTATCTATCTTCTATCTATCTGTATACCTTTATAAAGCGGAATGTTTGTATGTATGTATGTGTGCAGAGGGCGGTAGGGCGGATATGTGGCAGCCACATTCACAGGCCACAGCGACCAGCGCAGGTGATGGACCTGCACCAAACTTGGTACACATAACCCCCCTAACCCCCTTTACATCCTGGTGCGGTTCGAGGGACATGACCCACGGATTATGGGATTTGTAGTACTTTCAAACACTTTGGTTCCCACAGACCACTGAGGCCACCAAAAAGGACCAATACAGACCACACTTAGCACACACAGCCCCCATGACCCACTCTACGTCCTGGTGCAGTTTGGAGGAGGGTGGACCATGGATGTTGGGACTTGAAGTACCTCTACTCACTTCCCAAGTTCGCTGCAACCCTCATCCAATCACTGATCGAGACCAAACTTGGCATACATAACCCCTATGACTGCCTTCACGTCCTGGTGAGGTTTGGGGGAGGACTGACAATGGATGATGGGATTTGTAGTACTTTCACACCCCTCTGTTCCCACAGACCACTGTGGCCCCCAAAAAACACTGATAAAGACCACACTTGGCACGCAGAGCCCCAGTGACCCACTCTACATCCTACTGAAGTTTGGAGGGGGCCAGAACATGGATGATGGGACTTGCAGTACCTTCCCTCACTTTCCAAGACTGCTACAAACCTAATCCTATGACTGATCAACACGAAACCTGCCACACAGAGCCCTCATGACCCACTCTACATCCTGGTGCAGATTGGAGGAGGGTGGACCATGGATGATGGGACTTGAAGTACCTCTACTCACTTCCCAAGTCTGCTGCGACCCTCATCCAATTACTGATCGAGACCACACTTGGCACACATAACCCCCATGACTGCCTTCACGTCCTGGTGAGGTTCGGGGGAGGACTGACAATGGATGATGGGATTTGTAGTACTTTCACACCCCTCTGTTCCCACAGACAACTGCGGCCCCCAACAAACACCGAGAAAGACCACACTTGGCACACAGAGCCCCAGTGACCCACTCTACATCCTACTGAAGTTTGGAGGGGGCCAGAACATGGATGATGGGACTTGCAGAACCTTCCCTCACTTTTCAAGCCTGCTACAAACCTAATCCAATGACTGATCAATACCAAACCTGGCACACAGAGCCCTCATGACCCACTCTACATCCTGGGGCTGTTTTGTGTGAGATGGACCATGGATGATGGGACTTGAAGTACCTTCACTCACTTCCTAAAAACAATGCAACCCTCATCCATTCACCAATACAGACCAAACTTAGCACACAGAGCCCCCATGACCCAATCTACATCCTACTACACTTTGGGGGAGGGTGGACCAGAGATGATGGGACTTCCACTACCTTCAGTAATTTCATGATACCACTGCAACTCCCAATAATGATGGATCAAGACCAAACTTGCCACACAGAGCCCCCATGACCCACTCTACATCCTGCTGCACTTCTCAAATGACCTGGGCACCGCTAGTGTATATAAGCTAGTGTATATAATAAAAGTGAGTGTTTGCGGCGGTGCGGAGGGCGGGAGGTGCAGAGGAATATGTGCCAGCTTTTCGATTGGCTGCCACTGTGGGATTATTTGCATAAAGGACTCTGATTGGCCAGCCTCATTAATCCGACACTCTAAGGCACCAGATTATTTGCATAAAGGACTCTGATTGGCCAGCCTCAGAACTCCAACACTCTAAGGCACCAGACAGAGGGAATTGGTTGCCACTGAGAGACAATTTGCATAAATGACTCTGATTGGCCAGCAAAACAGAATGCAACTGAATGCTTGAGTTAGCCAAATGACAGTTTTTTCCGTTGGAAATGGAATGTTCATTTTCTCGGAGGTGCAGAGGTGCCAAGGAATATGCGACAGCATTTCAATAGGTTGCCACTAAGGGAATATTTGCATAAAGGACTCTGATTGGCCAGCCTCAGAACTCCAACATTCCACGGCCCCAGACAGAGGGGATTGGTTGCCACTGAAATGGTATTTGCATAAAGGACTCCGATTGGCCATCCACATTCCAACATTCTAAGGTGATGCAGAGGGAAAAGGAAAGGCCTCAGGCAGTCAGACACTACAGCAGTGACGGATCAGGACCAAACTTGCCACACAGGGGCCCAATGGCCCACTTCACAATGCGACCATCACCCAATGACCACTACAGACCAAAATTAGCACACAGAGCCCCCTTGACCCGCTCTACACCTTGGTGCTGTTTCAAGGAGGATGGACCACAGATGATGGGACTTGAAATACCTTCACTCACCTTCCGAGACCGCTGAAACCCTCATCCAGAGAATGATCAAGACCAAATGACCCACTCTACATCCTGGTGCTGTTTGGAGGGGGATGGACCATGGCCAATGGGACTTGCAGTACCTTCACTAAGTTCCTGAGACCACTGCAAGCCACATAAACATCTAATAGGAACCAACCTTGGCACACAATGCCTTCCTCAAATAACCCGGGCACCGCCGGGTCCCCAAGCTAGTGTATTAATAAGGTGTATCAGCACAAATGCTCAGATGCCAATTGTATATTAGAAGAAACAGTATATATTAATTTCCTTTCTAGACAATGAAATTTAGCAATATATCAATATAATTCACATCTAATATAAAGCTGGAAACAGAAGTACATAAACTAGGACAAACTCACAGTCCATGAAAACATACATTGTCTTTGTTAAGCAGTAAAAGTCTTGCGGAGAGTGTTACTCATTGAAATCATTTGTTTCCATGCCTGGAAAAAGGTGGAGTTATGGTGATCCGGGATGCTCTGGGTTTGTTGAAGATGCTGAAATAGCTCCCTGGACTTCCCTGGATTTCCAATCCATATCCTTGATTTACCAGGATATTAGATAAGCAAGAAATCTTATTCTGTCTAAAATCCCTATTGTAAAAGCTGGACCAAAGAGGATTAATCAGGATCTTAGACAGGCATTAGACATTTCTGCGCATGCGCGAACGCCCACGCACGCGCACTCGCTCCCAAGCGCTGGCTCCAAAGCGGCAGGCGCTCGGGGAGCAAGTGCGCGTGAGCGGCCAGCGGCGCAGGGCAGTGCGGCGCCGGTGGGGCGCAGAGGCACGCGCAGAAAGGTGCGCCGCAGAGGTGTGCCGCGCCGATGGGGCCAGTTGCGGCGGCGGCAGCGTAGCGGCGGCGGTGTGGGCATGGCGGCGGCGGCGTGGGCGTGGCGGCGGCGTGGCGGCAGCGGTGAGTGACGCAGCGGCGGGGGGGGTGACAAAATTTTCTTTGCGTACCCCCCCCAGATTAGGTCGGACCGCCCCTGAGAATAGCCAAAGCTGGAAGCTCCACGTCGGTGAATTGGGCAGTGAGCGAACCTGGGAGCATCGGGAGGCTGAAGCATTCACAGGTTTCCAAGAAACAAAGTGAGCCTCTCCATTTGGATTTTTAAAAACGATTTTACTGGATTTTTGAGAGTTGCCTCCCAGGAGCTGTTTATAACAGCTTCATGACATCCATAGTTAACTGGAAGCAAGTTTCACTCAGGGTGAAATTTCACAAGGGTCTGGAGAACAAGCCCTATGAGGAGCGACTTGAAGAGCTGGGCATGTTTAGCCTAAAGAAGAGAAGACTGAGAGAAGACATGATAGCCATGTATAAGTATGTGAGAGAAAGTCATATATATGTTGTGTTCATCGAAACAGGCCCAGGTTTCACACTGAGTGTATAATACATTAAAAACATATTAACTATATGTATTACTGTGTTAGAGTGTCATTTTGTGCCATTTTGGTTGGTGGTGTGCCCCAGGATTTTGTAAATGTAAAAAATGTGCCGCGGCTCAAAAAAGGTTGAAAAACACTGCTTTAGGTTATATTAGTTCTCTACGTTCTCAGTTGTGTCTCTATTCTGATCTCTCCCTCTACTCTCCTTTTCTAAAGTCTCAATTTAAAGTTGGGCAAGAATGAAGACTTTAGTTCACATTTATCAAAATAAAGGCATGTGGGCCTAATCTGACCTGCCATTTATTTATTTATTTATTTATTTATTATTCATTTTTGTATGCCGCCACTCCCCGAGGGCTTGGAGCGGCTCACAAATCACATCAATACATAAACAGGATAAAATATCAATAATAAGAGTCATTAAGATTAAACTAAACTAGGTAAGGTTAAAAATTTAACAGTCAAAAGTCAGCTTGAAGAGGTGGGTTTTGCAGGCCCTACGAAACGAAGGTAGGTCATGCAGGGCACGAACTTCGGTTGGCAAGGTGTTCTAAATGGTTGGTGCCGCCACGGAAAAGGCCCTGCGTCGAGTAGATGCCAGGTGGATGGTTTTGAAACTGGGCACTTCGAGAAGGTTCAGATCTTCAGAAGGGAGTGAACTCTGGGGATGGTTGGGGGTAAGACGGTCCCTCCGATACATCGGCCCCAGACCATATAAAGCAGGGCAGTCCAACTTCTGCCGGCTCAGGGGCCGGACTTCTGGTGAGTGATCACCTGGGGGGCCACTCGGCCACGCCCCCGGCCACGCGGCTCCGCCCCCTCTCCCAAAGCGTCAGAACAGCTGTTCTGACGCTTTGGGAGAGAGGGAGGTGCCGCGGGGGACCCCTCCTTCCAAGGCATCATGGCAGCGGCGGACGCCGGCGATTTCGCCGGCTTCCGCGGCTGGCGTAATGCTTTGGGAGAGAGGGAAGAGCCACTGGGGGCTTCCATGGCTCCACCCTCCCTCCCAAAGCGCCGCGCCAGCGTCAGAAGCAGGCGAAACTGCGTGAATGCGCACCTTTTTTTGAATTTTTTCGGGAATTTTTTTTTGAATTTTTTTCGGGAATTTTTTTTGTATTTTTTTTTTACGGAGGAGAGGACGTGTACGGCCCGCGGGCCGCCTATTGGACAGCCCTGATATAAAGCCTTGAAGGTTAACACCATCACCATGACATTTGTGATCCTCCAGATGTTGGACTACAACTCCCGTCTTCCTTATCATAATTAGACATCATGGATAGAGCTGATGGAAGTTGGGATACAGTCATATCTAGGTTGAAGCTTGCTCGGTTTAGTCAGGATAATGGAGTTCAAATTTAGATATAAGGCTTACAGAAGTCTGACTTTAAAATGCCCTTTAACCTTTCCCCAACTTCAGAACCACAGGTTCCCAGTTCCCATCATCCCCAGTCTACATGGCAGAAAATAAAAAGTGACAGGATTTATCATTCAATGACATAATTGGGTAAAAATTAAACAGCTCCAACCAATATGTTAAAAAGGTATCATTGACCCTCTGTATCTATGGATTCAACAGCCCTTTGAAGGCTGATGTGGCTCTTGATGAAAATGAGTGTGACATCCCTGTTTTACCTAATCTTTTCTCTATTTAGTTAGGACAGTGTTTCCCAACCTTTTCTGAGCCGCGGCACACTTTTAACATTAAAAAAATCTGGGGGCACACCACCAACCAAAATGACACAAAATGACACTCTAACACCCTAAAGATCGGCTGGGGCAGGGTGGCCTGCTGGGAACAGCTGCTGGGAGTGCCGAAGCTGGGGGTGGGGGCAGAACCAGGCTGCGCCATGCCCCGCCCCTACCCCCAGCTTCACCTCTCCCAGCAGCTGCTCCAGCCTTGAGGGGGCAGTGCCAAGCCAGCGGTGCCAGAGCCAGCACAATGCTGGCTTCACACTGTCCCCTCAAGGTTGGAGCAGCTGCTGGTAGTGCCGAAGCTGGGGGAGGGGGCAGAGCCAGGCCGCGTCATGCCCCACCCCTCCCCTGGCTTCAGCTCTCCTACAGAGGAGGATCATGAGCGGTGGATGGGCTTCAGTGGGCGGGGCTCCTCCTCCACGCGGCTTCAGCAAGCAAGAGGCGAGAGTCATGGTGGGAGTCATGGCGGATTGGAGGCTGGCTGGGGAAATGGCTGAGGGAGGCGGCGTCCCAGTCCCTTCTTCTTTTTCTTCACCACTGCCCGGCCCTTCTTCCTCCCCCAAGCAGCAGGAGTTCAGCAGGAGGGGGGGGAGGAAGGGGGGCAGAGAGCTTTTCTCGCGGCACAACAGGAGGTCCGTCACGGCACACTAGTGTGCCACGGCACACTGGTTGAGAAAGACTGAGTTAGGATGTAGATTCTTAATCTATTATATAAAGGAGGTCCCGTCATGGAACGACCGTCCTAGGCAGAGAAACCTTACAAGGCAGACACACCAAACTTGGCAACAAAAATATGCCTCGGGCAAGGTAGGTTTTTAGCAAAAAAACTTCCCCCCCAAACCTAGAAGGCCCCCAAAACAACAATACAAAAAAACTACATTTCCCAGCATCCTCCACAACCGCCAACGAATCTCCCAGCCTCTACATTCTGACAACATGATTGGCTGCCAATGAGGGAGTATTTGCATAACGCCTCTATTGGCCAGCCAACATGAACATTCCGACCCATAATAAACTGGCAGAGGAGGATAAGGCAAAGGCCTGAGGCAGTCGCCAACACAAACACCCCATTCACTTCCCACAGAAAATGTAAACCCCTACAAATCACAGACCATGCCCAACGTTGACAGTAAAGCTTCATTAACTTGATTTCCCTGACTAGGCCTCACTTGATGGGATGCTGTTTAAGCTCTGAATTGACAGTAAGGCTTCATTAACTTGATTTTCCCAACTAGGCCTCAGCTCATGGGACATTGTGTATGGCCTGAATTTACAGTAAGGCTTCATTAACTTGATTTTCCTGACTAGGCCTCACCTCATGGGACATTGTGTATGGCCTGAATTTACAGTAACCTACCTTGGCACACAGAGCCCCTATGACCCACCCTACATTCTACTGCAGTTTGGAGGAGGGTGGACCATGGATGATGGGATTTGATGTACCTCAATGGATTATGGGATTTGTAGTACTTTCAAACCCTCCATTCCCCACAGACCACTGTGGCCCAGAACCAAGACCCATAAAGACATAACTTGGCACACAGTGCCCCCATGACCCACACTCCATTCAACTGCAGTTTAGAGGAGGGCACACCATGGATGATGGGATTTCAAGTACCTCCACTCACTTCCAAAGTACCCCACCCACACAAGCATCAACCTCTACATCAACACAGCAGACGGAAAGACAAAAAACATTGTACATCCACAAGCTATGCAGAACGCCAGCAACACCACACACTGACAACTCCACAGGACTTCAACATCCCACCCACCAGAACAACCCACAACGACACAGCCATGGCCCCACCAAGACCATAAGTAACATCAATTCCAACCCTTACATACTCAGACTTTCTCGCATCTCCTAAATAGGGCACAGCAACGCGTGCCGGGTACAGCTAGTACAGATATAAATGCAAAGTCATTAGTAAACCTACCACTTCCAACTTTTTTTTTGGAGTCATCAAGGGAACTTGGGAAAGCAACATAAAGAAATGTAGGCACCTTTTATCTGCTACTTTGCTAAACAAAAGTTAATTCCTAATAGTTTTTATTTCCAGACGTTTCCCAGAAAGGGCTAACAGCCTGGGAGACACTAATTACCAACAGGTTCCCCACCAGTCTATGTGACAATGCCAGGTGATTAGTTCATCCATCTAGTCCAGCAAGAGTTCTTCAAGATCTCAAGCATAATTCGCAGCATGCCAACTTCAGACTCCTCCCACCTGTCACTCAAATCAATTTGCTTACTTCGACATTCTGGCTCTGCTCCACTCCACATTCCTGACTCTTGGCAAACCCGCTCTTTGGATCCCACAAGAGAGAGGCCTCTTTCACAGGTGTACTGGACCTTGTATTCAATCCTGTACTGCATGCCAGCTTTTCGGGCACCAATTGGGATACCAGGGTTGCGACAGTGACCAGCTGTGTGGGAAAAGATGAGAAACAACAATTAAACTTTCACTGATATTGTAACAGTAATTATTGGATGGTGTGTGCAATTAAATCCGACTATTTTGGGAGGGGAAGATTAGCATCCTATAGGGCAGGGGTGGGCAATTATTTTTTCCAAGGGGCCACACGAGAGCCAAAAAATATTATGGAGGGCCGCACCTAAAGGCTGAACTGCATTCTAATCTACATTATTTATTTATTTATTTACTTACTATATTTACTATATATTACACATCATTAATATTAACATATTAATATATCAAGAAATATTCATATATTATTAGTATTACTATCATAATTATTATATTATATTATATTATCTATACGGTTCTGGCCTAGCTTACTTGTCCGAACGCATCAGCCGCTACATCCCACCTCGTAATCTAAGATCATCCGGGGAGGCCCTGCTCTCGCTCCCGCCTACTTCTCAAATGTGGCTGGTGGGGACGAGGGAGAGGGCCTTCTCGGTGGTGGCTCCCCGCCTGTGGAATCCGCTCCCTATCGATGTACGATCCACCTCATCCCTCCTGGCATTCAGGAAAAAAGTAAAATCCTGGCTGTGGGACCAGGCGTTTGCACACCAGCACAAGACAGCACTTTAGGTGGGATTTTAATGGAAAGTGGATGAATGGGGCCAATGCTTTTATGGACAGAACATTGTTTTAATCTGCAATGAATGCGCATGATGTTTAGGTAATTGTATTTTAATGTATTTTAATTGTTGAAGGGTTCTGGGGTCTTATATTGCTACTGTGTGGGCATCGAATTGCGCCTTACTGTAAGCCGCTCTGAGTCCCCCCTCGGGGGTTGAGAAGAGCAGGGTAAAATCCTGAAATAAATAAATAAAATAATATATTGAAATTATAATATAATATAACATTATATTATTTATTATATTACTATATTACTATAATAAAATTATAACATAATAATAAAAACCACTAAAATAAAATAAAATAAAATTCAAGAAAATAAGGTGTGAACCAAGGTGAAGGCTGACATTATCAAGAGAGGAAGGATCCCAAGATGGAATGGCCCAATGGCCCCAGCCCAGAGAATGGCAAAGCGGACCCAGCTGCTACTGCAGCAGAGGAGAGCAGAGCAGCAGGCGATCGGATGCTGCAGGCCTCCGCCCGCTCTCGCCCCCAGCCATTCCCCAGCTGATCGCCCTGTGGGACCAAGAGGAAGGGGTGCCGCTGCTGCCATCCCATCGCGGGCTCTGTGGGGCCTGTGTTGGCAGACAGGCCGGAGGAGCGGCGGCTTTGGAGTGCCTGCCATCCCTGGAGGCGATCCAGGCCTGCAGGGGGAGCAGTCGGCAATCTGAGGCGGCTGAATGCCCTGGCAACCCGAAAGACGATCAGCCCCCGCAGGTCGCCGAGTGAAAGTTCGCGCATGCGCTATTAGGAAATGCACTCCCGAGAGGCCGAAAAGGACGGGGGAACATTTTGCAGTCCGGTCGGAGCAGGAGGCTCTGACCAGGCTGCAAAATGTTCCCCCGTCCTTTTCATCCTCTTGGGAGTGCATTTAGCAACCCTGTCCACCAGAAGCGCTTTGTCCCAATAGCGCATGAGTGAAACTTTCATGCATGCGCCACTTGGACGGAGCGCTTCTGGTGGACAGAGTTGCCAAAAGCACTCCCAAGAGGCCGAAAAGGACAGGGGAACATTTTGCAGCCGGAGCGGAGCTTCTCACCTAACGCCCGTGCGTCGGCCCGTAGTCGGATGCGCCCTTGGCCACTTGGCGTCCGGAAGCGGCTGCTTACTTTGCCTACACTAAGATCCGCCCCTGGCTGGATGTCCCTTGGAGTCTCTTTCAACTCTGATTTTGTGATGGTAGCTGACTGTCATGGTGATAAATCAACAAATGTGGCCAATAGATGGAAACAGCTTTTTTATTGCTTACTTTATTCCCAAAGAGAAAGCCTTTGCAGAACAGTCTCACCTCCATCATCACATATGGTTGTCTCTCCACTCCACTTTCCATTTGGGAGGCAGGTGCGCTTCTGGGATCCTCGCAACGTGTATCCTCCATAGCACTCGAACGTCAGCTCCTGGCTTACATTGTAGTAGGACAGCCTAGGTTCGTACATGCCGTTTTCAAACTCTATAGGCCTGTGGCAGCGGATATCTGGAACAAAAACCAATGTCAGAAAGGGAGAGGACTGTCTAGCTTTCAGCCTGTGTGTTTGGCCAATCTCATGAAACATTCCCTCTCAAAGCCTGTCTCAAATGCTCCCGTACCACAATTAATCTTGTCGTGTTATAAAGAATAGCCCTGCTAGGTCAGACCAAAGGCCTATCTCTCTAGTTTATGCCATGGTTAATCTACAAGCCTGACATTCTGCAGGTCATGAATCAACATAGTTGAAAAATGTGTAGCAATGTCCGGCTTGTAATCTATTATATAAAGGAGGTCCCGTCGTCGAACGACTGACAGAGACAGAGAAACCTTCCAAGGCAGAGACACCAGACTTGCCAACACAAATAGGCCTCAGGCAAGGAAGGTTTTTAGCAAAGAAACGTTCCCCCCCAAAACCTAGAAGGCCCTCAAAACAATGATACAAAAAAAGCTACATTTCCCAGCATCCTCTGCGGCAGCCAGCGAAACCCATTGGCCAACATCAGTTACCATAGTAACGGTGGGCAAAGCCACTTAGAATGCTGAGTGATTTCAGTTGAGGGTTAAACTGCCACGGTCAAGATCTAGGAGGGAGACAAATAGGGCACCAGGGACACAGGCACCACTGACAAACACATACCCCCAGAATAACACAAAAGTAATACTTACACACAACACAATATGCACATAACACAACCTTGCGTCTACTGCTCAACCCATTTGTATGCCATTCCTTCCTTCCACACAGGCATAAGCTGACCCAAAAGACAAGCCATGCCTCCTAAAAGAACAGCATCGGATGACACACTCGCAACGCTACATACATCACACAAAAAAAGGGCAGAACAAACGCCAGAACAGAAAGACACTGCACTACACTAGCTTTTGCCATCACCATAAACAAGGCTCAAGGACAAACACTACAAATCTGTGGCATAGACCTTGACACAGAATGCTTCTCCCACGGACAACTCTACGTAGCGTGCTCTAGAGTTGGGAAACCACAGAACCTCTACATCAGGGGTGCCCACACTTTTTCAGCATGAGAGCTACTTATAATAAATCTAAGACAGAAAGATCTACCTTGAGAGAAGCAGGGCGGAGCTGGGGTGGGGGCGTGGCCTGGCACCGCTTGGCTCCGCCCCCTCCACCCCCTGGCTGGAGCTCTACCACAACTTCTCCAGGGCAGAGGGGGGTATGCCAAGCCAGTGATGGTTAGCTATGCCACCACTGGCTTGGCATACCCCCCTCTGCCCTGGAGAAGCTGTGGTACAGCTAAGCTGGTGGGGAGGGGGCGTGGCCTGGTGCCGCTTGGCTCCGCCCCCTCCGCCCCCTGGCTGGAGCTCTACCACAGCTTCTCCAGGGCAGAGGGGGGTATGCCAAGACAGTGATGGTTAGCTATGCCACCACTGGCTTGGCATACCCCCCTCTGCCCTGGAGAAGCTGTGGTACAGCTAAAGCTGGTTGGGAGGGGGCGGGGCCTGGTGCCGCTTGGCTCCGCCCCCTCTAGAAGTGCCGCATCAGCTGGGATCGACTTCAGATGGCCTCAGGATCGACCAGTCGATCGCGATCGACGTCCTGAGCACCCCTGCTCTACATCAACACAGCAGACGGAAAGACAAAAAACATTGTATATCCACAAGCTCTGCAGAACGCCAGCAACACCACACACCGACAACTCCACAGGACTTCAACATCCCACCCACCAGAACAACCCACAACAACACAGCCATGACCCCACCAAGACCATAAGTAACATCAATTCCAACCCTTACATACTCAGACTTCCTCGCATCTCCTAAATAGGGCACAGCAACGCGTGCCGGGTACAGCTAGTTACACTATAGGAATCTCTGTGGTCAACTTCTGCTGGATAGAATTCCACTGGAGCAGGGGGTGGGCAACCTACGGTCCGGGGGCCAGATGCGGCCCGGCAGCTGCTTCTATCCAACCCGGGCAGAAGCGCGTCAGGGGCGGGGCCAAGAGGAAGGGGTGCCGCTGCTGCCATGCCATTGCGGGCTTTATGGGGCAGAGTCTGTCTCCGGCAGACAGGCCGGAGGAGTGGCAGCTTCGGAGTGCCTGTCATCCCTGGAGGCGATCCGGGCCTGCGCAGGAGCACTCGCGACCTGCGGGGGCTGATCGCCGTGGCGAACCGGAAGACTTGATCGTCTTCCGGTTGCAAGGGCAAACAACTGCTCCCCCTGCAGGCCCGGATCACCTCTAGGGTTGGCAGGGCGATCAGCTGGGGAACGGCTGGGGGCGAGAGCGGGCAGAGGCCTGTAGCCTCCGATCGCCTGCTGCTCCGCTCTCTTCTCTTTTTTTGTCCTGGCGCGACGGAGGCAGAGAGAGGGCAGAAGGGAGGAAGGAGGAGGGAGGGAGGGAGGGAGGGAGGGAGGAAGGGAGGGAGGGAGGAAGGAGCAGGGAGGCGGCCAGGAAGACTTGCCTCCCACCCCAAGCGGGTCATGGAGGCTTCAGACGACGAGGGCGGAGAGTCTCACATTCAAAGAGTCCCCGCCTTCCTCCGAGCTCCCTTCGGAGCCCCCCTGGCGGGTGAGTGGCAGGCAAGCAGAGAGGGCGAGCAAAGAAGGCAGGCAGGCAGTCTCTCTGAGGCAGGCCACACACACGCTGGGTCCGCTTTGCAATCCTCTGGGCTGGGGTCATTGGGCCATTCCATCTTGGGATCCTTCTTCTCTTCAGGATGCCAGCCTCTATCTGGGTTCACATCTTGTCTTCTTGAATTTTATTTTATTTTAGTGGTTTTTATTATTATTTTATAATAATTTTATAATAATAATATAATAATATAATAAATAATATAATATAATATAATAATGTTATATTATATTATAATTTCAATATATTATAATGTCTATATATATACACTATAATATAATAATTATGATATTAATACTAATATATGAATATTTCTTGATATATTAATATGTTAATATTAATGAAGTGTAATATATAGTAAATATAGCAAATAAATAAATAAATAGGTGCGGCCCTCCATGATATTTTTTGGCTCTAGTGCGGCCCCTTGGAAAAAATAATTGCCCACCCCTGCACTGGAGGACCCAGAGATTCCTAGAGAAAACATTGCAATCAAATCTGTGAGTGATCAGTTTCACAGAAGACAAACCTACAAATGTCACAACACAGGTTCCCATGGAATGGAGCCATGACAAGTAAAGTAAATATATAAATAGTATTGTCATTGATTTTTTTAAAAAAAAATAATGTGTGCGTGTCAACTGTAAAATAAGATGCATGAAGCTGATTGGTCGGCCTACCCACGGGGAGCAGGCTGAGCCTGGGACTTTTATTTGCTGTTACATTTTTGTTCGGGCTTGAACTATGCAGTTGCTTGCAGAGAAGCAGAGAGAAAAGAGAGAAGCGGAGAGAGACAGAGTTTGGTGAGTGCTCTCACTTCATGAGTTGCTGGAGGAGTTTATCCACATGAACAAAGAAAGACCATTTTAAATCTCACATAAAAGGACACTATGTGAGTTGATGCAACTGATTACATTGTACATATGTTGTTCAGAACTACGAAGAGTAAACTATTTGTTCTTTACTGTTAATCTGCATAGCATATTTTCTTTCTCTGACAGTGTGTGGGCTGATCAAATGTGAACTGCACGTGGTTTGTTTTACATTACACCACAGAAAGCACTTGTTTTTATCTTACTACTTTAATCTGTACATGTGGCCCACTCATTGTCCTGTGTCATAAATGGTTTTATTTTATTGTAATTTTTATACTGATTGTTGTATCTTATAGTTTGTGTTCTATGTAATTGATTATGTTGCTTTTTGATTGATTTTATTGTGTTGTTGTGTTGATGGGCTTGGCCTCATATAAGCCGCCTTGAGTCCCCGTTAGGGAGATGGTGGCAGGGTACAAATAAAGTTTATTCTTATTATTTATTATAGTACAATGGGTTGAAAGCCATGCGCATGGGCCACTGATCCACATACAGTACACTAAATCTGGAGTGGGCAAAGCATGGAGGCCGGGTGCAGCCTTTGGGACCTCCAAATACTGCTCCCGAAACCTCCCAAACCCCAAAACCAATTTGTATTATTTAGGATTTTAGGATAATTGGTAAGCTGAAAGCCAGCCCAAATGAGACTAAAACACCCTGGCTGGCTTCTCCCAAGCCCCATCGAACTCACCAAACCACATCAGCCAACATGGCAGCTGGAAGTGATGTGACCTCATTTTGGATCCACTGAACTGTGTATACTGGTGTGAACCATGAGGTGGGAGCAGTGAAAAAAGTGGCCTCACCCAGTTGCCCACCCTAAACTAGACTGATATCTATATATGTAAAAAGAGAGATGCCATCCTAAGTAGCCTATAGACAACAAAACCACACAAGGCAGACACACCAAATCAGCCCCCCCCCCCCCCAAAAACCCTATAAGGTATGTTTACCACCCAGAAAAAAAATTAAACAACATGACCAAAAATACAAAAAAACAATTGGACTACAACTCCCATGATCCCCCACGCCACCGCCCTCTGGCAGTTTAGAGTGTCGGAATGTTGGTGGTGCTGGCCAATTAGAGGCATTATGCAAATACTCCCTCAGTTAGAATGTAGAGGCTGGGAGCCACTCCCCTCTGGCAGTTTAGAGTGTCTTAATGTTGGTGGTAGGGAGGAAGGGAGAAGAGGCAGGAGGACAGAGAGAAGAGAAAAGCTGAGGGATGAGGGGGAGAGGAAAGAAAGGAAGTATAAAAGGCAGGAAGGGATGTTACTGTTGGTCTTCGCAACATGCACACATGTATGTACATATAGACATGCACACATACATATATACATGCACTGAAATATACACATGCACACATACATACACACATCTGTACTTACACACATCTACACATATACATGCATATACATATACAAAAACACACATATACATAAGTACACACATATACACGCATATACATATACACATATACATAAGTACACACACATATACACACACACATGTACACATAGACAGAAATCCATATACAGTATATACATACATACACACACAAAACACATCTATATAGACTGGGACACAGGAAAGAGAAAAAGCCACAGCAGCGCGTGGCCGGGTTCAGCTAGTTCAGTATACAAATTGTGTAACAGAACCCCATATTTATGCAGTACTGAAGTATTGTAGGATCTTGGCTGAAGACAGTTGTCTTTGGAGGTTGTGTTTGTGTGGGTATGTGACAAGAAACATCGGCATCTACATTCCACATTCGAGGTGCTGTGGAAACCGTATTTGATATTTATGGAACTGGCTGTTCCCTGAAACCTTAGCTAATGAAATACTGCTTCCAGGCCACCATAATATGCAGGAATTCTCTATTTAGAAAGCAACAAGTGTCTTTTCATACCGCTGCACTTGGCTTGGTGGATTGCGTCGCCATTTGTTTTTCGCATGGAGCTCCACTTCCCATTATATTCGCAACGCCGGTAGTCCATAGGGTATGGGTACTGTCCAACTGGGCAACTGTATTGCAAAAGTGAGCCATTTTCCAGCACAGTATAGCTGCCGCCTATAATTGTGGCTGTTTCAGGGTCACAGTCAGCAGCATCAGTTGGATCTGGGGGGGAAACAAAAGTCGAAAGTTGAAAATCCATTGCAACCAGCAAGCCACTATCTATTCATAGTTATAGACTAACTTTCCTTCAGATCGACTGTTTACTGCAGTGGTTTCCAAACCTTTTTGGCCTACCGCCCCCTTTCCAGAAAAAAATTTACTCACTGCCCCTCTAGAAATTAATTTTTAATTTTTTTAATAGCAATTAAACAGAAAGATATATGTATCAATGCAGTGGTTCTCAACCTTTCTAATGCCGTGAGCCCTAAATAAGGTTCCTCATGTTGTGGTGACCCCCATCCATATTTTCGTAAATAATTTTGCTACTCTTATGAATTCTAATGCAAATATCTAGTATGCAGGATGTATTTTCATTGTTACAAATTGAACATAATTAAAGCATAGTGATTGATCACAAAACAATATGTTTGGAGGAGTATGGACAACGGATGATGGGATTTGCAGTACCTTCGACCAATTCAGACCACTGAGACCCCCATAAATTACAGAACTGGACCAAACTTGGCACAGAGAACCTCCATGACCAACAGAAAATACTGGAGTGGTTTGGGAGGAATTGGCGGTGATTTATGGGAGATGTAGTTCACCTACATCCGGAGCGAACTGAGAACCCAAACAACTATGGATCTGGACCAAACTTGGCACGAATACTCAATATGCCCAAATTTGAACACTGGTGGAATTTTGAGAAAACAGCCAGGCCCGGATTAAGGTCTTCGGCCGCCCGAGGCCAAGACGCCCTGCGCCCCCCCCCCCCCAGGGCGCAGAAAGCCACGCCCCCAGGGCATGGAAAGCCATGCCCCCAGGGCACGGAAAGCCACGCCCCCAGGGCGCTGCTGCACATGTGCGGCAGCAGCCCCGGGCATGTGGCTTCTGTGCCGCCGCCTCCTCCTGTAACCAGAAGGAGGGCCCGAGGAGGTGGACGGAAGGCACGCGGCACCGGCCCCATGGCTTCCGTCCACCTCGCGCCTTCCTTTCGGTCACGGGAGGAGCCAGGAGGAGGTGGACGGAAGGCGCGCGGCACCGTGGGGCTTCCGTCCGCCGCCTCCTCCACCTCCCGCGACCAAAAGGAGGGCGTGAAGAGGAGGGCGGGACTTTCCTTCCTCCTCCTCGTGCCTTCCTTTCGGTCGCGGTAGGTGGAGGAGGCAGCAGACGGAAGCCCCACGGTGCCGCGCGCCTTCCGTCCACCTCCTCCTGGCTCCTCCCGCGACCGAAAGGAAGGAGCGAGGAGGGAAGGGAAGTCCCGCCTCCTCCTCGCTGCCTGGGCTGCCCCCTTGCAAAGGAAGAAGGGGGCCAGAAGGAGGAGGAAGGGAAGCCCGCTGGTGGGCATGTGTGCGCATGCATGCATGCCCGCCGGTGGGGCAGAGCTTCCCTTCCTCCTCCTCGCCGCCTCCTTCCTTTGCAGGAGGCGGCCCAGGCGAGGGGAGCGCGCCATTCCCTCCTCCCCGCCCCCTCGCAGCGCTCCCCCCTCCCTCTCCTGACTCTCTCGGGAGAGGGCGGGGGGAAAGCGCTGCGAGGGGGCATTTTTTTGGGTTTTTTTAATTTTGGGGGGCCGAATCCGCTGCCCCCCCAAAACCTGCCGCCCGAGGCCATGGCCTCCTCTGGCCTTGTGGGTAATCCGGGCCTGAAAACAGCCCTTCTCATTTGGGAGTTGTAGTTACTTGGATTTATGGTTTGAATTCCACCAACAATGGAATTGAGCCAAACTTGGCACACAGAACCCCCATGACCAACAGAAAATACTGGAGGGCTTTGGAATGAATTGGCTCCGTCGGGGAAGGCTGCACTTTCTTCCGCGATGGCAGGGAGGCAGCCTTTGCACTGCACCTCGTGTGGGGGCCAAAGAAGAATTGGGCCGTGCAACGCCTCCTAAATGGCCAATTGTTCACCGCCCCCCAAATTCCCCTGAGTCTCCCACTGCCCCCTTGGATCACCTCACCACCCACCAGGGGGTGGTACCGCCCACTTTGAGAATCAGTGGTTTACTGCCTTGTCACTCTAGGAAAACATGAGATCCAGAGTTCATATGGGGAACCAGCTACCAAACCTGCCACCAAGTTACTCTTTCCTCTATCTATATATATAAAGGAAGAGTCGTCATGGAAAGACAGTCCCAAACAGAGAAACCTTACAACGCAGAGACACCAAAATTGCCAACAGAAATATGCCTCAGACAAGGTACGTTTGTAGCAAAGAAACTTTCCCCCCCAAAACCTAAAAGGCCCCCAAAACAACGAGTAAAAAAACCTACATTTCCCAGCATTCTCCGGGGCTGCCAAAGACTCTCCCAGCCTCTACATTCTGACAACATGATTGGCTGCCAATAAGGGCGGATTTGCATAACTCCTGTACTGGCCAGCCAACATGAACATTCCGACCCATAATAAACTGTCAGAGGAGGATAAGGCAAAGGGCTGAGGCACAAACACAAACACCCAATTCACTTCCAATTCACTTCCCACAGAAAATTTACACCCCTACAAATCACAGACCACGCCCAAAATTGACAGTAAGGCTTCATTAACTTAATTTCCCTGACTAGGCCTCACTTAATGGAATGCTGTTTACGCTCTGAATTGACAGTAAGGCTTCATTAACTTGATTCTCCCGACTACCCCTCAGCTCATTGCATATTGTGTATGGCCTGAATTGACAGTAAGGCTTCATTAACTTGCTGTTCCTGACTAGGCCTCAGCTCATGCGACATTGTGTATGGCCTGAATTTACAGTAACCTACCTTGGCACACAGAGCCCCTATGACCCACACTACATTCTACTGCAGTTTGGAGGAGGGTGGACCATGGATTATGGGACTCAGGCATGTAGCCAGGGGGGGGCTAAGGGGGCTTCAGCCCCCCCCAATTCTCAGGGTGGTCCGCAAGAAGGCCTTACTGGTACATTATTTAAACTGTTATGTTTATTCATATCATGATCTGATCATCATGCTCATTATATCCCACATTAATGGGGTTATTGGGATAACAATACAAAAGGTTTTCTAGGGTAGACCCTCTTCCACCCAGTCTCAGCCCTCCCGAACCAAACTCAGCCCCCCCCCCCGAACCAAAATCCTGGCTACGGCCCTGATGGGACTTGAAGTACCTCCATGGATAATGGGATTTGTAGTACTTCAAAACCCATCATTCCCCACAGACCACTGTGTCCAAGAACCAAGACCGATAAAGACCAAACTTGGCAAACAATGCACCCCATGACCCACACTCCATCCGACTGCAGATTAGAGGAGGACACACCATGGATAATGGGATTTCAAGTACATCCACTCACTTCCAAAGTACCCCACCCACACACGCATCAACCTCTACATCAACACAGCAGAAGGAAAGACAAAAAACATTGTATATCCACAAGCTATGCAGAACGTCAGCAACACCACACAACAACAACTCCACAGGACTCCAACATCCCACCCACCAAAACAACCCACAACAACACAGCCATGACCCCAACAACACCATAACTAACAACAACTCTAACCCTTACATACTCAGACTTCCTCGCATCTCCAAAATAGGGCACAGCAACGCGTACCGGGTACAGCTAGTACTAGATAAACTGTTTCTGTTAAGAAAGGCATCCACGAACAATTGGCATCTTAACATCTACAGATTAAAGAGCACTTGGAATAGAATAACAGAATCACAGTGTTGGAAGAGGCACTAAAGACCATCCAATCCAACCCTCTTCTGCCATGCAGGAATACACAATGATAGCATACCCAATAGATGGACAATTAAAGTGGTGTCAAACTGCATTAATTCTGCAGTGTAGGGAGCAACTACACTGCAGAATCAATGCAGTTTGACTCCACTTTAGCTATCATGACTCAATGTTATGAGATCTTGGAATCTTTTTTCCTGCATTTTAGCCATTCCACCACCATTGGAACGTAGCCTGGCATTTCCTTGATGAAGATTCCTAGGAGGATTCCTCAAAGCAGGAGTAATGGAATCACTTCCGTACCATTCCTAATTTGCTTCCAATATCGCAGTGAAATGGAACAAGATCTGGTTATTAAACTGTAGCAGAATAGGTAATGATTAATGGATTGTTTCAAGTAGGAAAATAAGTGATTTCCAAATGATGAAACAACAGCTCACTGTAGCACGGAGGGACTCAATGTGGCATCAACTTTATGATTTTGTGCAACTTGTATCTTTTAACTATACACTATACATATTTCCTATATACACTTTATATGACCTGCTTTATAAAAATGAGATAAAATGTAGCCTCAGAGACATTCAAACCTCAATTACCTCCGTTGCAATCTGCCCTGGAGTCCTCCTGGGGAGATAGGGAGGAATATAAATAAATTTGTGAGACCTCACAATCTCTGAGGATGCCTGCCACAGATGCAGGCGAAACATCAGGAGAGAATGCTTCTAGAACATGGCCATAGAGCCTGAAAACCCACAATAACCCATAAAAAAGTTTTTTAAAAAAGTTTAATTATTACCCTGCTGGAATAGGAAGGTTGGGCAAATCTCTCTGGCCATTTCTTAATCCAGATAACACTATGTAACACAGTGTTTCCCAATTGTTTTTGAGCCACGGCACATTTTTTACATTTACAAAATGCTGGGGCACACCACCAACCAAAATGACACAAAATGACACTCTAACACAGTAATACATACAGTTAATATGTTTTTAAATGTATTTATACACTCAGTGTGAAACCTGGGCCTGTTTCGATGAACACAACATAGATATCCTGGCAGGAATGGCAGAAAGACACAAAATTCCCACGCAGAACTCCCATAACCAATGCTATAAGAGTTTGGTGGGCATTGACCTTGAGTTTTGGAGTTGGAGTTCACCTATATCCAGAGAGCACTGTGGACTCAAACAATGTTGGATCAGGACCAAACTTGGCATGAATACTCAATATGCCCACATGTGAACACAGATGGAGTTTGGGGAAAATAGACCTTGACATTTGGGAGTTACAGTTTTTGGGATTTATAATCAAAGAGCATCCTGAACTCTTGCAACAATGGAATTGAACCAAACATGGCATATTGAATCTCATTACCAACAGAA
This sequence comes from Anolis apletophallus, assembly GCA_030556195.1. Lineage (NCBI taxonomy): Eukaryota > Metazoa > Chordata > Lepidosauria > Squamata > Anolidae > Anolis > Anolis apletophallus. Next base: position 194,531,028 of record JARBWK010000001.1, on the reverse strand, counting down.
AGTACTGAAAGGGTTTGCTTGGGAATTGACCTTAAGTTAGGAAGTTGTAGTTCACCTGCACCCAGAGAGCACTGTGGACTCAACAATGTTATGTTATGTTGTTGTTTGTTTTCTATCCATAATCACAATGTTGGAAGGAGGCTCACCACTTTAAGGTCCCTAAAACAGGCATGGGAAAACCTCGTCCCTCTGGGTGCTTTGGACTTCAACTCCCACCATTCCTAACAGCCTGAGGCCCTTTCCTGCTTAAGTGGCTGAGGGGGGAAGTTTGCCCATGCCAGCTTTCGACAGAGACCTCTTCCTCCCCCCTTCCCCTTTGCGACCTTTCTTCCCCCTCCTGCCAAACACTTACTTTTTCTTCTACACTGCCGCTTCTGTCGCCATTTTGATCCGAGGGGGCAACGTGAGCGTGTTCAGGAGGGGAGGGGGGAGGAAGACATGACCCGTGCGGGCGCTACTGCCCAGGTTCGCCCCAGAGCAAAGCGAGGCAAAGCGAGCAGAGCGAGGCTGGGAAGAAGGGAGCCCGAGTGGAGAAGAAAAAGTGTTTGGCAGGAGGGGGAAGAAAGGGTATTGGAGGTTCCAATTTCCCACGGCACACCTGATGATCGCTCACAGCACACTGGTTGGGAAACACTGATGTAACACAATCTTTGTTCCTGGGTTATAAATGCCATTTCCTAATTGGTTCTATAATTTTTTAAAAATGGGGGAAAGTTTATTCAACTGTACAAATGTTGTTTATGTGTGACATCCTGCAGCACATTTCACTATAGTTTTTCAGTAAATATCTCGAGTCTCAACCAATTCAACATAGTTTATGGCATCACAAAAATGAAGGTTCTGGAATATAACAACTATTTTCAAAGTAAGTACCACACAATTAAATAGGAAATGACACTTTTGAAACTAGGAACAGATTCCCCCCCTCAAATTTTGTTGCATAGTGCAACCATCAGGTTCACTGTAGATATAGAAAGATAAGTGATCTCCAGTGCCAGCCAGAGTAGCCCAAATATTTTTGTGTGACTTCCCTGAAGCACAGAGCCTGCTGCCCCCTGTGGAAACAGAGACTTACAAATATGTACATTTGTTAACTCTTTTGACAACCCACCCCTTGATTGCCCAGGAGCAGCACCTTTGTTTCTGAGTTCTGCATCTTTGTTTCCTGAGCCCCGTATTGTTGTTTGTCGCAGTGAAAAATATTATTCCACCCTGCTGCTTTCGGACTCTAACATTACAATAACTCACAGTGTTGCTAAGTTCTGTGCTGCTGCTCTTAAAATCAGACGGATGATGATTGACACCATAAGGCAACAATAGCCTGTCTTTTAAGATGTATTTTTGTGTTGATTTCTAATCTAGTTTTGAATGACTATTTGCTGGGGAGTTGTCCTTCTCCTCTTGGGGCGCTTGTGCCCGCTTTGTGCTGGTTGATGACCGTAATAAAGTTTTGTTGTTGTTGTTTGTCATGTTACTGGACAGTTGAGCTAATCAAAACTTCATCAACATATCACTAGCATTGTCTTCTCCAGTTTCCCACCCTCCTAGGGGGCATCCCAACAACCGATTGGTCCTTTGCCTGACCAATCCCCAGCCATCATTCTCCCCACCAAGGGAATTCTTGGCTGGAAGCCATGATATCAGTGGAGCCTTCAGCCAATCATGATGCAGATTCTAGCCAGCCTCTTTTCTGGCCAATCAGAGGAGGGAGTGGGAGGTTTGAATGGCTGTCAGAACTGCATAAGATGTCTTGCGTTTCTTGTATATTTTTGAAGCAAATTGCTTGTACTTTCATCCTATTTGGCCGAATTGTAATAAACCTTGTCCACAATCTGGTGTGTTGTTTCTCTATCTTGGCCCTTCTGGTTTCAGCATACACCCACCGGACATAGATCCTCTTATCCGTGGTCCTAGCTAAATCACTATAGAACAGTGTTTCTCAACCTTGCCAATGCCACAACCCCTTAATATGGTTGGGTGACCCCCAACCATAAAATCATTTTCGTTGCTACTTCATAACTGTAACTTTGCTACTGTTATGAATCATTGTGTAAAATATCATATGTATTTTCATTCACCGGACCATATTTGGCACAAATACTCGATACACCCAAGTTTGAATACTGGTGAGGTTGTGGGGGGTGATTTTGTCATTTGGGAGGTGTAGTTGCTGAGATGTATAGTTCACCTACACTCAAAGAGCATTCTGAACTCCACCAATGATGGAGTTGAACCAAACTTGGCACACAGAACTCCCATGTCCAACGGAAAATACTGGAAGGATTTAGTGGGCATTGACCTTGACTTTTGGAGTTGTAGTTCACCTACATCCAGATAGCATTGTGGACTCAAACAATGGTGGAGCTGGACCAAACTTGGCATGAATAGTCAAGATGCCCAAAGGTGAACACTGGTGGAGTTTGGGAAAAATAGACCTTGACATTTGACAGTTGTAGTTTCTGCGATTTACAGTTCACCTACAATCAAGAAGCATTCTGAATCCCACTGATGATAGAATTGGGCCAAACTTCCCATACAGAACCCGCATGACCAATAGAATATAATGTGTTTTCTTATGGTCTTTGGTGACCCCCTCTGACACCCCCTCGTGACCCCCCATAGGGGTCCCGACCCCCAGGTTGAGAAACACTGCTATAGAACAGTGTTTCTCAACCAGTGTGCCGGGGCACACTAGTGTGCCGTGAGCGATCATCTGGTGTGCCGTGGGAAGTGGAACCTCAGGAAAAGGGGGAGTCTAGTGTGTTGAAGTATAAAATCCCTAAGAAACCTACCTCGATAAAGGCACAAAATTACAAATACCCCTCTCTCCCCACCCGTTGTCTATTTGGTCTCTCCCTCCATGCATTGGGAAGGCCCGCCTCCTTTCCCCAAGTAGAGACCTCCTCATGCCTCCTGGGGTTCTGTGGGAAGTTTGGCCCAGTTCTATCATTGGTGGGGTTCAGAATGCTCTTTGATTGTAGGGGAACTATAAATCCCAGCAACTACAACTCCCAAATGTCAAGGTCTATTTCCCCTGAACTCCATCTGCATTCATATTTCGGCATATTGACTATTCATGCCAAGTTTGGTCCTGATCCAACATTGTTTCAGTCCACAGTGCTCTCTGGGTATAGGTGAACTACAACTCCAAAACTCAAGGTCAATGCCCACCAAACTCTTACAGCATTTTCTCTTGGTTATGGGAGTTCTGTGTGGGAAGTTTGTGTCTTTCTGCCATTCCTGCCAGGATATCTATGTTGAGTTCATCGAAACAGGCCCAGGTTTCCCACTGAGTGTATAAATACATTTAAAAAAACATATTAGCTATATGTATTACTGTGTTAGAGTGTCATTTTGTGTCATTTTGGTTGGTGGTGTGCCCCAGGATTTTGCAAATGTAAAAAGTGTGCCGCGGCTCAGAAAAGGTTGGGAAACACTGCTATAGAATGATGCTGGACAATCTAGAAATTTTGAAATTATGTTTATCAAAGTGAATCTATGGTCATTGTCCAGCAGAAGGTGACCACAGAACCACTCTGGAGGACTTAGAGATTTCTAGAGAGATCATAATAAAATCTGAATTTCTCTGAGGAAAGGAATGGTGCAATATTGACACGTCCTAAACATAAGGAAATTCCAAAATGATACTACGGGCTCCATTTTTATCAGTGTCCCTGCAGTCGATTGCATAATAAATGTTTCATATCTCATGGGGTTTGGTTCCAGGACACACAAACACACCCCTTCCATGGATACTAAAATCTATGCATATTCAATGGTGATGAAAAATGGAGAACTTTCTATACAACCCTGAACAACTCAAACAAGTGCTGGAGAGAACCTGAGGATATAGCTAATATCAGCAGAATGCTCAAAATACAATGAGATCAAGTTTGCTTTTTAAATTTTTGACTCAAATATTTTTTGAGTCTATGGGTCAATCTGTGGATGCAGTACCTGCAGGTATGGGGGCCAACTGTATAATGGTTAATGTAATTTCTGCTTTCGTTTCCTAAATACAATACTCCCTAAATGAACAGAACCGAAAGCTAAACTCTGTACTGAATTACTTTTCTTTTTCTGTTAGAACAGCAACCAAGCAAAATAAGTAAAGACATCAACCTACACCAAAAAAAAATCAGATTTTTTTGGTCTAATTATGCATCAAATCAAAACGTGCCAGTAAAACCAAACCAAGCCAGGATAATCCATGGCAAAAAAACCCCAAATTTCCTTTTATGCTTTGGATGGATGGGTATTTACTTATATTTATTGCACAGCATTGAATGTCTGCTGATTTTGTTGTTTACCACCCTGGGTCCCTTTGGGGAGATAGTGTCAGATTATTGCATTTTGAATAGCAATTCATGAGTCAGCACAAGATATATTTTCGCAGTTTGAGATGACCTGCAGTGTGACATGTTTGACACCAGATGGCGCTGTCTCAAGACTGCTAAATGGAACCTTGAGGAATTTCCGTTACAAAGTGACAGTTGGGATTTGTCAGTTGGGATTGAATATCTGTGAGGAAAGGATGTTTAGAAAGGTAGCTGTGATGGCTGTTGTTTTTCGATGTTTTGCCAGTTATTGTTAAATACAATTCAATACAAAGTTATATATTTACCTTGTGAATTGAATGAGAGTTTCATTATTCACACAAACAGAGACTGGAGTTTTAGGGCCGATGGGGAATTAAACTTCTATATTTCTGTTGCCTATCCGCTGTGACATAAATACTCGACGCCGAAGAGATAGGACAGTATATAAATGGTGATGATGATGATGAGTGGCAAATCATGGAAAGGATCATAGGATAATCCTTCTGTCATTATACTGCACCACTGCATCCAAAAATTCCAAAACATTCCCAAATCCAAAACAGTCAACATGTGTGGTTGTCATAGTGACCTCTTCGCTTTCTGATAGTTCAGTGCACACAAATTTTGTTTCATGCACAGAAGTATTAACAATCTATATATATAAAATGACCTACATACCTCCCAGCACCCCAAAAACGATCCCCAAAAAATGCCAACCCCGGCCACTTCGCTGCCAGCGCGAACGTTTAGAACGTTCGCACATGGCAGCCAGAGCGCCTCCTCCGCCTCCTCAGGAAGAGCGGCGGCGGGGGGGGGGACCTGGAAGGAGGAGGGGAAACCGGCTCCCCCCCCCCCGCCCCTCCCACCTCCTTCCGCACCCCCGCCGCCGCCGTCCCGGCAGCTTCCCTCCCACCTCCGCCAGGATCGGGACCCCCGGTTCTCTCCCGATCCCTGAGGAGGCAGGAGGGAAGCTTTTCCCGGGCACCTCTTTTCCCTCCTCTCCCCGCCCCTCCACCTCCTCCAAAACACCCTCCCACCCCGACTCCCCTTCACCCCGCCCTCCTCCTCCTCCCTCCCACCCCACCCGCGCCCCCGACTCCTTACCTGCCGCATCCCTCGCCGCCCGGTTCCAAAGCCTGGCGGGGGTCCGGGCAGGAGGCGGGACACGCCTCCCCCCTCCCGCGCCCCTCCCACCTCCTCCCGCGCCTCCCCGCCGCCCGGTTCCGAGGCCTGGCGGGAGGGGCGGGGCAGGAGGCGGGACATCCCTCCCCCCTCCCTAGCCCCTCCCACCTCCTCCCGCGCTCCTCCCCGCCGCCCGGTTCCGAGGCCTGGCGGGAGGGGGCGGGGCAGGAGGCGGGACATCCCTCCCCCCTCCCTAGCCCCTCCCACCTCCTCCCGCGCTCCTCCCCGCCGCCCGGTTCCGAGGCCTGGCGGGAGGGGGCGGGGCAGGAGGCGGACATCCCTCCCCTCCCTAGCCCCTCCCCACCTCCTCCCGCGCTCCTCCCCGCCGCCCGGTTCCGAGGCCTGGCGGGAGGGGCGGCGGCAGGAGGCGGGACATCCCTCCCCTCCCTAGCCCCTCCCACCTCCTCCCCCGCTCCTCCCGCCGCCCGGTTCCGAGGCCTGGCGGGAGGGGCGGCAGGAGGCGGGACATCCCTCCCCTCCCTAGCCCCTCCCACCTCCTCCCGCTCCTCCCCGCCGCCCGGTTCCGAGGCCTGGCGGGAGGGGCGCAGGAGGCGGGACATCCCTCCCTCCCTAGCCCCTCCCACCTCCTCCCGCGCTCCTCCCCGCCGCCCGGTTCCGAGGCCTGGCGGGAGGGGCGGCAGGAGGCGGGACATCCCCCCCCCTCCTAGCCCCTCCCACCTCCTCCCGCGCTCCTCCCGCCGCCCGGTTCCGAAGCCTGGCGGGAGGGGCGGGGCAGGAGGCGGGGGGGCGGCAGGAGGCGGGAGAGAGAGGGAAAGAGACTCCGCGCCCCGGGTCCAGAAACAGCTGGGAGGCGGAGGAGGGAGGCAGCGGAGGGGCTCACGGCCCCGCCTTCCCGGTGGCGAAGGTCCCCTTCGGCCCAGTGATGCCGAAGGTCCCCTATCGGAGGAGAAGGAGGAGGAGGACACAGCAGGCACCACACCACACACACAAAAGCCACAGCGAAGCGTGGCCAGGTCAGCTAGTATTGTATAAAATCTTTCTCAAGCTATGTGTACATACAAAACATAAATTGATTTTGTGTCCCATCCACAAGATATGCAAGGCTAATTGGCTTTTGTAAATGCAGATATGCCCAAAATCTGAGGGAAAATTCCAAATCCAAAAAAACTTCTCATCCCAAGCACTTCAAACAAGGGATATTCAACCTGCATTGGTATTATACGTGGCATCAGTTTACGCATAAGATATCTGATATTAATAAAAACTATATTCTGTACGTTAAGTGCTGATCTGATCATGCACATTAGGCAGGGTCAACTACGGTTAGCAAGTGGATGAGAGACCATCGATGAGTACCAAGTGCTGTAGGCTCAGTTTCAGAGGAAGGAACAAGAAACACCACCTCTAAGGTTTCACCTAATGAAATTCAAGGGGGTTGGCAGAAGCTGACAGGTGACACAGGCTTCAATCTACACTGCCATATAATGCAATCTAAAACTGCATTATATAGTCAATGAAAACCCATATAGCTGCCCTGAACTTTATATAATAATAATAATAATAATAATAACTTTATTTCTATACCGCTCTATCTCTCCGATGGGGGCTCAGGGCTGTTTCCAACATCACCAAAACATACAGAGTAAACAGCATAACATAAAATTAACAAAACAACACAAGCATATATCATAGATATAGATATAGATATAGATACACACACACACACAAATCCTGCCTGTTCAGAGCAATTAAAATGCCAGGCCGAGGCTAGTGCAAATTCAAAATATGAGGGGGACGGGAAATTAAGTACAGTGCTATAACAGGCTAATAGCAATAGCAGGTACGGGTCTGTGGCTGCTCATTTCCAGGGCCTATTAGAGGGATGACCGGGGTAATACATAGGAAGTATAAGGCCATATTCAACAATGCTTGGCGCTGGGTTAGAACTGGTCATTTTCAAAGGCTTGTTGAAACCACCAGGTCTTCAAGCTCTTACGAAAGGAGGGGAGAGATGGGGCCTGTCTTCCCTTGAAAGGGCGTTCCAGAGGCAGGGGGCCACCACCAAGAAGGTCCTCTCTCTCATCCCCATCAACCGTGCTTGTGACGGAGGTGGGAGCAAGAGGAGGGCCTCCCCGGAAGATCTTAAGAGTTTCTGCCGGTTCATAGAAGGAGATGCAATTGCGAAGATAGGCAGGGCCCGAACCTTTTAGTGTAGATACAGCCATACGGAGAAAAAAACATCCAGTAACTATAGATACTGGGTTGTAGGTTTTTCGGGCAGTATGGCCATGTTCTAGAAGCATTCTCTCCCAACGTTTCGCCTGCATCTATGGCAGGCATCCTCAGGGGTTGTGAGGTCTTCGGCAATATAGATACAATATGGAATATAGATACTTTGACAATATATGAGGGCAGGTCAATAAGTCTGTGACTTTTTGAATGAAACACAGGTTTTTGGATAAAAAATCATTTTATTTTTCAACGTGGTCTCCTTTGAGCTCTATACACTTTGTCCAACGTTTCTCCAATTTTTTATCCCTTCCAAAAATAAGATTTGTCAAGGTCATCAAAATAGGTATTTGTTTGTGAGATTATTTCAAAAACTCATCCATATTGCGGTTTAACAACGCCAAACACTCCTGCGAAATTGTCACACGATTGCGTTTGTGGTCGATTGTGAGCGAACGCGGCACCCATCTTGCGGAAAGCTTTCTCATACCAAAGTGATCATTTAAAATTGAAACCACTGAGCCATGTGAGAGGTCTATGGCTTCCACAATCTCTCGCACTTTCAATCTCCCATTGGCCAACACCATATCGTGAATTTTTTTCAATTGTTTCGGGTATAGAGACCTCAACTGGGCATCCATAATGTTCGGCATCTTCCGTGCTTGTACGGCCACAACAAAATTCAGTAAATCACTTTTTTACCATTGAAATAGATGGTGCAGAGTCCCCATAGCATTTATGAAGCTTAGCCTTAGTTTGAGTGATGGTTTTTTTCCGCAAAAAAATAATGCTTAATGAGCACACAAAATTCACTTTTTTCCATTTTCTCCTCAAATCGCGCAGTAGTCTGCTATCAATGGCTGTCAAACGCAAACTAAATGACGCAGCTTGTTCAAATTTTGACAGGAATCAACTGACAGGTGCCTGTTGACAGGAGCAGTATTGCTCTTTCAGTTAAGAGGTACACCGCCCTCGGGGAGTGGCAGCATACAATCCAAGTAATAAATAATAAATAAATAAATTCAAAAAGTCACAGACTTATTGACCCGCCCTGGGGGGCCCTTCGACAATATAGAGACTGTCGCTGGAAACTCCAGCAAGCATTTACCATCCTTTTCAACTCTTCTACATCCAAATAGTCCTAAATGAGTACTTCCAGCATCAGCTCATGGAAACACTTCCCATTTTTGCCTTCAGATATTTACTGATTCTTTTTGGGAGCTGTGCACCCTCTGATAGCTCTGCCATTATCCCTGGGATATGTTGGCTTACCTGTCCAAAATGCCAAAAGTGCCACAAGGATGCAGGCAAAGGGGTGAAGTTGCTGCATTTTGGGTTCTGCCTTCAGCACACCTCCTTGCTTCAGTGGTGGCAGGACCAATGCAGTCCTGCTGATTTCTGATACTGCTGGCCTTCCTCTTCAAACATTCATTGCTGCGTAACTCCACCCCAAGTGAAACAGCTGAGTTTTGGGAAATGGCATAAATATAGATTAAGCAACTCCAGGGCGGGGTGAAGGCAAGTTGGATATTGGCCTGCAGGTGGACAGAGAGCTAGCAGAGACCCTGCGGAAAGGAAATGAGAGAAATATCCAAATGTCTTGGAGGCAATTAAGCAGGGAAATCCCCCAGTATAGACACACCAAAGTTTTGTAAATGTGCACATTTTGGAGACTTCTCAGAGGATATGAGTGGGTCACGTCCTCAGCATTTTTGCATGGATCAGGGCCAAGCTCCGTGAACCCCATCCCTGCTCCTCCCCCCTGTGTTTGCTTTTTTGAATGAGACAATATTTATTCAGTTGAATTTCCTCATTTTATTAGGCATCAGTGTAGCAGGAAATTCAATTCTTCAGAAGTAAGCCATTGATTGCTATCAAAGGGCAGCTTGGGGTTGCCAGGTGGAGAGAAAGCGTCAACATTCAAACTGGTTCTTCTTCAAAAAAAGAGCTCTGGTATCCACAGAGAAAAAAGGACTTGGGGTACCTGTACACCAGCGTTTCTCAACTTGGGGGGTCGGGACCCCTGGGGGGGGGGTCACAAGGAAGTTTCAGAGGGGTCACCAAAGACCATCAGAAAACATATATTTCTGATGGTGTTAGGAACCCCTTTGACACAAAGGGGTGGCTGAAACACGTAAACAAACTGCAGAGAAAGGGGCAGCACTTAAAGGCTAAATACAATAGGTGCATAGAGCATACAAATACACACTCCAAGTATGGCTAAATTGATGTATATAATATAACTGTAAGCACCGACAACAGATATATGAATAAACAAGTCAATATTCTTATAGGTAATAATACATATGTGAGGCAGGAGCTTACATACAAGTAAGCAAAGACGCAAAATTAAGGAGGACAGTTCCTCTCAAAGTCAAAATGGGGATGAAATAATATAATCCGATATATAATGTCCAAAAATAAAAAAATATCAATCCACAATCATCAAAGATCCAAGGGAGACGTCCAGTGGTCAACGAGTAAGGCTAATGCTGGCGCGCGGGGTCGTTTCAAAAAGGGGGTGTATAAAGCCTGACTGGCACAATAGCAGAGAGAATAAAGCCAAACTTATTTGAAAAATAATTCAATCACAGCGGTTCTTTACACCATAATTCATTATATTCATTAACCCATGGGGATTCGCATTTTAAATCAATTATCCAGTTCCTTTCCAAGGTTAGCAGCCTGCGTTCCTTGGAAAGGAACTGAATAATTGATTTAAAATGCGAATCCCCATGGGGATTGAATGAAAAATTTGTGACATTCTATTGTAATCAGGTGTGATTAATGATTATCTGTATCTTTAAGTATCCGTACCGTTACCCCAAGCTTCTGTCAGTTGTACCGACCCGCAGGCCTATGATATGCTTGTGTTTGATACTCCAAGGTCAGTACTTATGTGTATACATACTACTTGTTAGCCCATTTTGTAATGTACATATATGTGTGACCTGTATGTTGCAGTTCCCCTCGGTATGAGTATTAGTTTGCTACATATTGCTTGCACTAAAACAGGATGTAATTCAAATCGAATTGTTGATAATGATGTATGATATAACTGATGATATATAGTGCTGCCTGTTGCCTTGACTGTATTTAACTGTTATCTATTTGTAACAGTTTGCCTTATAATACTTTGTTTATAGAACATAATCCTTGTTATCAAAAACACTTATAATATATATTTGGTTACACAGTGATCCACAAACAGATGTTCCTGCATACTCCCGGTCCCGATGAAGCTACTGCGAAACGGAGCTTGCGCATGGGATTTATAGTCCGCCGACCGAAACGAAGCGACTAGAACATTTGAAATCGGATTATAATTTACGAAGGATATTTACCTATTGATTTTTGCCGCGCGGGGTCGTTTCGCCCGGAGGCTTCATCAGGACCAGGGGCGTGATCCACACATTCTTCTAAGAAGTGTCTCGCAGCCAGATAGTCACACTGGAGTATAATAATGAAATATAATTGTAAAAATACATGCTTTATAATGAAGGTTCCCTTGTGAGGACAGCCTGGGTCATATAGGAAAATACATACATTGTTAAACAAGCAGGAGTGGTAAGTTTACATACCAATGAGCAAGGAAACAGGTGCTCCGCAAATCAAGCAGTATCTGTGGATACCGGGCTAAAAGCCTTGAGGTTACTGAGAGCCTTAGTTATATACTATAAGGGCAGGTGCAATGTTTAAATCAGTAATTCATTGATTGAGCCACCCTAAAGGTGGCTCACATTGAAGGTTAAAAATCCATTTATTTTCGAGTTGTAGTAAAAGGTGCTTAATGTTAGAGTGGGGTTGAGGGCAAACTCTCCCTAGTGCCAACACAGAGAAATCTTCACAAGAATGATTACAATTCTTAAAATGCATGTATAAAATGGAATTATCATACCCTGTGCGGAAGCGTGATCTATGCTCGCAAATTCTAATACGGAGTTCCCTCATTGTTTCCCCCACATAAAGGCCCCCACAACTGCACTTTAAGCAATATATTATATCAGAACCTGGGCTACCTGTAATTCTAAGAATATAATATATTGCTTAAAGTGCAGTTGTGCAGTGACTCAGGGGGTGTTTGCAGATGCGGAGGCTTTCCTTCTCCGCTTCGCGCGACTGTCTCAGCCTGCCAGTTGGAATCCCTGGGCAGGCGTTGCCTGGAAACCACAGAGCAGCCCTCTTCCTCTCCTCAACTCTGCCAATGGCACAGTCCCGTATCACCCCTTCCTTCCAAGAGACCTGTTGGATTGGAAGGAGCAATACAGGACTGCGCCATGGACGGAGTTGAGGAGAGGAAAGGGCTGCATGCTGCAGTTTCCAGGCAGCGGCTGCACGGGGTTTCCAACTGGCAGGCGCACACTCATGCGCTTGCAAGTTGGAATCCCGCCACCGCCCCCTTACAGGGCTTCAGTGCCCCCCAAATTCTCCTGAGCCTCCCACCGCCCCCTTGGATCGCCTCACCGCCCACTGGGGGGTGGTATCGCCCACTTTGGGAACCATAGATCTACACAGTAGAATGAATGCCATGAGTCAATGTCATGGAATTATAGATGTTGTAGTTATGCAAGGTCTTTTGCCTTCTCAGCTAGAGGTGCCTCACTAAATCACAACACCCAGGCCTCCATATCACTGAGTCATGGCTGTTAAAGTGGTATCAAACTGCATTCATTCTACAATGTATGTATGTATGTATGTATTTATTTATTTATACATCAAACTTGTATACCGCCACTCCCCGAAGGCTCGGAGCGGTTTACAACAGTTTGAGTCAGCACAACAGCAACATCAAACAAGACAATACAAAGTGAGGGGAGGACAGGAGGGGTAGGGAAAGGGGAAGGGGAGTACAGGGTAAGAAGCCCAAGCGGCGATAACCAACTAAGGCACCATCCTGCCATCAAAAGATGGCAGGCGAGGAGGCCCCAGCAAGATCACCGGTACCCGGGTGCAGGCAGGAGACGGCGCCCGCAGACTTCCGTATGGCTGTCTGCGTTGGGGGTTCCGACCCACCCGCAGAGTGTCCTCACCGTCCCTCGTAGTAGCCGAGTATGTCTCTCGGAGCTCTGACTGCTTGTGGCAGGAGCTCCAGAATGTCCTGGTTAGAAAGGTTCTCTGGGGCCTAAACACCCTCGGTGTGGGGCGCCCCTTCTCCAGCGAGCCAGTGGGAGGCCTGGCTCTGGAGGCTCGACCCTCTCGAAGGGTAGATGTCCTCCAGGTTTAGCTTTTTTGCGGAAATTATCTGGGGGGTTTTCTTCACCTTCGGGGTGAGAAGGGCGGCATATAAATGTCGTAAATAAATAAATAAAAATAAATAAATATGCTGAAAAGTAGTCCATTTTGCCAGTAAGGAGTGTTATTTCCTTTCTTGCTTTTGTTCATTAGCTTTTCAAAAAAATCTCATTAATCATTAACAATGTAATTGTGTTCAATAACCAGTCCCCTGGAGATGAAAAAGAGACAGGGACAGAGAATCCATTATTTCATCTCATAGATGTGACCCTTTTATATTCTTTGCCATGATCAAGTCCAAAGTGCATGCCTTGTTTGAATAGCGGAAAGGTCAACATCCTTCTCTTAACCCACGTTGCTCTTGCTTGAATCTTCTTTTGCTTTGGCACATTAGGGAGTAATGGGAAAAGATTACTTAGGGTCGATTAGTGTGGAATATCCACTGCATGCATTCACTCTTCTGACAATTTCTGGAAGTGCTTAGTTTCATAAGTGAGAGTTGACAACCTTTTTCTGACTACAGAACTACTTCCAGAATTCTCCAAACCACTTATTCCCAGATGTGGTTGTACTAAATTTTACTGTTTTGTGTGCATTGGGGATGGCAAATGAGGACATTTCTTGCCTAATAAAAAATTCTGCCACCAAAATGCCTTCATTTTGTCCCCTGAAATCCTACTCCTGGCTGTACCTGAGCACCAGGTTATCTCTATAACTTTTAACTTGGGATTCATTTGGAGCAGGGGTGCTCACACTTTTTCAGCAAGTCCCAAAGATCACCTGCCCAGAAATGTAAAACGTATAACTATTTTCTTATTTATTTATTTATATTTATTATTCATTTTTATGTACCGCTCCTTCCAGCAGGCTCGGGGCAGTTTACATAAAATGAAGTTATAAAACATCAACATTTCAATTTAATAACAACAATATAAAACAGAGCATAAAGATACATCCAACCACCCCATTTCTCCCACACTGCCATATTACCACACATATTATCAGCCAGAAAGTAAGAAGAGAGGCTTTTGAACTGCAAGGCAATTTAATACTCAGCAAGGTAAACAAAGGGGCATGCATAAATACATCCAACCACCCCATTTCTCCCACACTGCCATATTACCACACATATTATCAGCCAGAAAGTAAGAAGATAGGCTGTTGAACTGCACGGCCATTTAATACTCAGCAAGGTAAACAAAGGGGCATGCAAAAATACATCCAACCACCCCATTTCTCCCACTGCCATATTACCACACATATTATCAGCCAGAAAGTAAGAAGATAGGCTGTTGAACTGCACGGCAATTTAATACTCAGCAAGGTAAACAAAGGGGCATGCAAAAATACATCCAACCACCCCATTTCTCCCACACTGCCATATTACCACACATATTATCAGCCAGAAAGTAAGAGGAGAGGCTTTTGAACTGCAAGGCCATTTAATACTCAGCAAGGTAAACAAAGGGGCATGCAAAAATACATCCAACCACCCCATTTCTCCCACACTGCCATATTACCACACATATTATCAGCCAGAAAGTAAGAAGAGAGGCTTTTGAACTGCAAGGCCATTTAATACGCAGCAAGGTAAACAAAGGGGCATGCAAAAATACATCCAACCACCCCATTTCTCCCACACTGTCATATTACCACACATATTATCAGCCAGAAAGTAAGAAGATAGGCTGTTGAACTGCACGGCCATTTAATGCTCAGCAAGGTAAACAAAGGGGCATGCAAAAATACATCCAACCACCCCATTTCTCCCACACTGCCATATTACCACACATATTATCAGCCAGAAAGTAAGAAGATAGGCTGTTGAACTGCACGGCCATTTAATGCTCAGCAAGGTAAACAAAGGGGCATGCATAAAAACATCCAACCACCCCATTTCTCCCACACTGTCATATTACCACACATATTATCAGCCAGAAAGTAAGAAGATAGGCTGTTGAACTGCACGGCCATTTAATGCTCAGCAAGGTAAACAAAGGGGCATGCAAAAATACATCCAACCACCCAGGGCCGTAGCCAGGATTTTGATTCGGGGGGGGGGGCTGAGTTTGGTTCGGGGCTGAGACTGGGTGGAAGAGGGTCTACTCTAGCAAACCTTTTGTATTGTTATCCCAATAACCCCATGAATGTGGGATATAATGAGCATGGTGATCAGATCATGATATGAATAAACATAACAGTTTAAATAATGTACCAGTAAGGCCTTTTCGCAGACCACCCTGAGAATTTCGGGGGGGGGCTGAAGCCCCCTTAGCCCCCCCTGGCTACATGCCTGCAACCACCCCATTTCTCCCACATTTCCATATTCCCCAACATATATTTCTCAAGGAACATAGCAAGCAGAGAGGCTTTGGAGCTAAAAGGCCATTTTTAAACATAAGAACATAAGAACATAAGAAGAGCCATGCTGAATAGGACCTCAGCCCATCTAGTCCAGTATTCTGTATCACACAGTGCCCCCCAGTTGTACACGGGGATCTTGAGCAGAAGGGAGGGCAAAACCCTAACCTGCTCCCAACCCCCCACAACCAGTACCCAGGGAAATCCTGCCTACCTCAACCAACTCCGAGGTGGCACTTGAATGTCCTTCATTAAAAATAAACAAAGAGACATGCCACAGAACAATCAAGCACCCACCCCAAAGTAAAAAGACCGACCTTTGAGATGCGGTAAGGAAATGACCCCAAAGCGTCCTTGTTCTTCTCCGTCGTTGCTCCTATTTCCACGCAGCCAGCATGCGTGCCGCCTCCAAGAGCTCACGAGAAGTCCGAGAGGCAGAATGGGCGCTTCTGCGCATGCGCGCGGGGCCAGCCATGCATCGCGTCATCCAGGCCCGCCCCCTTTGGTCTCCTATGACTCTGAGTGGCTGGAGAAGGACAGAGGGAGGAGGAGGAATCCAAAAGAGGGGGCCCATTCTGCCTCTTGGACTCTGGAGCTTTTGGAGGCGGCGCGCGAGCAGGGAGCGGGGAGGAGCAACGACGGAGGACTTCTTTGCAGCGTGCAGGGGCATGTGAAGAGGACCAACAGCAAAAAACCTGGTCAGGGGTCTGAAGATCACCAGGATGAGGCCTGAAGATCACCCTGGTGATCCCGATCACCATTCTGAGCACCCCTGATTTGGAGTAAGGTAAAGGTGAAGGTTTCCCCTTGACATTAAGTCCAGTCGTGTCCAACTCTGGGGTGTGGTGCTCATCTCCATTTCTAAGCTGAAGAGCCGGTGAAGGCGAGCCCCAAAAAGAGCCCATCTGCATCCTCGATCCCAATCAAGTACCAAATTGTTTTCAAGGTGTTGGTTTTGACCTTTAAGGCCTTGCATGGTCTAAGGCCAGTGTACCTGAGGGACCGCCTTACCGCGTTTGTTCCCCCGAGATCACTGCGCTCGGAAGAGCGAAATTTATTAGCTATACCAACAATCCGCTCCTGCCATCTGTCTACCACCAGGAAACGAGCCTTCTCAGTTGCTGCCCCGGCACTATGGAATACATTGCCGGATGATGTCCGTGCCATTGTTGAGCTCGTCCCATTTCGGAGGGCATGCAAAACCATCTTGTTCAGGCTTGCCTTTACTTGAATTCCTGGATATGTAACCGCCCATTGTTTATTGCTTATAACATCTTATGCAATTTTATCTACTGTTCGTGTTTTTTGCTATTGTTGTACACTGTGTGTTGCTTGGTTGTATGTGAACCACCCCGAGCCTGCCAGAAGGAGCGGTATACAAGACCGAATAAATAAATAAATAAATAAATGGCTTGACCTGCAGCAGGGAGTTCCAACGTTCCTGCACATGTGGTCTGGCATCTCTAGCACCAAAGGCTGGGATTTGGCATCAAAAGACCTCCAGCCATTTCTACCTCTCTGTTTTCTTGCCTCACTTAATCTGAAGCCGTGGACTCTTTGTGCACGGAGTTGCATGCGAACAGGCCAACAGGGGCAAGCTCTGAGCGGTTTGGGAGACATAGTTTTCCAAGGATTTTCGTGTATTTGGACTCTCCTCGGGCTATTAACGAAAAGGACTCATCTCTTATAGTTTTCCCAAGAACACCGATGCACTTTCTTTTATATGGACTCTTCTATTATGGACTTTCCCCAAAAGCATATGAATTTGATGCTTTTCAAGATCATATGAACTTTCTTTCTACTCCTTGCATATGAAATAATTATGAGACATTGGTAGTGGTATTTCCCTAAAACGCTCCTCTTCCATGTAACCATTTTCCTGCATGTTTCTTCCCTTCCCATATGTTTTTTAAAATGTGAAGGAATGCTATGTGACCCAGCTGTTTGTTTTTCAAGATCAGGGTGACCACATTCCTGGTTGCACCCTTTAATCCAGTCATTGAAACAATTTGCATGACAGGGGATTCTTTCTGGTTTGGAGAGGTTTTCTTTAATTCCCCTCTCCCCATTTTGAAAGACCCCTTTTCCTTTCATAAGCCTCAAACCCTCCGAGTTTAGTCTCGTTTTTGGCATATAGAACCTATGGCATAACTATATTTCATATTTCATAACCGGCCGTCACTGTTGGCCTCGGGAAGCAGCACATGGCTACAGTTATTTCATTTATTTACCATCCGGAAGGCTGAAACTTCTCATGGATAGAATCTGCATATGGTCCTTTGTCAACAAAGGAAGGGTCGTTAAAGACAATTCCTGTTTCTCACAGAAGAACAAAAGAATTCCTTTGGCTCGAAAGGTCAGGGGCTCGGATCTTCATTTACATATGGACAAATCTACTCAAGAAAACTCCAGCTGCTTTGTTTTGAAAACATTCCTGCTCCTCGCTCCCCATTCGCCAGAACAAGAAGTGGCGCTCTTTCACTATTGGACCAAACTCCAGCTGCCCCAGCGATTCCATCCAATCAACACAAAGCTGGTCTGGGGGTGGGAAGTCAGAAATTTGAATCTGTAACCTTATAAAAATGGCATATTTTTTGAATGTAACTTTATGACTGCTTTGCGACAAGGAATCTGCCGTGGTCATCCTTCTCAGCTGACAAGAATAAAAACTTCAATGGCATCTTCTTCCGGACTCCTTTGGTGAGATCATTTGGGAAAGGGATTTTTAGATTGCTTTAAAAAAATTCGCCAGAGGTTCTGCTGAAATCCTCGTTTTAGGGGTGCATTTGGGGCCTTTGCCCTCCTGGGCCAGGCTATTCTAAATTATTCTGTAACACCGGCATTGTCCGTAGGCACCTCCTAGGTCATGTGGCCGGCATGACTGCATAGAGTGCCATTACCTTCCTGCCAAAGTGGTACCTATTGATCTACTCACATTTGCATGTTTTCAAACTGCTAGGTTGGCAGAAGCTGGGACTAACAAAGGGAACTCACCCTGTCCCATGGATTTGAACTACCGACCTTCCGTTCAGCAAGTTCTGCAGCTTAGCAGTTTAACTCACTGCACCACTATGGCCCCTCGTTTGCAGTAGAATCATAGAATCATAAAGTTGGAAGAGACGTCAATCTCCAGCCAAGAAGCAGGAAAATCACATTCAAAGCACCCCCGACAGATGGCCATCCAGCCTCTGCTTAAAAGTCTGTATTGGTACCATGTCCTGAAGGCAGATTGAAATGGGTTCCGGTAATCTATTTTCTGAAATGATATCTGAAGCATGCAGGTGTGGTTGACATCTCAGGGTTCCTTTTAGAAAAGTGTTTCTCAACCTGGGGGTCAGGACCCCTGGGAGGGGGGTGTCGTGAGGGGGGTGTCAGAAGGGTCACCAAAGACCATCAGAAAACACAGTATTTTCTGTTGATCATGGGGGTTCTGTGTGGGAAGTTTGGCCCAATTCTATCATTGGTAGGGTTCAGAATGCTCTTTGATTGTAGGTGAACTATAAATCCCAACAACTATAAATCCCAAATGTCAAGGTCTATTTTCCCCAAGCTCCACCAGTGCTCACATTTGGGCATATTGAGCTTTTGTGCTAAGTTTGGTCCAGATCCATCAGTGTTTGAGTCCACAATGCTCTCTAGATGTAAGTGAACGACAACTCCCAAACTCAAGGTCAATGCCCACCAAACCCTTCTATTGTTTTCTGTTGGTCATGGGAGCTCTGTGTGCCAAGTTTGGTTCAATTCCATAATTGGTGGAGTTCAAAATGCTCTTTGATTGTAGGTGAACTATAAATCCCAGCAAATATAAATCCCAAATGTCAAGGTCTATTTTCCCCAAGCTCCACCAGTGCTCACATTTGGGCATATTGAGCTTTCGTGCCAAGTTTGGTCTAGATCCATCAGTGTTTGAGTCCACAATGCTCTCTAGATGCAAGTGAACTACAACTCCCAAACTCAAGGTCAATGCCCACCAAACCCCTCTAGTGTTTTCTGTTGGTCATGGGAGCTCTGTGCTCTTTGATTGCAGATGAACTATAAATCCCAGCAACTACAAATCACAAATGACAAAATCAATCCCTGCCCCGTAAGCCCACCAGTATACAAATTTGGGCGTATTGGGTATTTGTGGCAAATTTGGTCCAGTGAATGAAAATACATCCGGCATATTGGATATTTGCATTACGATTCGTAAGAGTAGCAAAATTACAGATATGAAGTAGCAACGAAAATAATTTTATGGTTGGGGGTCATCACAACATGAGGAACCGTATTAAGGGGTCGCGACATTAGGAAGGTTGAGAAACACTGTTTCAGAATCAATCAGCAAACTTTGCAATGTGTGTGTGTGTGTGTGTGTGTGTGTATATGTGTGTGTGTGTGAAAGCTGACAATATTCCATACAGAACAGACATGAAACAGATGTTGAGGACTGAAGGTATTCCCAGTCAGTCTTTTAGTTTACCTGTTTCATTCAAACCATAAGCAAAATCGTTACGATTAACTGGGACAAAGCTGGGTAAATGTCCTTGTAAATAGATGAGATGGGGTTGGATTGGATTAGGGAGAAGTTCCATTCAGTGCCAGAGGCACCACCCAGGGAAGGAAAGAATGTCAGCAAGAGTGGAAAGCAAGTAAAGGAGGAGTTCCAGTAAAATCTTGAGAGAAAAAATCCCCCAACTGTACTTTATGAGTTGCATCACTTAGGAGAATGTTTTTCAACCTTTTTTGAGCCGCGGCACATTTTTTACATTTACAAAATCCTGGGGCACACCACCAACCAAAATGACACAAAATGACACTCTAACACAGTAATACATAGAGTTAATATGTTTTAGAATGTATTTATACACTCAGTGTGAAACCTGGGCCTGTTTCGATGAACACAACATAGATATCCTGGCAGGAATGGCAGAAAGACAAACTTCCCACACAGAACTCCCATAACCAAGAGAAAATACTATAAGAGTTTGGTGGGCATTGACCTTGAGTTTTGGAGTTGTAGTTCACCTATATCCAGAGAGCACTGTGGATTCAAACAATGTTGGATCAGGACCAAACTTGGCATGAATACTCAATATGCCCAAATGTGAACACAGATGGAGTTTGGGGACCATCTTGACTAGCTTGTGCCAGAGTCTTTGCAGTTCAATCTTTAAATTCTTGTATTGTGTCAGCTTTTCCAGTTGTTACTCTTCAATCCTTCTGTCACCTGGATTATTGTTATTATTATTATTGAGTTGGAAACATACCCACCTAACCTCCTTCTGCCATGCAGGAAAAGCACAATCAAAGCATCCCTGACAGATGACCATCCAGCCTCTCTTTAAAAGCCTCCAAAGGAGGAGCTTCTGCTATGCTCTCTGCCAAAGGGCTTCCTAAGACTATCACAAATATGTTTTCAGATGGCCTTTGGCGACCCCTCTGAAACCCTCTCACGACCCCTCTGGGGGTCCCGACCCCCAGTTTGAGAAACACTGGTATAGTGTCTATATCATCATCCAAATTGGCTTTTAACATGTTAGAGTAGGTATAGGCCAACTTGGGCCCTCCTGGTGTTTTGGACTCCAACTCCCACCATTCCTCACAGCCTCAGGCCCTTCCTTTTCCCCCTCAGCCGCTTAAGGAAAGGGCCTGTGGCTGTTAGGAATGGTGGGAGTTGGAGTCCAAAACTCATCGCTGAGCCTGGAACCCCAGGTCTCGGCGGTGGCCAGGGGAGCTTTCGCACAGTTAAGACTCGTGCGCCAGCTGCGCCCATACCTTGGGAAGTCGGATCTGCTCTGGTCACATCCCAAATAGATTACTGCAACTCACTCTGTGGCAGAGAGTTCCATTGCTGAACAGCTCTTCTGCCAATAAGGAAGTTCTTCCTAATGTTCAGGTGGAATCTCCTTTCCTGACATTTGAACTCATTGCTCCAAGTCCTAGTTGTGTGGCTGATAAACTCTGGAATCACTTTTGAGTCATGATAGTTCAAGTTGTGGATTTCAACAAAACAAAAACACAAAGGGTAACGAAGATACATGTTTAATAAGCATAATAGGAATCCAAGTGCTGCCTGGGAAGAATGCTAGGGAACAGCAAATGTATAGGTTTGTGGTTTACTGCATAGGGATGAATCTCAGCGATTTGCCCAAATGTTGCCTCAGCCAGTCCTGTATGCTGAAAAGACTGATATAGAAATCTCGTGGTTTATGACTGCGTGGAGGGGAGACACGTATGATCTGCTCTGCGTTCTTCCTTTTGCATGGGTCGTAGGTTCCCCAGCTGATCACACCCACCTGTCAGGAAAGAGAAAAGAACTCAGCCAAAAACTCAATGCCAGATCTACAGTTTATAGGGGTCAAAAACAACGGAAGCAGGACGGCAGCAATATCTCCGTGGAATAAGAGTGGCAGAACTCAGAGTGGGATCGATTTAATTCTGTTCTAGGATTGCGACAGGCCCAGGCCCGGATTACCCATAAGGCCAACCTAGGCCATGGCCTAGGGGCGCAAGCTGGGGGGGGGATGCGCAATTCACGGACCAAAAAAAATGTTTTTAAAAAAACCTCTGTGGCCAGCCCTTGGGAATGGCGGGAGTTGAAGCACAAAGGTCCAAGCCTGGTCTCAAGGCAGGACACGCAGGGCGAGGAGCAGCAGCAGCGGCTTCCCTCCCTTCCTCCCTCCCTCCTCCCCGCTACTCAGCCGGGGGCAGGGCCTCCCAGGGTGACATCACTCCCTCCCTCCTCCTCCGCCAGGCCCGCCTTCCTTGTTTGCTCCGTCGCCTCCCAGGGTGACATCACTCCCTCCCTCCCTCCCTCCTTCCCTGGGAGGCAGGGAGTGGGCGGGGCCAGGAGTGAGTCCTCCGAGCTCGCCTCCTGGCCCCACCTCCCATCTTGTGACACCCTTCGATCAAAGCTGAAGAGCAGTAGCCGGCCAATCGGGGAGCCTCCCTCCCTCCCGGGTGGACGTGGCTCCGCGGACTTGGTCAATAGGAAGGCGAGGGCCTGCTTGGAGGCAGAAGTCCACGGAGGGGGTTTCTCCCCGAGCCACGGATTGCAACCGAGGAGGAGGAGAAGCAGCGGGCCTGAAGGAGAAGGAGACGGGTGGGTGTTTCTCTCTCTATCTCCAGGGAGCCCCCCCCGAAGGAAGGAAGGCTCCCCAGGCCTCTCCCCACTACTCTCCCTCCCTGGGGCGCGGGGATCCTAATCAGCCCCAGCAAATGGCCACCCGCCACGGCCCCAAAGCGAAGAAAGGAAGGAAAAGCAGGCGCGGTTTGGGCCCCACCGTCCCTTCCCGGATCCCAAACAACAACTTTCAGTGCCGGTAGTAGAGGGGGCATAATTCCAAAGTGTGGCCTAGGGCGCAAAAAGTTGTTAATTCGGGCCTACACAGGTCTTCAAGCCAGCTATTTTGTACCAGGCTCTTCTGTTTTTTACAGGTGTATATCAGGATGGAGTTCCTTTTAGCCCTACAGTCAGGCATGTAGCCGGGGGGGCTTAGGGGCTTCAGCCACCCCCCCGAAATTCTCAGAGTGGTCCGCGAGAAGGCCTTACTGGTACATTATTTAAACTGTTATGTTTATTCATATCATGATCTGATCACCATGCTCATTATATCCCACATTCCTGGGGTTATTGGGATAACAATACAAAAGGGTTGCTAGGGTAGACCCTCTTCCACCCAGTCTCAGCGCCCCGAACCAAACTTAGCCCCCCGGAATCAAAATCCTGGCTACGCCCTGCCTACAGTGTTCATAACTGGCAATAATGAAAAGCTATGAGCTTATTGTTATTGTTAGCTGCCATCACATTGACTTCAATGTATGGGGAAAACTGTGCCCAATCCTGGGCACCACAATTCAAGAAGGATATAGTGTCCAGAGGAGGAAGCACCAAAATGATCAAAGGTCTGGAGACCATGCGCTATGAGCCATATACGGCTGCATGGACCGCCGTTATCTTCTCGCCAAAGTGGTACCTACTGATCTATTCAGATTTACATTTTTTTTAACTGCTAGAGATGCTTGACTTGGTCTTAGTCACATCCCATCTGGACTACTGCAACGCTCTCTATGTGGGGCTGCCTTTGAAGATAGTTCGGAAACTTTAAATGATCCAGGTTACTAACTGGACTGTCGTTCAGGGAGAGAAACATTCCCATGCTGCGGCAGCTCTACTGGTTGCCGGTCTGCTTCCGAGCTAAATACAAAGTGTTGCTTCTTACCTTTAAAGCCCTAAATGGCTTGGGTCCAGGCTATTTGATAAACTGTATCTCCCACTATAGACCAAATTGGACACTGCGATCATCGGAGGAGGCCCTCCTCTCAGTCCCACCCCCATCCCAAGCACAGCTGGTGGGAACAAGAGAAGGGCCTTCTCCGTAGCTGCCCCCACCTCTGGAACTCCCTGCCTAAGGAGTTAAAGATGGCCCCCCTCCCTCCCCATTTTCAAAAAACAGTTGAAGACATACCTTTGCTCACTAGCTTATGAGGAGGAGTAATTGGCAATACTACCATTATACCTCTGATCCGTGCCCTGCTCGCCCCACCAGCTCAACTGATATCTTGAGCAATCTATTTGCCCCAAGGAACTGGGAAATTGTTCCTCTGTTCGATGTTTGATGTTTTGTCTTACGTCTGGTTTTTATTTGATTTTAGTTATTAAGTCATAGGTCCAGCTCTCACTTCCGTAGGTTACTACAGGGAATACCATTGCTTTGCCTATGTGGATCTTTGTTGCCAGTGTGATGTCTCTACTCTTCACTCTTCCTTGCCAAGCATTATTGTCCTTTCTAGTGAGTCATTACTTCCCATTGTGTGGCCAAAGTAGGACAGTCTTCATTTATAGTCAGCTTGATTCCTAGTGAAAGTACGCAGATACAATGAGAAGTTTGCTTACCTGAAAATGCCTTTCCCTCCTCTCTACAAACAGTGATCCTCCAGATTCTCCTATAGAAAGAGGAAAAAGGTGGAATTAAAAGCTGACACAAGAAACCCCGATATCCTACTCCCATGTCAGGCTTCTAAATCTACCAAGTGCTTTCTTTCTCTTAGGGTGACCACGCTTCTTCACCATCAAAACAACCATGCAGAGTAGCAAAGCACAAGGGCAGATGTCTTCATTGTGTCTGGTTGTGATCCCCAGGTTGTGCCAGTCAGTTTTTGTATGATATTATTTCTAGCACACACTTTTTGGCTTGATATTCAAGCAGTGCTTCTTGTAAGTCAGAGAACGGTCTAGAGCAGGGCTGTCCAACTGGCGGCCCGCAGCCCGTATATGGCCCCCCAGCCCCTTCCCTACGGCCCCCTACCCTTTTAAAAAAGAAATCGGCTGTTTAAAATATATATAAAATATATTTTTATATTTTTTTTTTTTAAAAAAATATTTATAATTTTTTTATTTTTCACGGCGGGGCGGGGCAGGGAGGAGGAGCATGCTCCCTCCTCCTCCTACTCCCTCCTTCCCCCTCGCCAATCGGCGCGCTCCGTCTTTGCCCGCCACCTTGCACGTGGTCCGGCTACTGGATCCAGTGCGTTTGGAAAGGTAGGCCAAAGCAGGGGGCTTAAGGGGAAGATGGGGTTGTGAATATATGGGGCAGAAATATAATAATAATAATAATTGTATTTAATTTGGAAATAAGGGGAAGATGGGGGTGGGAATATATGGGGCAGAAATATAATAATAATAATAATAATAATAATAATAAATGTATTTAATTTGGAAATAAGGGGAAGATGGGGGTGGGAATATATGGGGCAGAAATATAATAACAATAATAAATGTATTTAATTTGGAAATAAGGGGAAGATGGGGTGGGAATATATGGGGCAGAAATATAATAATAACAATAATAAATGTATTTAATTTGGAAATAAGGGGAAGATGGGGTTCTGAATATATGGGGCAGAAATATAATAATAATGTATTTGATTTGGAAATGAGGGCTGTTTTGGTGGGGTGGGCTCCTTTCTTCCTTGCTTTAATTCTTGCTTTTATGTTATTTATGTATATTTATTTCCCTCCCATATATATTCCCTTCCTCAATCCATCTCTCTTTGTGTGTTTCTGATATTTATTTATATTTATTTCCCTCCCATATATATTCCCTTCCTCAATCCATCTCTCTTCTGATATTTATTTATATTTATATTTATTTCATTCAGTTCCATTTTTTAATTTATTTTATAATTAATGCAACTAGTAATTGTAAGTAAATTGGAGCCCGGGGAGGGGGTGGAGCCGGTGGAGGGGGCGGGACCAAAGCGGGGCGGAGCTGGGGAGGGGCAGAGCTGGGGCGGGGCAGGGGCGGAGCCGGGGGCGGAGGCAGACCCTAAGGCCCCCCCAGGTGATCAGTGACTGGAATTCAGGCCCCTGGTCCGGTAGAAGTTGGACAGCCCTGGTCTAGAGAAACTCCCAGGTATTTGGGTGTGCTGCAATGTTCCAGTGGGAATCCTTCCCAGGTCATCCTCAGAGCTCAAGATGCTTGTCTGTCCAACCATTTCAAAGCTCCCTGCTTGAGCGGTGATGGCATGATCGTCAGCGTAGATGAAACTTTCTGTCCCTTCTGGCAGTGGCTGATCATTTGTCTAAATGTTAAACATTGATGGAGCTACCATAAAACCCAGATATACCAAGAGATGGAACATGTCTAAACTGATAGGCTTAACACCCAGATTTAATGACACCCAGATTTAATAACAATTTTAGTCTAGTTTTGAAAATCTAACTATCTTGCCTATGCCACTTTCTTTATCATTCTTTCATATTGAAATAATCCAAATCCATCAGGTTGGCATCCACTATTTATCCAAATAAACCACAACATTGTTACTGAAGAAGGTGGAGACCAAATGCTTAACTATATCTATAGCAACCCTAATTTGTTGTCGAATACTTTCATGGCCGGAATCACTGGGTTGCTGTGTGTGTTTTTGGGCTGTCTGGCCATGTTCCAGAAGCATTCTCTCCTGACGTTTTGCCCACAGCTATGGCAGGCATTCTCAGAGGTTGAGGGGTCTGTTGGAAACTAAGAAAGTGAGGTTTATATATCTGTGGAATGGTGTCCCAGGTGGGAGAAAGAACTCTTGTGTGCTAGAGGCACGTGTTAAATTTGCTATCTTTCAAAATGCCTTGAAATTGCAAGGTATTTAATGGCCTTACAATTTCAAGGCCTGGCTCGTTGCTGCCTGGGGGAATCCTTTGTTGGGAGGTGTTAGCTGGCCCTGATTGCTTCTAGTCTGGAATTCGCCGACTTTTTGAGTGTTCCTCTTTATGCCAGGCAGCAATGAGCCAGGCCTTGAAATTGCAAGGCCATTAAATGCTAATCAAGGTTCACATATGCAGACTGAGTTGAAGATGATTTTATTTATGGCGATTTGGCTTATTTGTATTTTATCTATTTGTATTTTAATCTTGTATTGTTGTACGATGTTTTTTTAATTTGTATTAGTAGCATTTAATCTTTGCTGTAAGCTGGTCTGAGTCTTTCTATGGAGCTAAGATGATCGGGATATAAAAGTTTTAAATAAAAAGGTAGCAAACTGCATTATTTGTCTAGCAGGCAGGAGTTCTTTCTCCCACAGATATGTAAACCTCACTTACCAACAGACCCCTCAACCTCTGAGAATGCCTGTCATGGATGCGGGTGAAATGTCAGGAGAGAATGCTTCTGGAACATGGCCAGACAGCCTGAAAAACGCACAGCAACCCAACCCCAATCTATTTGGTTACTCACGCTACAGAAAAAGAAGAGGCATGCCAATTTGGTTGACATCTTATCTGGAAACAACCGAGCATGGGACTGTAGCTGCCTTTATGGGACGACAATCATATAAAGGCCATCCCATGTGACTTTTTAAAAAACATTCTATCTTTATTTAGAGTGTTTAAAAGAGGCTATGGTAAGTCCGCTGCTGAAGAAACCGGGTTGAGATGGCTCGGTTCCCTCCAATTACCACCCAGTTTCGAACCTACTGTTTCTGGGCAAGGTAATTGAGAAGGCAGCAGTGGGACAGCTGCAGCGGTTCTTGGACGATACAGCCGGATTAGATCCCTTGCAGTCCGGCTTCCGCTTGGCGCATGGGACGGAGACTGTGCTGGTCTCTATCACAGACCAGCTGCGCTGCCAATTGGACCAAGGTGGATCAGCGCTGCTCGTGTTATTGGACCTCACGGCAGCATTTGACACAGTCAACCATTCACTATTGATCCAGCGTTTAGCCATGACGGGAGTTAGGGGGTCCGCCCTTAAATGGGTGGCCTCTTTTCTCCAAGATCGGGGACAATGGGTGGAGAAGGGAGGGATGGTCCCCCTTAATTGTGGGGTCCCCCAAGGGGCTATCCTCTCTCCTCTATTATTAAACATCTACATGCTTCCACTGGCCCAACTGGTGCGTAGTTTTGGTCTGGAGTGTCATCAGTACGCTGATGACACCCAGCTGGAAGGCCGGCCGGACTCTGTACCTGATTATTTCCATCAGTCCCTTGAAGCCATGACTGGGTGGCTACGGGCCGGCAGGTTTATTATTTATTATTTATTTATTTATTAACTTCGATTTAGTATACCGCTCACTCCGGAGCTCAGAGCGGTTTACAAGGAAGCATAGACATAATGAATATGATGAAACAAGTTAGGCAGTTAAAACACATTAAACATTAAAACATTAAAACAGTTAAAACATGATGAGGCAATGGCCCTCAACGAAGGCTAGAGGGGCATGATGAACATCTGGGAACCATAGGCGATCTGGCGCACAATGGGATTGAGCTAAGGGCCGAACGCCTTCCTGAAGAGCCAGGTCTTCACCGCCTTACGGAAGGGCAAAAGAACACGGATGGCACGGATCTCCTCCGGGAGGCCGTTCCAAAGACTTGGAGCAGCTACAGAGAATGCCCTCCGCCGTGTGGTGGTCAATCGGCAGGTTCCGAGGGACGGCACCTCTAAGAGGTTGAGCTCCTCAGAGCGCAGTGATCTCGCAGGCACATAAGGGGTAAGTCGCTCCCTCAAGTACACTGGCCCCAAACCATAAATGGCCTTAAAAGTTAGAACTAACACCTTGAAGAGGACCCGAATTCAATCGGGAGCCAGTGCAGCTCGCGCAAGAGTGGAGTCGCATGGTCGGATCTTGAAGCTCCCATAAGGAGACGCGCTGCGGCATGCTGCACTAGCTTAAGCTTCCGGATCATCGACAGGGGAAGGCCAATGTAAAGCCCATTACAGTAGTCGAGCCTAGAGATGCCCGTGGCTTGGATCACTGTGGCTAGGTCGTGTTGGGAGAGGTTGAAGGTGAATCCGTCGAAGACGGAGGTCCTATGGCGGGGACGCCCGAGGGGCAGCTCCAGCTGCCAATACTGGACGGTGAGGTGGTGAGCCCGTCGGCCCTGGTTAAAAGCCTGGGGGTCCAACTGGACCCTCTGCTGGCGATGGAGGCTCAGGTCTCCACCGTGAGCAGAGCGGCGTTTTTCCATCTGCGCCAGGCAAGGCGGCTGGCGCCCTACCTTTCTGGTGGTGACCTAGTCACGGTAATCCAGGTCACGGTCATCTCGAGACTGGACTACTGTAACGCCCTTTACATTGGCCTTCCTCTGTTGGTAATCCGGAAACTTAAGCTGGTGCAAAACACTGTGGCTCGACTACTGGTTGGTGCGGCACTATCGTGCCATATCACTCCAGTCCTACAGGGATTGCATGGCTCCCCATCAAGTACCGGATTGCCTTCAAAGTGCTGGTGTTAACCATTAAGGCCTTGCATGGCCTGGGGCCAGTGTACCTGAAGGACTGCCTCTCCCTGCACATTCCCCAGAGACGACTATGGTCCATGGATCAAAACCTATTGGAGGTTCCATCACTTAAGATGTGCTGCCTGTCCTCGGCGCGGCAGCGTATTTCTGTGTAGTAGCGCCTACCCTTTGGAATGCCCTCCCAGAGGAGGCTCGAGCAATGACTGATCTCCAGGCCTTCCGGAGGGCCTGCAAGACCAATCTCTTCAGACAGGCGTTTAACCTTTAAGGCTGTTAAATTCCACTGTTGCCTCAATCTGTTTTATTATGTTTTTAACTATGTTGTGATTATGTTGTTCACTGGCGTGAACCACCCTGAACCTCTTTGGGAAAGGTGGTATATACACCGAATTAATAAAATAAATAAATAAATATTTATACTCTGGGATTCTTTAACCCAGGGCTGTCCAACTGGCGGCCCGCGGGCCGTATACGCCCCCCAGCCCCTTCCCTATGGCCCCCTACCCTTTTAAAAAAGAAATCGGCTGTTTAAAATTTTTAAAAAATTATTTTTTAAATTATTTTTTTCATGGCGGGGAGGGCCGGGGCAGGCTCCCCCCCTCCTCCTCCTCCCTCCCCCCCCCAATTGGCACGCTCCGTCTTTGTGAGGCAGAGATGGCGCAGCCACAACCGAGAAGAGGAGCTTTCTGTGACGCGCCGCCCTTCGCGCCGCCTCCTTCTCTTTTTGCTCCTTCTCACGGGTCCCCCTCCCTCCCTTCACTTCAGTGATCGCCCTCACATCCAGAGCTTACTTGCAAGCCCATCCGTATATAAACCTCACTTCTTCCTAAACCTTTACAGTGATGGTGACTCAAACTGGATTATGCAAATATTGATACCTGAGCAGAGAAAGGGAAAAATCAAAGCCAACCACCATGAGAAATAAAATTACAGTTTTGTAAATTTCCAGTTTCAATCCTTTCTAAATAAGCTCCAAAAGGAATGCAAATTAAGGTTCCTGTTATTGGCTGAGTCCCCTCCGCCTTGGCCACGCCCCCTTCCCTTCCCTCTCTGCCTAAACTAGAAGAGCATGACTACTTGGAGTGCCATTACTTTCCCGCAGAAGCAGTACCTATTGATCTACCCACATTTGCATGTTTTTGAACTGCTAGGTTGGCAGAAGCTGGGGCTAACAGTGGGAACTCTCCCCAGATTCGAACCTTTCGGTCAGCAAGTTCAGCAGCTCAGCGGTTTAACCCACTGCGCCACTGAGGACTCCTTGATTATCATCATCAGACTAGATGGATGGCCCTTGTGGTGTCTCTCTCCCAACTCTATAATTCTAAGGTTGTTAGGATGCCTGCCATAGATGTAGGCGAAACATCAGGAGAGAATGCTTCTGGAACATGGCCATACAGCCCCCAAAAATTAACAACAGCCCAGCATTTTCTCCTGATGTTTCGCCCACATCTATGGCAGGCATCCTCAGAAGTTGTGAGGTCTGCTGGAAACTAGGCAAGTGAGGTTTATGTATCTGTGGAACGTCCAGGGTGGGAGAAAGAACTCTTGTCTATTTGAGGAAAGTGAGAATGTCGCTTTGATAGCAGTGGATGGCCTTCTAGCTTCAAAGCCTGACTGATTTCTGCCCGGGGGCAATCAGGGCCAGCTAACACCTCCCAAGAAAGGATCCCCGGGGCAGGTTTTGAAGCTACGAGGTCATTAAATGCTAATCAGGGTGGCCAATTGCGGCATTCACACTTGCCTCAAGCAGACAAGAGTTCTTACTCCTACCCTGGATGTTCCACAGATATATAAACCCCATTTGCCTAGTTTCCACCTCAATCCATCTCTCTTTGTGTGTTTCTGTTATGTATTTATATTTATTTCCCTCCCTTATGTATTCCCTTCCTCCATCCATCCATCTTCCTTCCTTCCTCTCTTTTATTTTATTATTATTATTACTGTATAATTGTATTGTAATTGATGTTAAAAATATAATTAAATATAATTAAAAAGGGGGAAGCAATAAAAGACCCTTAGCAGTGGAACTCTCTGCCCAGGACTGTGGTGGAGGCACCTTCTATTTTATGGTTATACAAGCCGGTGGAGGGGAAACAGACGGACTAGCAGTGTTTCTCAACCTTCCTAATGGGAGGGGGCAGGGCGGAGCATCTACAATCAAAGAGGCGGTGGCAGAGCCGGAGGTTTTGGTGGGCAGACCCTTCAGGCCCCCAGGTGATCAGTGACCGGAATTCCGGCCCCTGGTCTGGTAGAAGTTGGACAGCCTTGCCATTAACCCATGATAATGATAATATTGTTTTTCCTCATTCTTTCTGGGTGTGTATAATACACACCTATATTTCAGATCATATGGCTTTGGCAGAACCCAATGTTTTCGTTTGTTTTATTGAAAAGGGTCATGTCTATTTGATGTTGTTATACAAGCTAATGATGATAACATAACACACAAGGACATGTATGAATTGCACTCCCTCCCTTAACCCATATTAGATTTCCTTTGCACACAGCACTGAAACAGACTTTATTCCATAACAACATGGACTAGAAGAAACTCACTGATGGAAGTGAGTTAAAGGATTTTGAGAAGCTAGAAAGTGAACCCCAGTGTTGTGAAAAATGCATGTGATTCTAGCTCGGGCATGGGTAAGCTTTGGCCTTCTAGGTGTTTTGGACTTCAACTCCCACAATTCCTAACAGCCTACCAAAACACCCAGAGGGCCGAAGTTTACATATACCTGTTCTAACCAGTAGGAATTTCCATCTTCCAAATTCAGAACAGCTCCTTTTTCATCTCTCCATGCTTCCGACCCTTATTCTGGATACATTCACCCTTCTTGTGCAGACAATAATAATAATAATAATAACCTTTGCAAGTGGCAGCCTCCACACCGTTGTCATTCCCACTGCACAGGAACCTGTCTGTGACCACTTCAGAGACATCGGGCACTTGGGAATATATCATGCCTTCTTGAACAGCTCCGGAAATACAGGAGGGACGCTACAAAAAATAACAGAGTCAAAGATTGGATGGCTAAATTGCTATTTAGGACATAGTCAGTTTCCCTGTGGCTGTGGTGGCATAACGGGTTAAACCAGCTGAATGTGCTGGCCGGAAGATTAGTGGTTCGGATCCAAGGGACGGGGTGAGCTCCCGCTGTTAGCCCCAGCTTCTGCCAACCTAGCAGTTCAAAAACATGCAAGTGTGAGTAGATCAATGTGAGAAGGTAATGGCACTCCATGTAGATGAAAAAGATGAAATAAATTCTTCAACTAAACTTTGACTTTAAACCAGAGTATTTTTTATTGGGGATCTTGGATTTTCAAATAGACAAAAACAATGAATAACCTTGCTACGCACAATAAGCATGTGTGGAAATCGAAAGAAACTGCTCCGACTTATGGATGGATAGAGAAGGCTCTTGATATTATGAATATGGATTTATTGACGCAAAAAAAATGCCCGAAATAGGTCAACTCCAAACAACACAAATTGGAATAACTTCATCGATTTCTTTTTTTAAAAATTACACATACATATAAAATGGTATAAAAAATCCAAAGGACTAAGCGCAAACCATAGCGGTAAAACCAACTAGGATATGTTTAAGAAATGCTATAACTATCACAAAGTGATCAGGAAGTCAAAATAATGTTTTTTTTATGTTGGGTGGGGTGAGGATGTCTAGGGTCATTTTTGTTTTAGTTTGTGTTGTTTTGTTTTAGTTGTCATGTTATTAATGGTGTCTTGTTTAGAGTTATGTTTATAGCTGTAACTGTATTCGTATGCCTGTAATTGTGTGTTGCTTTCAAAAATAAAATATCAAAATATATATATAAAAGAAGGAAATGGCACTCCATGTAGACATGCTGGCCACATGACCTAGGAGGCGTCTACAGGCAACACTGGTTTTTCGGCTTAGAAATGGAGATAAGCACCAACTCCCAGAGTTGGACTCGACAAGACTTAATGTCAAGGGGAAACCTTTACCTGTACCAGTTTCACTTCTGTGAAATAAAATGAAATATAGCATATGGTATGACCTCTGTATCTGCAAGGCAGATATCTGTGATTTCATTTGTCCATGACAAACTAAACATACTCTCTCCAGCATTTTCTAGCATGCTTCTATAATATGCCTAGACCAGATATCATTTCAATAAGGTTTGAAATTTGTATATCCATGCAACGTTTGGAAATATATTCCAAACTTTGCATGAATATTGGGGTTGCACTACATAATAAAATGAATTAAAATGCACAGTTGTACTATGCCCGGATTACCCATAAGGCCAACGAGGCCATGGCCTAGGGGCGGAAGCTGGGGGCGCAGATCACGGACCAAAAAAAATCTGGTCCATGCCTCTCTTTCCCCCTTTCTCATGCCCCTCCTTGCTCCTTCTCCTGGCAAAGTCTCTGCTCTCGTGCTCCCTCTCTCTCTCTGTGTGTCTCGTTCACACTCTTTCTCTTGCTCTCTCTCTCTCTCGCATGCGCACTCCTCTCTCTCTCTCTCTCTCTCTCTCA
The DNA here is from genome assembly GCA_030556195.1 of Anolis apletophallus. Classification (NCBI taxonomy): domain Eukaryota; kingdom Metazoa; phylum Chordata; class Lepidosauria; order Squamata; family Anolidae; genus Anolis; species Anolis apletophallus. The sequence goes on along the minus strand of JARBWK010000001.1, from coordinate 194,497,502 downwards.
TGCGCTTGCACTCTCTCTCTCGTGCGCGCCTTTGGAGAGTGTTTGCACCCGCTGTGCTCCCCCCAAGCCTCCCAACTCCCGAGGAGACCTTCAGAGCACAGCGGAGCTCTCCAGCCGGTGGGAATGCATGGGGACCTTGGAGGTGGCGGGATAGTGCCTACTTGCCTTTCTCTTCTGCACCATAGCAAAAGCCAGCCAAGTGTGGGTCTGAGTGGTGTGTGTGTGTGGGGGGGGGGCGTAATTCCAACGTGTGGCCTAGGGTGCAAAAAAGTGTTTATCCGGGCCTGTGTGTCATACTGCATTTGTATGTAGTATGCCTCACTTCAGATCGCAATCTTTTTTCTGGAAATCTGGATTAATGAGTCAAGATTAAAATTCCATATAAAATTCATTAGTTTGATTTTGTAATGATGCTATGCACTTTGGCGTCTGGAGAAATCTCTGAGTTTAAAGCACTGAGCCATTTAGCTAGAGATTTCCCTTCACTTTGAAGTTTCGATCCTTTGAGGTCTCCACCAGAATTTGGATTCAACACTGCATGCTATTATTCAACACATTGGCCTCATTGCATGTCATTTAAAGCTGCAGATCCTAGTTTATCAAACTACCATATGAACAGTACGTATATTTGTGCATCCAATCCCTGGGTGCACAAGGCAGAGGAACGAATTCGTCATGAATCATGTAATGTAACAGATATAGGGCCCTTTCACATAGCTATATAACCCAGAATATCAAGGCAGGAAATCCCACTGTATCTGCTTTGAACTGGTTTATCTGAGTCCACACTGCCATATATTAAAGTTCAAAGCAGAAATGTGGGGTTTTATTTAGCTGTGTGGAAGGGGCCTTAGACAGATTTATCTCTGGGTAGTTGTAGGACCTCACAACCTCTGAGGATGCTTGCCATAGATGCAGGCGAAACGTCAGGAGAGAATGCTTCTGGAACATGGCCATTTAGTCCGAAAAACCTACAACTACCCATTGATTCCAGCCATAAAAGCCTTCGACAATACATTAGATTTATCTCTCTTTTTATGTGAGTGGAGAACAAAAAAATCTGCTAACTGGGCTCCATACAAGTGTATGCTGCTTGTACACATTATAGCAGGACTCCTTGTTCAATCCGGCAGCAAATAACAGTCCAAACATTTCATCAGTTCTCTATTTTGCTGACTACTGTTCCACAGTGCTGCTTTTTGCAACTATTTCGGTATTCAACTTCCTTTCATAAACCGTGCTTCTTTGCAACAGCTGCTTGACACAGAAAGGAAATCCCCTTTTCAACAGTTCCCTGCTAACGAATTTAAGGATTGCAAAAAGTTCACGCCACATTTACAGGAGCATCACACAGTTATGGCCAAAATTACATGATACAATAAGCGGGGGAACCCCCGAAATTCTGGCTTAGCAGTTTTGAGTAGCATGCTGTTGCAGGCAACTCTTTCAGTTGCGTACACCGCAGATACAGCAGAATAAATAAAATGGCTTTGCTCTATCATTTATTTATGGTGCCATCCAAACATAGGTATAACTCCTGCTCTGCCTTGTTTTTCTCCCATTAAGGCAATTGTTCTCAACCTGTGGTCCGTGGGCCACCAGTGGTCCGCAAGAACTAAAATATGGTCCGCAACCTCACCGTTACTACACCATTGCAACGATAGTGACTGGTCTCGTGAAACCCTCTTATAGTCCCGAAGCTTATTAAATATGGTTTTCTATGGATGAGCAGATGGTGCCTACTGAATTGCATATGTTCTGTATCAGAAACAGGAGCTGATGTTATCTAGCCAATGCAATTTTCTGAATCAGTGCCACAAATAACCAAACTAAATCTAAAATTGTCCAAAAATTGATTTGTAATAATAATAATAATAATAATTAATAAATTTTATTTATACCCTGCCACCATCTCCCCAAGGGGACTTGGGGTGGCTTACATGAGGCCACGCCCATCAATACAGTGGACACAATATTTTTATTTATTTTATTTATTATTTGGTTTTATATACCGCCACTCCCCGAGGGCTCGGAGCGGTTTACACAATAGCACTGCAAACAACAATAAATTCATAAAAACCAGTTTAAAAACCCATTTCATAACTCAAATGCCAAGCGCAATAACTGTGTTTTGCATGCCCTACCAAAGGTTGGCAAGTCTTGCAAGGCCTGGACTTCAGCCGGTAATGTATTCCACAAGGAAGGAGCCACGATCAAAAAGGCTCTACGCCTAGTAGCTGTAAAGCAGAAGGTCTTGAAATTGGGAATTTACAACAGATTTTGATCTTCAGAGCGAAGCGATCTCTGGGGTTGGTAGGGGTGAGGTGGTCCCTCAAATACACTGGCCCCAGACCATACAAGGCCTTGAAGGTGATTCGGTGCTCAATCGGAAGCCAGTGCAGCTGCTGGAGGATTGGGGTGACATGACATCTCGCCAGTTCCCCGGCGAGGAGCCGAGCTGCAGCATTCTGCACCAGCTTGAGCTTCCGAATTACCGCCAGAGGTAGGCCAATGTAGAGGCCTTTACAGTAGTCTAGTCTTGAGATGACCATGGCCTGGATCACCGTGGCCAGGTCACTCCTGGACAAGTAGGGAGCCAATCGCCTAGCCTGACGCAGATGGAAAAATGCAGTTCTACTCACAGCAGAGATCTGGGCCTCCATTGTGAGTAGAGGGTCCAAGATGACTCCTAGGCTTTTAACCGATGATGACGGACATAGTGCCTCATCATCCAAGGTTGGCAATTGGATATCCCCACTGCCCGGGTGACCCAGACATAGGATCTTCGTCTTTGCTGGATTCACCCTCAACCTGCTGGCACTCAACCATCCAGTCACAGCTTCGAGGCAAAGATGGAAACAATCGGGTACAGAGTCTGGCCGGCCCTCCATCCTCAGAACAAGTGGAGTGTCATCCGCATATTGATAACACTCAAACCTGAAACTTCGCACCAGCTGAGCAAATGGTCGCATATAGATGTTAAATAATAGAGGGGAAAGAATGGCTCCTGGGGGACCCCACACGCAAGCGCACAAGAGCACAACAGTAAATCAGAAAATAAAATAACTTAAAATACAAAACCAATGTAAATAAACAACACAATAATATAAGATCAAAACATTAAGACACTAAAGACCATCACCGTGGGCAGGGCCAGATTCAAACGATTAAAAATGTTAAAACACTGGGAGATAGAGCAATGTAAAGTATCAGGGAGGGGATCCGGGGGATGAGGTAGGATTTAATTGCACAACCAGAAACCTTTTTGGTACTAATGTTGGAGAGTGGTCCCTGGTCAAAAAAAGGTTGGGAAGCACTGCATTAAGGGGTTGTTTACACTGTCTACAAAACCCAAACTCATGGTGAATCCACTGCTGTCTTTTCCCATTACACCCAAAGAACTTAACGGTAAATATCCTAGGATATCTTGCCTTAACCCAACTTTGTCCTGCTTTAAGCAAAATTGGAGGATACTCTGGAGTTTGCTTGACATTACAAAGTATCCTGGGGCTTTGTTGCAGTCTGGACCATTTTGGACCAATCTCCCGTCCACATGGATTCTGCCAGCATTACTATTTCCTTAAACCAATGGTGTCAAATTGGTGGACCTCCAAGTATTTTGGACTTCAGCTCCCAGAATTACTGGCCAGTTGACAAGTTGGCTAGGTCTTCTGGGAGTTGGAGATCCAAACATGTGGAGGGACACAAGTTTGACACCTCTACCTTAACCTGGCTAATACAGGAGATAAGGATGGCTTGTTCCCGTGTCACCATTGCTGTTGATGGGTTGTTGTAGGTTTTTCAGGCTATATGGCTATGTTGTAGAAGCATTCCCCCCTGATGTTTCACCTGCATCTATAGCAGACATCCTCAGAGGTTGTGAGGTCTGTTGGAAAGGAGGATGCCTGCCATAGATGCAGGTGAAACGTGAGGAGAGAATGCTTCTAGAACAGTGTTTTTCAACCTTTTTTGAGCCGTGGCACATTTTTTTACATTTCCAAAATCCTGGGGCACACCACAAACCAAAATGACACAAAATTACACTCTAACATAGTAATACATATAGTTAATATGTTTTAAAATGTATTTATACACTCAGTGTGAAACCTGGGCCTGTTTCGATGAACACAACATATATATATACCTTTGTGACCGGCTCTCCTCCCATGAACCAGCCCGAGCCCTTTGCTCCTCAGGGGAGGCCTTCCTTTTGCCCCTGCCACTCTCACAAACCCGGCTTGTGAGCACTAGGGAGAAAGCCTTTACCTCTGTGGCCCACCACCTTTGGAATTCCCTCCCGGGAGAGATTAGGAATGCCCCCTCATTGGAATCTTTCAGGAAACAACTGAAAACCTGGTTCTTCCACCTGGCCTTTGGAGATTAGACTCCCAAATGCCCCCGTTTCTGTGAGACCTTTTCCCCCTATGTGACCCTTTGTGTTCGACACTACTCCAGTTATCTCCCCTGAGTTTTTAAATATTCTATGTCCATGTGGCCCGCCCTTTCAGTTTTGTTTTTAGATTCACCTGTACTGTTGTGTTTTCACAGATTTATTTTATTGTGTTTATTGCTTTTATTATGTTTATTGTTTTTTGATGTTGTTGATATTTTGTGATGTGTTGTTCGGGCACGGCCCCATGTAAGCCACTCCGAGTCCCCTCCGGGGAGATGGATGCGGGTTAGAAATAAAGTATTATTATTTGTAATAATTTCTGTCTACTCAACTGCTGTAAAACGAATAAAAATCATTAGCAAAAAAAGAAAAGAAATAAAGTATTACTATTATTGTTATATTACTTCCTCTCACATATTTATACATGGCTACCATGTCTTCTCTCAGCCTTCTCTTCTTCAGGCTAAACATGCCCAGCTCTTCAAGCCGCTCCTCATAGAGCTTGTTCTCCAGACCTTTGTGAAATTTCACCCTGAGTGAAACTTGCTTCCAGTTAACTATGGATGTCATGAAGCTTTTAAACAGTTCCGGGGGGGGGCAACTCTTGAAAATCCAGTAAAATAGTTTTAAAAAAACAAAAAAACATTTCCAAGCGGAGAGGCTCAATTTGTTTCTTGGAAACCTGTGAGGGGGCTGCTAGGAGGGGGAGACTGCCAATTTCCCACGGCACACCTGATGATCACTCACGGCACACTGGTTGGGAAACATTGTTCTAGAACATGGTCATATATCTCAAATACCTACAACAACCCAGTGATTCCGGCCATGAAAGCCTTTGACAATACATTGCTGTCAATATTCCTAGCCGGCGATAGAGCTCCTTGCAGAGATATCCTAAATCAAGCAATGAATGAAAAGTTTAAGAGAGTTTTTTGGGGGGAGGGTATAGTTTGTGGAGAAGGAAACAAGACAGAGCAGCAGCTGGCAACCAGGAGCAAGGTAGCAGCATCTACCAGCAAGCCATTCGCAGATGACAAGCCTGGGATCCTGTGGTTTCTCCGCTTGATGCATACTCTGAATCCAACCCAGAGACTGTATGGCTCTTTATGACTCTTGTGTCAACATCTCAAATATTTACAGTATCTGGAGGAAATAATTGGCTTACGCTTTTCTTTGTCTTGATTTGCACATTCATCCGTTTGTTGTCCAAGGATATAAACTGGGCAGGTACCTTCTCAAAACTCAGCAGCTCCAGTTCTACACAACAGAAATTGGGAAAGTAAACATAATGGCGGATCTTCTAAGCTTTACAGATAAGAAGAGAGGCTCTTTCACTTACTAAGCAAAAGCAAGGGAAAGTAATCTTGAATTGGATTTTTCTGGCAGAAGGCGAGTGGGGTCTAGTAGTGGGTAAAGCAGTATCCAGGGCCTCATTTCCAGAATCCCAAAGAAAGTACAGTTGAATAAATACTTGACTCACTGGCCAACACACATTTATGTGCCTCAAATGTTAGTCCTGTTTCTAGGTATAGTTGACCTGCTGATTGGCACCGGTTTTCCCCTGTCAGTTTTCGTTTTTTGAGATACAGCACATATGCCATCTACCAGCAGGGCCGGACTAAGGTAATTTAAAATGGTAAGCAAACCTTATTTTGGTGCCCCCTCGCTCTCCAGCCTCATGAAGGGTGCGTGTGCGGAGCCAGCTAGTTTCGCGCATGCACCGTTGCCGCGGGGGCAAGGGGGAGGAGCGTTGGGCGGCCGGAGGTGGGGCGCTTCCGGCTGCAGGGCGCTCCTCCTTTTCGGCCCCATGATGGGGGGCGGTTGTCAGCTCCAGGCGACTGGGCTCGCCCCGCGGCGATGGCACATCCGCAAAACTTCCGCGCGTGTGCCATTGCCACGGGCAGACCTGGAACCCCAGAGCCGCTGATCGCCCTACACGGGCCTGAAAGGGAGGAGTGTTTTGGAGGCGGCTAGAGGCGAAGCGCCTCCGGCTGTGGAACACTCCTCCTTTTAGACCTCGTGGTGTGGGGCAGTTGGCGGCTCTGGGAGGCTGGGCTCGCCCTGCGGTGATGGCGCATGCGTGAAACTTCCGCACATGCGCCATTGTCGTGGGGTGGGCCCGGCTACCCGGAAACGCTGATTGCCCTGCACCGCGGGGCCGGGAGGGAGGAACGTTTTGCAGCCGGGCACACTCCGCCTCTGGCCGCCTCCAGAGCGCTCCTCCTTTTCAGCCTCGTGGTATGGGCCGATGGGAACAACGTAAAATGCGCTGCTGAATATTGGCACGTGGTAAGCAAATGCTTACTTTGCCGAGTGCAAGATCCGGCTCTGTCTACCAGTTGCCAGCTGCTCGCCCATATCTAAGAAACTAGAGCTGATGAGGTCTATCTGATGCAACTTTCTGAATTAGTGCACAAAATAACTCCAGGAACAGACCTAAAAACCAAGACACTAAGGAAAAGGATATGTTGGACTGTGCTAGTCACAAATTTGATATCTATGAATGTCTCGATCAGTGGTTCTCAACCTGGGATCCCCAGATGCTTTTGGCCTACAATTCGCAGAGATCCCAGCCAGTTTACCAGCTGTTAGGATTTCTGGGAGTTAAAGGCCAAAAACATCTGGGGACCCCAGGTTGAGAACCACTGGTCTAGATCCTCCAGCACAACTCTGGTCAATCGCCTTCAGAAGTTGACGACAGAGTTGTGATGGAGGACCTAGATGTTCCTACAGAACAATACGTTTATTTGTGGTTTCTCACTTTCACAGGATTCTGCACCCCTAATTCCAGCAAATGGAGAGGAGTGATTGTAATGCAATAAAGCATCACAGCTCTCAAAAGCTATATGTCATGTGGACAATTCTCAGTGCCATAGAGACTGGTCAGCAAAAGCTGCCCTCCAGAACTTGGTTTGGCTTCAACTCTCATCATTCCAAGCCAGCATAGCCAGTGGTGAGGAATGCTTAGTTATAGCAGTGGTTCCCAACTTGTGGTCCATGGACTACCAGTGGTCTGCAAGAACTAAAATATGGTTCACGGCCTCAACTGTTACTACACCACTGCAACAAGAGCGAAAACCTCTTATAGTGCCGAGGCTTATTAAATATGGTTTTCTGTGTGCAAGCAGATGGTGACTACTGGGTGGCATTTATTCTGTGTCAGGAACTAGAGCTGATGTGGTCAATCCAATGCAATTTTCTGAATCAGCACCCCAAATGACCAAACCGAATCTAAAGTTGATGAAAAACTGATTCATAACCCTTTTGGTACTAATATTGGAGAGTGGTCCCTGGTCAAAAAAAAAAGGTTTGGAACCACTGAGTTATAGTCTAACACTATCTAGAGAAGTGATTCGCAAAATCTAGTCTAGATGTTTTTAAATTATTATTGTAGCATTGAATCTTTCCTGTGAACCGGTCTGGGTCCCTCTACGGCAGTGATTTTCAACCAGTGTGCCGCGGAACACTAGTGTGCCATGAGAGATCATGAGGTGTAACGTGGGAAATTATTTTCGAACTTCATTCATATATAAATTATAAGGCGCATCTGTCCCTTTAAGAAATGGAACCATAGCACTCTCGCGTCATCTAAGAAGTGACGCGAGAGTGCTATGGTTGCGCCATCTTGGATTCGCTCAGGTGCGGCTAAGTAACCAAAGTTAGAGTTAGTGTGCAGCTGCGCGTCAAGTGACAGTGGCAATTTGGGATCACAACGAGACAAGCGAGTGACAGCGATGGAGAAGTTTTTGAGAAGGGAAAATGCAAGCTCGTAGTTTAAAGCTAAAATTTGCTGATCTTCCTTTGGACAGTTTTTGGTTATCTGTTGCCAGAGAGTTCCCCATTCTGGCCAACAAAGCCATTTTGACATTGCTCCCGTTTTCAACCACATATCTGTGTGAGATGAGCTTCTCAAGCTTGACTGCGATAAAAAAACTAAACACAGAGAGAGACTGACAGCTGTTGAGCAAGAACTTCGTGTGTGTCTTTCTACCATTCCTGCCAGGATATCTATGTTGTGTTCATCGAAACAGGCCTAGGTTTCACACTAAGTGAGTGTATAAATACATTTAAAAACATATTAACTATATGTATTACTGTGTTAGAGTGTTATTTTGTGTCATTTTGGTTGGTGGTGTGCCCCAGGATTTTGTAAATGTAAAAAATGTGCCGCAGCTCAAAAAAGGTTGAAAAACACTGCTCTACGGAGATGAGAAGATTGGGATACAAAAGTTTTAAATATATAAATAAATAAATAGTCCTCCAGATGTTTGGGCTTCTAGCTCCCAGAAACCTCAGTTGCCTTGACCAATTGTCAGGGATTCTAGGAGCTAAAGTCCAAAAATACTTAGAAGACCAGAATGTGGCAACTACTGATCTAAAGAGACCCACACCTCACCAAAGATGGTACAGTAGTGGCGTACCCCAAGGTTCAGTTTTGGGTCCGTTACTTTTTGGAGTGAATTCTGAGGTAGCAAAGTTTGCAGACGACACTAAATTGTTCAGGGTAGTTAAAAATGAAACTGATTGTAAAGAGCTCCAGAAAGATCTCTCGAAATTGAGTGAATGGGCAACGAAGTGGCAAATGCATTTTAACCTAAACAAGTGTAAAGTCATGCACATCGGGGCAAGAACCCCAACTACACCTACCAATTGATGGGGTCAAAGCTTTCCGAGACAAACCAGGAAAGGGATCTTGGGGTTTTGGTGGACAGCTCAATGAAGATGTCAACCCAGTGCGCAGCAGCAATGAAAATAGCAAATTCTATGCTTGGCATGATCAGAAAGGGAATCGAAAATAGGTCAGCAAATGTTGTATTACCTCTCTACAAATCGATGGTAAGGCCACATTTGGAGTACTGTGTACAATTCTGGTCTCCGCACCTTAAGAAGGATATAACGGAACTGGAAAAGGTACAGAAAAGGGCAACAAGAATGATCCAAGGGATGGAGCGGCTCCCTTATGAAACCAGGTTGCAACGCCTTGGTCTTTTCAGCCTTGAAAGACGGCGTTTAAGAGGTGACTTGATCAAAGTGTATAAAATCATGCATGGGATAGAAAAGGTGAATAAAGAAAACTATTTTCTTTGTCACAAAACACTAGGACTAGAGGGCACTCCCTGAAGCTCCAAGGTAGGAAAATTAGGACTAATAAAGGGAAATATTTCTTCACCCAGAGGGTCATTGGGTTATGGAACTCACTTCCAGAAGAGGTTGTGACAGCTGTCAGCCTGAACAACTTCCAGGCAGGATTAGACAGATTCATGGATACCAAGTGTATCGGTAGTTACTGAAAAGGACATTCAAGTGCCACCTCGGAGTTGGTTGAGGTAGGCAGGATTTCCCTGGGTACTGGTTGTGGGGGTCGGGAGCAGGTCAGGGTTTTGCCCTCCCTTCTGCTCGAGATCCCTGTGTACAACTGGTGGGCCACTGTGTGATACAGAATGCTGGACTAGATGAGCTGAGGTCCGATTCAGCATGGCTCTTCTTATGTTCTTATGTTCTTAGTATACTACCATTTTCAGCTGGTAGAAGGATTTGCTTGTTTAATTCCAAGAAAGAACAGGGATTCCCCTTGTTAACCATTCATAGGTTTCTGACGTTCCGTTTTGAGGGACAGCTACCATTGATCAGCCAGACAGCTTCTAAGACAATGGTTCCTAACCTTTGGTCCTCCAGGTGTTTTGGACTCCCAGAAACCCCAGCTGTTAAGAATTGTGGGATCTAAAGTCCAAAACATTTGGAGGACCAACGGTTGGGAACCACTTTTTTTTGGGTCAGAGGAAGTTTGTTCAGTCAGCCTAAACCTATTCACAGAATCATAGGATCATATTTTCCTCAAACTATTGGGTTCTAATACTATTTGCCCAGGTCTCTCTATAATAATCAGGACATTATCTCCAACACCTGATGACCTCCTGCCTTCAAAAACTACCTCCACTCTTCTTCTTGGCTTTTCTTTGCGAACAAAGATTCAGGAAGGACTCATCACACGCACTCTACAAGCGCGTTGATGACTAAGAAGGCCAATCCAAGATAGGCAAGTACAGTTGCAGAAAGCACAGCAGAAAGTCTCTTTGGGTGATGTTGTTTCCAAGTTGTGGTTCTTTCTGCATTGTCGTTACTCTTCGAGACTCGTTCGGCGTGTCTTCTCAAAAGAGGCCACAGCATTGTGGATAGTGCGTCTCCATGCCTCCCAAAGTGTGGCCAGGGTGGACCATTGTTGGTGATCAATCTGGCTGAGTCTGAGATGTAGTTTCAGGGCGTCCTTATATCTCTTTTTGGGGCGACTCTCTTGCGCTGACCCGTGGCGGGTTCATCGTAGAGTACCTCCACTATGTAACTCTCTTTAAATTAGAGGTTCTCAACCTGTGGGTCCCCAGGTGTTTTGGCCTATGTGGTGTTTCAGCCTGGTGCTCATGTGCATGCTAGAGATGAATGCTAGGTGCATGCTAGGAATGTTTCTGAAAATGCTGATAATGGAATTGTTCCTGCAAATGCTGATGATGGGATGCTTAGTGAGAATTCTGAGATGCAAAGTGACTTTTCAGATGAGGCTTGCTTTCCTGGGAACAGTTCTCTTCCCAGGGCTTCATTAGATGAGAATTCTTGTGTTGAGGACTCTGAAGGTCTTGATGTTGATAACGGAACACCTGGGAATTTTAACGAGCTTACATTTAACCGCCGAGATAGAATTCGGCAATCTAGGCAGGCTGCCAGCCTGCGACGTAGCAGTCGGTTTGCAAACCGAAACTGATTTGTCTTTATATTAGTTGGCTAGAGAAATTGTCTTCAGTTTCCAGGCTTCGGTTAGAATACCATGCCAGATCTTGTCTTGTCTCCAAGCTCCTGATTTTGCCTAGGCCTTTGTGCACGTTTTGCTCCTATTGCTGCCTTGTATTAGGTTTTTTTGGGGAATGTATTTATTGAGTTTTCCGTGGTACGCGACCACAAATGGAGGGGTGGAGGTGGGTGGTTGGTGATGGGAGTTGGGAATGTGAAAGGGTGGGTATACAAAGACTTCCTGAGCGTAGCACAAGAGAGTACTTAGTTTCTAAGTCCCAAAGTTATACCAAAAAAAAAAAGTGTGTCACATTGATTATGCTGTGCGCTTTTCCTTGACATATTAAAGGTCATTTAGGTCTGTTGTGCATTTAAATCTCTCATTTTGCATATAGCTTTTAAAGCACGACCAGTCCGTTTTGTGTTTTTTGTTGTTCAAATTTTGGGATATAGCTTCCATCTGGATCATATCAAGCGCCTTCAGGATCCACTCTTCGATTTCCGGAATGGTGTCCTTCTTCCAGTGGCGTGCTAGAACTATCCGACTACAAGCACTGAGAAGGAAGAATATTCTCTCCTGGTTTTTATTGAATCTTGGATTGTCTATTCCCAGCAGGTAGTGTTGAGGGTCCATCGGAAATTTGGTCTTCAGTATCTTTTCCATTTCCTTGTGGACCGCTGTCCAATATTTGTGAGAGGTTTTACATCTCCACCATTGGTGGATGTAGGTGCCAACTTCCCTTTTGCATTTCCAGCACGTGTTGGAACTGTTTTTGTTGAATTTTGAAAGCCTCGTACGGTGGAGATGCCACCGATACTGCATCTTCAGCCAGTTCTCTGCAATGTCGGTCATTGCACTGTATTTCAGTTTTTCGCTCCATATTCCCTCCCATTGTCTTAGTAATATGGAGTGGCCCAGATCCTGGGCCCACTTCGTGTGGCAGTTTTTGATTTGTTCGTCTGCCGTGTCCCACCTCAGGAGCTATTTGTAAAGTACGCTGATGTTCTTCTTGTCGTTGTCTATAATCTGTTCCCAGAAGCCCTCTGCCATGAATCCGGTGATCTTTTTGTCTATTTTGAATCTCTGGAATATCTTTTTTTTAAAAATTCATCTTTATTAAAGGTTTCACAATATAAAAAGTAGATAGAATTACACAAATAAACAACATGTAAGCGTTCCCCAGTGGTGCTTCCTGCCGGGGACGTAAAGAAAATTGAAAGTCCATATAAGAAAAGAATAGAAAGAGTGATAGGGTTAAAAAAGGTCGTGTAAAGAAAACTGTGTGCTGGACAAATGAAGGTTTGGCGCTTGTCTTTTTTCTTGCTTCTCGACTTTCGCGGTCAGTTTCTCCTTCCTTGTCTCTGAAAATTTTATGATCTTTGCCGGTGCGTTCTATATATGAGAGAGAGCATATTTTATCCCTACTAGTCATTTATTGCAGAGGATAAATCCAAATTATCTATCTTTACTTGCTTCCTACCTAGATATTCTTTTTTTGTTCCATCTGCCCTTCCTACTTTTCTCTATTCTACCCGCCCTTTACCCTAAGTTCTATATTCTTTTCCTTTTTGAAATATTCTATTAGTCTCGACCAATCCCATTTGTTATTTCTATTTTCTTTTTTTTCATTTCTATCTTCTCTTAGTACCTCGGTCAAGGCTTCCATCTGGACTACATCTACTACCTTGAGAAGCCATTCCTCCACTGTGGGTTCTTCTTGGGACTTCCAGTACTTAGCATATACCATCCTGGCGGCCGTGATGGTCAGGTTCAGGATATTTTTATCCTTGCCGTCCCACCCAGGGTCTACTATTCTCAATAATAACACTTCAGGTGTTCTTGGCAAGTCCTTCTTCAGTAATTTTTGTAGTTCGAGGTGGACCTTCTTCCAGAATCTGTCCGCCTTGGGGCAGAGCCACCACAGATGAAAATACGTGCCAGCATTTTTGGCTTTGCAATTCCAGCAATCTGGGCTGGAATTTCTATAGATTTTAGCTAATTTATTTGGGGTCAGGTACCACCTGTATATCGTTTTCATCCAATTTTCTTTATAACTGTGGCAGCAGGATATATTGACCTGGTTTTTCCAGATATGCCTCCAAGTATCCTCTTTTATCTTAAAGCCCAAATTTCTCGTCCATTGTTTTTTATAGTTCTCCTCCCCCTTGTTCTCCGTATGTCGTTTTAATAATACCTTATAGAGTCTTCCTACTTTTTTCTGTTTATCGTCAAATATTATCTCTTCTATCTCATTTTTTTCCTCTACGAAACCTTTCTTTTCATCTTCTTTAAACTTTTCTCTAAGTTGTAGATAGGAGAACCAGTCTAATTCCCTCTCTCCATTGATTTGCGACTTATCTTTCAGGACGTAATTGTTCCCATTCCATTTTAGAGTCTCATTGTATGTCATCCATTCCCTGCTATCCAACTGCCGCAGTCTAAATGCCTCTGATGGTGAGATCCACATAGGGGTTTTCGATCCAAAATTTGTTTAATATTTAATCCATGTCTTAAGGAGAGTCTTTCTAACACAATGATTATTAAAATTGGCATCTGCCTTTAATTTATTATATTGTAGGTATCCATGATACCCAAATTTAAGGTCAAAACCTTCTAGATCTAATAGTCTGTCATTCTTAAGCCTGCACCACTCCCCAATCCAGTTTAGGCAATTGGCCTCGAAATATATCTTTAAATTTGGAAGGGCTATTCCTCCTCTCTCTTTTGTTTGTTGTAACAATTTCCACTTCACCCTTGGTTTTTTCCCTCCCCATACAAATTTAGATAGATCCCTGTCCCATAAATTAAAATGTATGTCTTTCTTAATAATGGGGAGTGTTGCAAATAAAAAGTTTATTCTGGGTAGCACCATCATTTTCACTGATGCCACTCTTCCCAAGAAAGACAGGTTTAATTTAGACCAGCTGTTTAAATCTCTTTTTATCTCCTCCCATTTTTTCTCATAATTATTTTTGTAAAGTTTTGAATTCTTTGGAGTCAGGGTCACCCCTAGGTACTTTACCTTATTTGTTATTTTCATGCCAGTCCTTCTTTCCAGATCTTGTTTAGTGCCTTCCGTCATATTTTTAACTAGAATTTGTGTTTTCTCCTTATTTACCTTAAATCCGGCTACTGCCCCAAACTCTTCTATTTTGCCTATCCACTGCATGATGTGATCTTTTGGGTTTTCTACAATTAGTGCGAGATCGTCTGCGAATGCGAGTACTTTTATTTGGTTCTTCTTTATCTTTGCTCCTTTGAGATTGACATCTTTTCTTATCTCCTCCAGTAGGGTTTCTAATATGAAAATAAAGAGTAAGGGGATAGGGGCAGCCCTGTCGTACCCCTTTTTGAATATTTATTTTTAAGATTTTCTCTGATTAACTATCAGCTTGCCTGCTTGCTCTGAGTAAATTGCCTGTATCAGGTTCGTGAAGGCGAAACCAACATCTATTTCCTTTAACAGCCCTTTTAAGTAATCCCAATTAATTTTATCAAACGCTTTTTCAGCGTCTACAAAGATCATCGCAATCTCCCTGTCAATATTTTTATCATAATATTCAATCAAATCTATTATAGTTCGTACATTTGTAGAAAGTTGTCTTTTGGGGAGAAACCCGTTTTGATCTTCTTTTACCCATTTATTTAGGAATATTTTGAACCTTTCTGCTATTATGTGGGTAAAAATTTTATAATCTGCATTCAACAGGGAGATTGGTCTGAAATTTGCGGGATTCGTTAGGTCTTTCCCTTCTTTGCCGATCAGGACGATATTAGATTCCCTCCACGAATCTGGCACGGTGCCCTCCTCGAGAATCTTATTAAATAATTTTTCCATTATGTTTTGTAGTTCTTCCTGAAACTTCTTGTAATATTCAGCCGGGAAGCCGTCTGGTCCAGCCGCTTTTCCCCCCTTTAAAGCCTTTATTGCTTCTCCTATCTCTTCTTTTGTTATCCTCCTGTTAAGTTCCTCCCTTTCCTTCTCTGAGATCTTGTCTATTTTCTTCTCGCATATATATTTGACTACGTCCTCAACATCTATTTTATCTTTTCCGTACAGGTTTGAGAAGAAGGACTCCATGATTTCTCTAATGTCCTCCTTTTTATTATATTCTCTCTGCTCTACTTTCAGTTTCTCGATAAAGTTCCTTTTCCTCTTCGCCTTTAACTGCCAGGCCAGTAGCTTGCCTGGTTTGTTAGCCGATTCGAAATATTTTTGTCTTAAGAATCTTAGATTTATCTCTATTTTTCTTAATTCTATTGTTTCCAGCTGTTTCTTCCATAATTCCAATTCATTTTTTAATCTTTTACTTCCTGGCCGGGCTTTCAGATCTTTCTCTACTTTTTCTATTTTTCCCATAATTTCCTGTGTCTCTTTAATTCTCTTTTTTTTCCAGAATGATTGTTGTCTCATGAGCAGTCCCCTCATGTACGCTTTCCCTGTATCCCAAATTAAATTTATGTTCTCATTTTCCCTACTGTTTATTTCAAAGAATTCTGTCATACTCTCTCTCATAGCCTCCAATGCTTTCTCATCTCTAGCAATTTCAATTGGATACTTCCAACAAAACTCTAACCTTCGCATATTACACTCCATCAGCATCATGCAGTGGTCAGACACATATCTAGGCAATATTTTAACCTTTTGGATTCTGGGTGCTAGGCCTTTGGAGGTCCAAATTGCATCTATTCTGGACCAGGAATTATGACGGTCTGAAAAAAAGGTAAAGTCCCTTTCCCTGGGGTGTGCCTCTCTCCAAACATCTTTAATATCTAGTTTCTCCGTAAGACTGAAAAAACTCTTTGGTAATTTCCCATTTCTTCCCTTTTCCCCCAATTTTGCTGGATTTTTATCTAATTTTGGATCGATTACCCCATTGAAGTCTCCTAGGACTATGATGTTATCATATTCAAAATCTTCCAATAGTCTCTCAAGGTTACTGAAGAAGGCTTGCTTTGCATCATTTGGTGCATACAAGTTGCAGACCAGAATATTTTCGTTTTCCACCTTTATCTGTATCCCTATATACCTCCCTTCTTTATCTTCGAAAATTTTTTTAGGGCTCAACGCCGCATTCGCATAGATGGCCACCCCCCCCTTTTTTTTCTCTAGTGAGGCCGCAAAGACTTCCCCTATATCATCCCTTTTTAAGTAATGTTCTTCCGATTTCTTTATATGCGTCTCTTGGATCGCCATTACATTTGCTTTCTTTTTCTTTAGCATATTAAACACTCTTTTCCTTTTAGCTCCATTATTTAGACCATTCACATTCCAGGATACACATCTGAGGGGCATAGTGCCTTCTCTTCTTTGTTAACCCCCCCCTTTTTTCCCCTTTTTACTTAGTTCTTTCTTTCTGGGCTTTCTGGGGTATCAGGGGCGTCTGGGTTGTCGGGGGTGTCCTCCTCCTCGTCATCTTCTTTCTCGGGGGTTGGGTCTTCTCCTCCTCCTTCCTTGTTCTCGTCTTCTTCATCGTCCTCTTTTTCTTCGATATCTTCTTTATCCCGCAGCAAATTTTCCATTGGGTGGTATTTGGGTGAGAGTCTTTGATTTGGCACTCCTGATCTGTGTGTACCTTTTTTTTTTGGTTGTCTCTTAGATCTTCCTCATATCTCCTTAAAAAGTCTTTAGCTCTTTCTATAGTCGTCAGCCAATGTTTCTTTCCTTTAAAGGTCGCCATCACCCCCTTCCATTTTTATCAATCTTGTTTGCCATGACTGCTTCAGGTTTGTTTAAGATTTTAGCTGTTATCCCTGTGATCAATTCTTTAATATTTTGGTTCTCTTCCTCTATCAGCCCCCGAAAACGAAGTTGATACTCCTTTTGAGAGTAATCCATCTGTAGATGTTTATTTTCCCAGTCATGGTTTTTCATTTCCAGGTCTTTAATTCTATCATCATTTCTTTTTTGTTTCTCCTTAAGCTCTTTGTTTTCTTTCTTGAGATCTTTTATTTCGTCTGCCATATCTCTCATTCTCTGATTTGTCTCCTGGAGTTCTTTCTTTGTGTCTTTTATGTCTTTTGTTAGATCTGCTTTCATTTCTTTTAAATCTTCCCTCAGTTCTTCTTTGTTTCTTTCTCTTTCTTCTTCCCCCCTCTTCAGGAATCTTCTGATTTCTTGAAATTCGGCTAACATTTCTTTCATTCCAAATTCCCCTCTCCCTTCCCTCTAGTCGCCATCAGTGTCAGAGAAGTAAAGTCTTCCTTGCTTGTTCTTTTCATTTATTTTCCCTCAGTTCGATTCTTGTTCTGGGTCTGAGAATCTTGTATTCTCAGCACCCTCTCGTTGCGTGGTTATTTGTTCTTAGCTCTCCCTTAGTGTTCTTTATTTGACTCACTATCACTTTCCTTCTTTCCGCTAAATTTTATCTATCCTCTCCTTCTCCTTGGGGGGCACCTGCTCACATTAAGTTCTTTCCTTCTTTTGGGAGCTCCTGACAAGTTGTCTATAAATTTTTTATAATCTTCTGTGGTTCTGGGGCTTCTTTATGTCTCTCCCTGGGCGCTATCTGTGTCTGAATCCTAGTTTCCGCTTTCTGGGGCTCTGGGGCTCTGGGCTGTGTCACTCTCGTCTTTCTCGGGCTCTTCTAGCTCTGTGAATCCCTTTCTGCCGTCACTTCCTGTTGCCCGTCACTTCCTGTTGCCCGCCCTTCTTCTTCAGCTTTGTTTACTTTGAAACAACAGCTTATCAGCTTATCAGATCTTCAGTTCGCCGCCATTAAGGGAGACCTTCCTTCCTCCTTTTTGCCTCCGTTCTCCTACTTTATCGCGTCGCCCCTCACACCGTTAGCGTCTCCTCCTCCAAGCCTTCTCTTCGTCACCGAGCTCCCGCGCCCTCCTCCTCCTTCCTCCGTTGCTGGTCCCCCCTCCTCCTTCACAGCTGGGCTCTCTCTCCTTACCGGGTCTCCTCCAAGCGGTGAGTATTTATTTTCCTTTCCTGCCGCTCCGTCTTTCCTTTTTTCCGTTTTGCCTTCCCTTCAAGTGTGCGAGTGTGAGTGCGAGCCTGACCGGCGGGTGTGGTGATCCAGGGCAAGCCGGATCTAGCCCGGAGGTTACCTCTCCGGTCCTCTTCTGCTCCTTATCAGCTTCCTCGGAGTCCTTGAGGGCTCCAATTCTACTGACAGGGCTATTTCCTGGACCTTGAGCCTCAAGCCTTTCCTCTCAGGCTTGGGTGGGTGCAACAGATGCCCCTGTAACCTCTCTTTGGGCCTCACTTTGGGAGAGAGGTCTCACCAAGTGCAGCCACCCGCCATTGGCCAAACCGGAAGTCTCGAATCTCTGGAATATCTGATGGTACTGGAACCATGATACCCCGTATCCTTCTTGCTTCAGTTCCTCCATTGTCTTCAACTCCCAATTTCCTTGGGTTTTTCTTAAGGTGTGTTTATATGTTGCCCATTTGGTGCTGGCTAGCTCTTTTTTGTATAAGGCCTCCAATGGGGAGATCCATAAGGGGGTGGCACTAAAGAATCCTGATTTGTATCTTTCCCAGGTTTTGATTAGGGCGGCCCTTATGTAGTGGTGACTAAAGTTCTTCTCCACCTGTCTTCTGTTGTACCAAAGGTACGCGTGCCATCCAGCCCGAATGTCGTGGCCCTCTAGTGCTAGCATGTTGTTATTCCTTAGAGACCCATTCCTTTATGGCCGCTAAATTGCAAGCCTCGTAGTACAATTTAAGGTTCGGAAGGCCGAACCCACCCCGTTTTGTCTCGTCCATCATTGACTTCATACTTATTCTGGGTTGTTTGTTCTTTCAAATGAATTTTCTTATTTCTTTGTTCCATTTAGCAAACAGGTAGTCCGTTCTTAGGATTGGTATATTTTGAAATAGGAACAGCAGCTTCGGCAGGACTGACATTTTGATTACTGCTACTCTACCAAGAAGTGACAGGTTCTGGTATTTCCATTTCTCCAGGTCGGTTTGGATTCTTTTCCACTGATGTTCATAATTGTTCTTGAGCAACTGTATATTATTTGACGTAATAAAGATTCCTGCCTTGTATTAGTCATGGGATTTTCATCAAGCATTTTACCTTTGCCTTTAGATTTTGGGATTATATCTATGCCTTTGGATTCTGGGACTATTTGAACTGTGTGTTTTACCTTTGATATATTCTACTATTGATCTTTTTTAACCCTTTTGTTGGACACTATATTTGATTCAATAAAAGCCTATTTATTCAGAGACTGTCTGTTGTGTGTGTGACTAGGTGGGGTGCTCCTTGTCTGAAGTGCAACAGCCTATAATTCCCAGAAATCCCAGCCACTTTACCAGCTGTTAGGATTTCTGGGAGCTGAAGGCCAAAATATCTGGGGACCTACAGGTTGAGAATCACTGGTTTAAAGCCTTCTGATTAGGTTTGTGAAACTCTTACAAAACCTTCTTGCAAACGGCTATGAGGGAGTCTAAATCATTTGCACAAAGCTCTACTCTGATATACAATCATGTTCTCCCTTTACTATCGTTTCCTTTCTTACAAGCTAACCTTTCACTTCCTGCAATACAGAGCAGCTATAGGGAAGGACAAATCTAGGGAAGTTGGTAAAGCTGAATCATGCGGGAAGCAAGTGGCAGCAATGTGAGGAAGTGAGAAGGGAAAGGGCTGCGGCTGGCATCCTCTAAAGATGCTACAGATGCAGGAGAAGCTATAGGGGAAAATGCTGCTAGAACACAGCCGTACAGACCAGAAACCACACAACACCCCAGAAGGGGAAGAATTTAGTTATTGAGAAGTGCCCACCCTCCATGCCATATCTGACACACTTCGTGCAATATTCTACTGAAATTGGGTTGGGCTGTTTGTTTGTGAGGAAGGAAGGAAGCAACATCTTAGAGACAGTTGGCTTCAGAGGGGTACACACCAAAGCAAGGTTGCATTTTGCATTCTGGTTCTGAATTGTGCAGCTCCTTGTATGACAGGCAGGATAGTTGCTTGCAGAGTTTAAAGCCCTTTGGGCTTCCCATTTTCTTCCAATGCTTGGGTGCATCTTGACTATTTAATTCTCTTGGACAAGACTGGCTCAATGCAGTGGAATCCTGAGAGTTGTAGTTTCACAAGGCCTTTAGCCTTCCCTGCCAATTAGTGTTGTCGCCTCAACAAACTACAACTCTCGGGATTTCTTTGCACTGAATCATGGCAATTCAAGTGGTGTCAGACTGCATTATTTTATTTATTTATTTACAATATTTATATGCTGCCCTTCTCACCCAGAAGGGGACTCAGAGTGGCTTACAAGTAAAATGTACTGTAAATACAATATATTATATTATTGTCATAGCACAAAACTATTATACATTACATTGTACTATAACATTATACTGTAATATTATTAGTAATATTACATGTAATATAAAATATATAATTAATTCTATCAGTGCTGTTGGAGCACACAATAAATCAATTAGTGTGTGTGTGTCAACCATAAAATAAAACGCACAAAGCTGATTGGTTGGGAGATGGCTGAGACTAGGACTTTTGGATACTGTTACATTTCTCTGGGTTGAGCTATGCAGGTGCTTGCAAAGAAGCAGACAGAGACAGAATTTGAAGTGTGATCTTGCTTCATGAGTTGCTGGAAGGAGTTTATCCACATGGACAAAGACCATTTTAAATCTCTCATAAAAGAACATTATGTGAATTAATGCGATTGATCACATGACTGTACATATGCTGTTCTGAACTACGAAGAGTAAACTACTTGTTCTTCACTGCTCATCTGCGTGGCATATTTTCTTTCTCTGGAAAGGCAGTATGTGGGCTGATCAAATGTGAACTAAGCATGATTTTCATTATGTCACAAATGCCACATAGGCCTACTTTGTTGTGAGATCACCATAACCGGGTAGCCACACATTCCCCCGCTTTGGAGTTAGACACTGGTCCACATTTCTAATATTCTGCATAGAGCTCTGATATATATACTGCATACATATGAGAGGGTTAAAGAGAAAAAGGTACCCCTCCTCTTTTCTGAGGAAGCGCTGAGAGGCACAGCAGCAGTTTGCCTAGAAGAGCCTTGAATATAGCAACAGCTTGCTTAAGAGATAAGAGAATATCCATGCCATTGTCTATGCTAGTAACATGCAAACTCTGTGTGATACAAGATATAGAGCAGGGATGGTAAACCTACGGCCCGTGGGCGGATGTGGCCCGGCAGCCGATTCTGTCCGGCCCGGGGAGAAAGGCATCGGGGGCGGGGCCAAGAAGAAGGGGTGCCGCTGCCGCCATCCCATTGCGGGCTCTGTGGGGCCTGTGTCGGCAGACAGGCCGGAGGAGCGCTGGCTTTGGAATGCCTGCCCTCCCTGGAGGCGATCCGGGCCTGCAGCGGGAGCACTTGGCGACCTGCAGCGGCTGATCGCCCTGGCGACCCGGAAGACTTGATCATCTTCTGGGTCGCCAGGG
The DNA here is from genome assembly GCA_030556195.1 of Anolis apletophallus. Lineage (NCBI taxonomy): Eukaryota > Metazoa > Chordata > Lepidosauria > Squamata > Anolidae > Anolis > Anolis apletophallus. The sequence goes on along the minus strand of JARBWK010000001.1, from coordinate 194,475,925 downwards.
TGATCAGTCGCCTCAGATCGCTGACTGCTCCCCCTGCAGGCCCAGATCGCCTGCAGGGATGGCAGGCACTCCATAGCAGGGCGATCCGCTGGGGAACGGCCGGGGGCGAGAGCGGACGGAGGCCTGCAGCCTCCGATCGCCTGCTGCTTTGGTCTCCTCTGCTATGGCGGCGGCTGGGTCTGCTTTGCCATCCTCTGGGCTGGGTCCATTGGGCCATTTCATCTTGGTTCGCACCTTGTCTTCTTGAATTTAATTTAATTTAATTTTAGTGGTTTTTATTATTATTTTATAAGAAGTTTATAATAATAATATAATAATATAATAAATAATATAATATGTTATATTATAATTTCAATATATTATAATGTCTATATATATACAATAATATAATAATTATAATATAATAATTATATTAATACTAATATATGAATATTTCTTGATATATTAATATGTCAATATTAATGATGTGTAATATATAGTAATTATAGTAAATAAATAAATAAATAAATAAATAAATAAATAAAGTAGATTAGGATGTAGTTCCGTCTTTAGGTGCGGCCCCTTGGAAAAAATAATTGCCCACCCCTGATATAGAGCCAATAAAAATGTGCATGATCAGGTCAAGTAGCCAGTCCTGGTCGAGCAAGATGTTGATAAGAAATTACTATAAAATCTTTATTTTCCCAGCCATGTGCACGGCTGTTCCTTGAGCGAAATCAAAATCGCTGACTGTCCGCCTTCTTGCTGTACAGCTGGAATAAAGAGATTTATAGTAGATCTGCTGGTTTTCCTGTGTCTCTTTCATCATTGTGGCCCCGCTACCCTAAACCCAAAGCTCTGCTACATTTCTGGTGCGTTTGGGCTGGGAAACGGGAAGGGGCTGCTGCCCGAAGGACCCAGGAAAAGGTTTTTGGAAGCCCAACTTAGACGGCACGGACCCCAGAGAAACGTGGATCCGGAGGACACTGAGAAGGGGGCCCCACCAATCAGACCGGTGCCTCTCAGCCCTTGTTCTTCGGAATAAAGAGCCTTATAGTGGTTCTGCTGGTTTTCCTTGTGTTCCTTTCATCATTGTGGGCCCTGCTACCCTAAACCCAGAGTTCCTAACACATATACTGATAGTCAAGTATCTGATTACAAGACCGGGACATCCGTAGAGAGACCAAAGTGCTTGTTTATAAAGCCATTGTCCTCCCAACCCTGCTATATGCCTGCGAAACGTGGACTGTCTACAGACGTCATATGCAACTCCTGGAACAATTCCATCAGTGTTGCCTCTGAAAAATCCTGCAAATCTCTTGGGAAGACAGGCGGACAAATGTCAGCGTGTTGGAAGAAGCAAAGACCACCAGCATTGAAGCGATGCTCTTACGCCATCAACTCCACTGGACTGGTCACGTTGTCAGAAAAGTAGTACACAATGCTAACCCAGGCAATTTAAAGGGGTAGACCTGTAGGCGATGCTAATGAAGAGACTCACTGATACAAAAATATCAAAAAGTGTATTCTAAACAATCTCAGAGCTGTAGAACAATATTACATACAGTGTAATGCTATGTGCATATATCACAATATATCTTACAACATATATCATGTATATGCTCTCAGCCCGGGAGGACACTTGCATTATCGACATGTATTGAAACGCGGAAACGCGAAGTCCCCCGTTCAGACTTTGAGTCAAATTGAACCACTACAACCCTGGGAAGGAGCAGTCAGAAGTCCAGAGCGCCCTGAGGAAGCGTGTTTTCTGAACGGCCATCTCGGCGTCGTCAGCTTACCTCTAGCCGTAGGCACCTGCCCACCCGGCAGTTTACCAGCTCTTTCATCCACCAAGGCTCCCCCACAGACTCTGTCTCCCAGTCCGTGAGTTATTAGGCCCCGGACTCCCCATAGGGTTGCCTGGACCTTGTTAGCACGTCGCTTTAGCCCTCAAATGTTTGTAAGGGCTTTTGGTATATTGTCATACTGATTTATACATGATATATGTTGTCGCTTTAGCCCTCAGATGTATGTAAGGGCTTTTAGTACACTGGCATATTGATTTATACATGATATATGTTGTAAGATATATTGTGATATATGCACATAGCATTACACTGAATGTAATATTGTTCTACAGCTCTGAGATTGTTTAGAATACACTTTTTGATATTTTTGTATCAGCGAGTCTCTTCATTAGCATCGCCTACAGGTCTACCCCTTTAAATTGCCTGGGTTAGCATTGTGTATTACTGTTACTGTTTGTAAGCATATTTCTCTTTGAGTATAGGATCACGTTGTCAGAATGCCCGATCACTGTCTCCCAAAGCACTTACTCTACTCTGAACTCAAGAATGGAAAACAGACTGTTGGTGGACAGGAAAAGAGATTTAAAGATGGGCTCAAAGCCAAACTCAAAAGCTGTGGCTTAGACACTGAGAACTGGGAAGCCCTGGCCCTTGAGCGCTCTAACTGGAGGTCAGCTGTGACCAGCAGTGCTGCAGAATTTGAAGAGGCACGAATGAAGGGCGAAAGGGAGAAATGTGCCAAGGGGAAGGCATGTCAAGCCAACCCTGACCGGGACCACCTTCCATCTGGAAACTGATGTCCTCACTGCAGGAGAAAATGCAGGTCAAGAATAGGACTCCACAGCCACCTTCGGACTCACCACCAAGACAAAACATCTGGAAGACAATCATCCTCGAGCTACGAGGATTGCCTAAGTAAGTAATCTGAGTACACGCACACACACATACAACTTCTTTAAAAATATCAACTTAAAATTTAAAATTCAACATGGGACTGGGCCACTTCCAGGTGGGAATGCTCACCCATTCTGCCCAATGCTAACTCCTTCCCACAATGGGTCCTCAAGGTTTTCTCCAACACTTATGACTTTATGATCTTTCTTAGAGATAATCTGGTAGCCGGATATGCCACTCACCATGATCTTTGCAGGTTGTGGTCCCTGACTTCTTCTTCAGAGCTTTATTGGCACCTTCAGTGCAAGGAAGACAAATTGGTCTGCAAAAGAAGAATTGAGAGTCTGAGGCCCCTTCCACACAGCTGTATAAAATCCACATTGAACTGGATTATATGGCAGTGTGGACTCAGATGATCCAGTTCAAAACAGATTCAAAATACAAGAAGAGTGGTTCCCAACCTTTGGTCCTCCAGGTGTTTTGGACTTTCCCAGCTAGTTTAGCAGTTGTTCAGAATTGTGGAAGCTGAGGTCCAAAACGCCTGGAGGAGTAAAGACTGGGAACCACTCTCTTTCTAAATCTTCCTTGAACAAACGCACCCTGCTTTAATTCTCTTTGACAGCCCCCTCCTCCACCCTTCCCTCCATTATTCTCGGAGCATGATTTTGCATTTTTATTTATTGCTAAAATAAAAACCTCAAACCTCTGAGGATGCTTGCCATAGATGCAGATGAAACATCAGGAGAGAATGCCTCTAGAACAGGGCTACTCATTGACCTGATTGCGATCAACCAGTCGATCACGGAGGCGGAACTGGTCGATCGCAGCCCCGCGTGCGGCACGCACCTTCCTATGGGTTGCCCCTGACGCGCCTCCCTCAGCAGTGCCTCCATCCTCAGTGCTGACTGCTGCCGGCGCAGTGTGGCCTGAGGAGGAGGGAGGGAGAAGAAGTAGGGCAGCAGAGGGAAGGAGGGGGTGGGCGCCCGGCCCATGCATGTGCATTTGGAGCATGCGGTGGCGGCGAAGACGAGCCACGATGGAGGACAACAGCAAGGAGGCTTTAGCAGCCATTTTTTTGCCAAAGCCTAAGATTTGCGACTCCGAGGAGTTCATCTGCACAGCAGCTTTGATCAGCATTGAATGGCCTTGCAGCTTATCGGTCTGTCTGCGTTCATTCTGCCTGTTTATATCTGTGGAATGATGTCAGGGTGGGAGAAGGAACTCTTGTCTGGATGCATTTTTGAATGTCCCATTGGCCACATTGATCAGCATTAAATGGCCTTGCAGCTCCAAGATGTCTGCTTTCATTCTGTTTGTTTATATCTCTGGAATGATGTCAGGGTGGGAGAAGGAACTCTTGTCTGGATGCATTTTGGAATGTCCCATTGGCCACATTGATCAGCATTGAATGGCCTTGCAGCTCCAAGATCTGTCTGCTTTCATTCTGTCTGTTTATATCTGTGGAATGATGTCAGGGTGGGAGAAGGAACTCTTGTCTGGATGCATTTTGAAATGTCCCATTGGCCACATTGATCAGCATTGAATGGCCTTGCAGCTTCAAGGTCTGCCTGCTTTCATTCTGCCTGTTTACATCTGTGGAATGATGTCAAGGTGGGAGAAGGAACTATTGTCTGAATGTATTTTTGAATGTCCAATTGGCCACATTGATCAGCATTGAATGGCCTTGCAGCTTCAAGGTCTGTCTGCTTTCATTCTGCCTGTTTATATCTGTGGAATGATGTCAGGATGGGAGAAGGAACTCTTGTCTGGATGCATTTTTGAATGTCCCATTGGCCACATTGATCAGCATTAAATGGCCTTGCAGCTCCAAGATCTGTCTGCTTTCATTCTGCCTGTTTATATCTCTGGAATGATGTCAGGGTGGGAGAAGGAACTCTTGTCTGGATGCATTTTTGAATGTCCAATTGGCCACATTGATCAGCATTGAATGGCCTTGCAGCTCCAAGGTCTGTGTGCTTTCATTCTGCCTGTTTATATCTGTGGAATGATGTCAGAGTGGGAGAAGAAACTCTTATCCGGATGCATTTTATGAAGTCTCCCTTATTTTTTCGAAAAATCACGTAAATGTCCCTTATTCTATCAAAATATGGGTAGGTAGATCATTTTGACTTGGTTGTTTTATAAGTAGCTCGCATGCTGAAAAGGTGTGACACCCCTGCACTAGAACATGGCCATATAGCCTGAAAAAACCTACAACAACAGAGTGATTCCGGCCATGAAAGCCTTCGACAATACGCTAAAAATAAAAAACGAAACTATCTTTTCTGATTCTGTTGTTCTTAAACCTTCCTGATTACTGACAATCCACATCTGTTTCTTGGACATGTTCTACTTCCTTGTCTTGTTAGATGAACTCTCCAAAGTGCTGATGTCCTCAAATCCTTCTCTTGAACCGGTTCCTTTTCGTTTTGTAAATAGTGTGACTTGTGCCATTCTTCCTTTTCTTGACATTATTAATCTGCCCATTCCTTCTGGTACGTTTCTTTCCGAGTTTAATCACAGATTTAAGGAGCTTTTACTTGTTACTTTAGAAACTTTATCCATCTTATTTATTTATTTACAGCATTTCTACCCCGCCCTTCCTAACCCCCGAGGGGGGGGGACTCAGAGTGGCTAACACAGGCAACAATTCGATGCCACAATATCAATAAACAACAATATAAAACCATAAATACATATTAGATTAAAAACAGTAACATTAATTATATAATATTGGGTTGCTGGGATTTTTCCAGGCTGTATGGCCATGTTCAGAAGCATTCTCCTGACGTTTTGTCCACATCTGCGGCAGGCATCCTCAGAGGTTGTGAGGTCTCTTGGAAACTGGGCACGTGGGGTTTGTATATCTGTGGACAGTCCAGGGTGAGAGAAATAATTTTTGTCTGTTGGAGGCAAGTCTGAATGTTGCAATTGGCCAGCTTGATTATTTATTTATTTATTTATTTTGATTTATTCATCGCCACTCCCGTTAGGCTCGGGGCGACTTACAAATGTTAAAAACATCATAAAATACAGATAAATATTATATTTGAGCTCGCCTCAGGACTTTCTTCAGGGTCGACATTAACTGGCAAAGAAGGAACATTTTGCTGTCTGACTGGATCTTCTGTCAAACTAAAGGGGAAATTGATGCTTTAACAGAAGAAACGTCAGGGAAAGGTGCTGCTTTAGAATAGAAACGGAGTAGCAGAGTAAAGAGATAGTTCGCCAGCAACAGTGACGAAAATAATCCACTCTGATTGGTCCACACAAGCACAGGCTGTGATTAGCCCAGAGAACATCATGTGCCTCTAGATAAGAAACAGTCTTGATTGGCTTAGCATTCACCATGTGCGTTTGTTTACAAAGTTAGCAATTGGGTTAGGAGATGCGCATGGCAAATGAGGTTTCCACTTGGCAGGCTTCCAGTGGGAACTCGGTAGCAAATGTATCGATTCAAGTACAGTCTGCACGTAGGGCAGATAACATAGAAGAAAGATGGAAATTTACACTGCGCAACGTTTGTCAGCAAAAAGGATTGAGATGCTAAGAATGCTTTGTTTAATTGGGTAGAGTAATATGGGTTCATGAATGCTAGCCAGTAACAATGCATGAAGAAGGGAGGGACTGAAATATCGTCGCCATTGTTTGTATAAAATCTGTTTACTGGGAAAGATCAGGGTTCTGTCTTCCAGTGGCATTGTTCATAAAGGGGCAGGCCCATCAGCTGATGTCATGCAAATAAAGCTGGTTTCCTGAATCGCAGTAAAATTGTCGCGTCATCCGTCCTTGCGCTCGCTAGCAACGGCAGCCTAGCACCAAAGGTATTTGCCTTCGGAGTTCTGGGACTCCAGTTACCGCTACAAAACAACCTTCTCTTGTCAAACTCTTGATCTTCCTTCCAAGATCATTTCCCACCAAACAATCAAAAGGAATATCAGCGTATACGGCAAAATTCCAAAATCCTTTCCAATTTTTGTATTGGATCGGCAGAGACACAACTTCGGACAACACTGTCCCTAAACCTTTTAACTTGAGCTGAGACACTGGTTTTCGGAACGCCTCTGGTACATGCTCAGGGCGAATCACACACACCTCAGACCCGGTGTCTCTCCACCCTAGTATTTGGTTTTGATCTACTTTGAGTGGTTCAAAGTAATCGTCTCTGTCTGTGTCCATCATAAGAAAAAGGCATTGTTTCTCTGAGGGGTTCTTCCTTTGAGCCGTTTCCGAACAACTCTTCCCCATTTTAGACTCAAGCCCCTTCTCAGGAACCTTTTCCGATGTTGGGGTTATGCATAAGGAAGATCTTTCCTTACTGTGGAGATAACATTGTGCCTTCAAATGCCCTAATCTCCCGCAGGTGAAACATGTTTTCTTGGACATATCAAAGCTAGGAGGATTTGAACTACAGATGGAACCATCTCTGAGGTAATTTTTCTCCTCAGCCCTTCTGTAGCCAGTGTACTCTCCAGCAACATTTTTAGCTCCTTGATACTGTGGCAAAGCTTTAAATGGTTTTTTAAAAGAAGGTTTCTCCACATGTTTGTAGCTTTCGGCTCTACAAACTCCTTCTCTTAGTGATACCATTTTATCCACTATTAGAGCAGCCTGGTTGGATGTCTCAGGATTTTTTTCCCTGTACCAACCATCTATACTCTGAGGGAACATTCTGGTAAAATTGTTCCAGAATCATCAAATCCCTAAGTTGCTGAAAATTGGCAACTTGAGATCCTTTTAACCAACTGTCAAAATACTGGCTTTGTTTTGACACTAACTGACAGAAACTTTCTCTTTTTTTCCTTTTTTAAGGATCTAAACTTAACTCTGTAGTGTTCTGGTGTTAACTGCAATTTCTGTTGAACTTGCTGTTTAAACTTGTGGTACATTTTGTGGTCAGGCTCTGCCATATCACTATAGATCTCTAGCAGCTGGCCACAGATCTGTGGACGTAAATATGTCATCCATCTTTCCTCCACAATTTCAAAATCATAACAACATCTCTCAAAAGAGACCAGGAATTTTTCTACACTATCCCCTTTTTTATATTTGGGAATTTCCTCAGGATTTGGTCCATAGAAGCTTCGGACTGAACCTCTTGGACTGGCTTGCTGAGAGGAATTCAACTTCTGTTTCTCGAATTCTAACTCGGTCATTCTCATCTTCTCCTGACGCGCCCTATCTTCTCTTTCCCTACGTTCTTCTCTCTCTTTCTCTTCTCTACGTTCTTCTCTCTCTTTCTCTTCTCTACGTTCTTCTCTCTCTTTCTCTTCTCTTTCCTTACGGTCTTCTCTTTCTTTCTCTTCTCTACGTTCTTCTGCCTGTCTGGCTTCTCTTTCTCTTTGCATCTCTTTGCATTTCATCACCTCAAGCTTAAACTTGAATTCTTCAGACATTTTACTTGCCTCTCGTTCTGACCCTGAACTGTCCTCTTCTTGCAGTACCTCAGGCTGTTCTGTCTCTTCCAACGCCCTCGTTTGTCTTCGAGTGGTCATTTTGACAAAACCTTTTACCTCAGAACTTTAATAAGTTCCTACTACCAAGCGACTTTGGGCACTAAACTGAGGTGTTAGACGTATCCCGCTGCTATGCCACCAAATGTAAACAAGTCTGGAACCACCCCGGCTACTTCTTATACTTTTAAACTGTGTGGCAGGACTTAAAAACATCATAAAATACAGATAAAACAACATGATTAACACCCATAATTAAAACTATACAATAATGCACAGGCACCAGAAATTACTCCCATGGCCTACGACTACAATAGTAGAGGCCTGGGGTTATTTACTGACCGAATGCCTGTACAAACAGTAAGGTCTTACAAGCCTTCCGAAAGGCTAGTAAGTTGGACAACGCACGAATTGCGGGAGGAAGAGCATTCCAAAGTACTGGAGCGATGACACTAAAGGCTCTCCTCCGCGTTGAGGTCAGGTGGAGGGTTTTACAGCTTGGCACCACAAGAAGGTTCAGGGACTCTGATCGCAGTGGTCTTACGGGACAATATAGGGAGAGGCAGTCCCTTAGGTACACTGACCCCAGACCATTCAAGGCCTTGAAGGTTAGAACCAGCACTTTGAAGGTGATCCGGTGCTCAATTGGAAGCCAGTGCAGTTCACGCAGAACAGGCGTAATGTTGCAGCAAGATGGTAAGCCTGCCAACAGCCGAGCTGCAGCATTCTGCACCAGATTAAGCTTCCGGATCACAGACAAAGGAAGGCCAATGTAGAGAGCATTACAGTAGTCCAATCTTGAGGTGACCGTGGCTTGGACCACTGTGGCTAGGTCATGATGGGACAGGTAGGGGGCCTGCTTCCTCGCCTGCCGGAGATGGTGGAAAGCTGCTACGCTGGTGATGGAGATATGCTTCTCCATCAACAGTTGAGAGTCAAGGGTGACTCCCAGGCTCTTAACAGTTGGTGACAGACGTAGCGTCACACCGTCCAGGGTTGGAAGCTGAATCTCTCCGGTACCCGGACGACCCAGCCACAAGATCTCCGTCTTAGCCGGATTCACCTTCAACCTACTGGCTCGCAGCCATCCAGTAATGGCTTCAAGGCAACGATGGAAATTATCGGGTACGGAGTCGGGTCGGCCCTCCATCCCCAGAACGAGCTGGGTGTCATCCGCATATTGGTGACACTCCAGCCCGAAACTGCGTACCAACTGAGCAAGTGGTCGGACATACAGTAGATGTTAAACAATAAAGGGGAGAGGATTGGCCCCTGAGGCACCCCACAAAGAAGGGGGGCACCCCCCGAGACAACTTCGCCCCTTCTCACTTGCTGTGACCGGTTCCAGAGGAATTGAATAGCCTTGCAGCTTCAAAACCTGGTTGCACAATGCCAAGTTTTTAACTTTATTTGTGTTTTTTCTATACATTATAACTATATTCTCAATTAGCTTCTCACACAATAACTCAAAATAAATAAATTCAGTTCGTTTCCATGTACAAGCGAGTATTTGAATTCTGGTCTGCTGGAATTCTGGAATCTTAGCCCATCACTCAAATCACTACATCACACTGACTGGAGCCCCCGGTGGCGCAGTGGGTTAAACCCTTGTGCCAGCAGGACTAAAGACCGACAGGTCGCAGGTTCGAATCCAGAGAGTGCGGATGAGCTCCCTCCATCAGCTCCAGCTCCCCATGCAGGGACATGAGAGAAGCCTCCCACAAGCATGATAAAACATCAAAACATCCAGGCATCCCCGGGGCAATGTCCTTGCAGACGGCCAATTCTCTGACACCAGAAGCGACTTGCAGTTTCTCAAGTCGCTCCTGACATGGAAAAAAAATCACACTGACTCTAGAAAAAGCCACAACTGTGATAAATAATTCCTTGTTTGATCCTCTGCAGTTTACCTGATCCTTCCACCAAACGGCACTGGATTGTCCAGTTCAAGCAGAGAAATGTCATAGTCGTAGAATTCCTGGATGCCCTGGGACACCTTTGCACGGACATTGTACAGGTCATGATCAATACGTCTCTTTATTGACAACCTCTTCTCTCCTCCTCCTGGGGAAGAAAAAAATATAAAATATTAAATATATATATATATAAAAAAATATATATAAAATATCAAACCTCGGGAAAGGACGAAAAATCACACTTCAAAGACACTGGGAAGTCAAGGGTTTCTCTTTTATTCTTGAGTGACTATGGGGGTTTTTTTTCCCTTGGGAGGTGTTTTCCTACTCTATCTGTAATGAGTCAGGGTTGGCCTGTTGGTCAGTCACCACTGACTGTTCCTTTTTCAGTGTGGCAGGGCAGACTATCCCAGCATGCCACCAAATAATGTAATGAAGTATATAAAGAAGGCTTCCAGGCTCCTTATGTTAACCGTGGCAGGGCAGGTCTACTTGGCAAATCTTACCATTGCCACTAACATGTAAGGAATGAACCCTTTTATGACTCTGGGCAGTAAGGCTTTCTTCCCACTGTGGTAGGGTGGGTACTTTCCCTTTGAGCCCCACCAACAGATGATCAAACTGCCACCAGTTAATATATTTGCTGCCACCAATTGTATCAGATCAGCCACCGATGTGAGGGTTTGTTCTTTTAAGGCTTGTGTTTTAAAAAGAACGACATTGAGAGGTGTTGTAATGAAGATGTTAAACAGTTTATTTTATAACAGAGTTCAGAGCTTAGTTGGTTGCAAACAAGTTTCCTAAGAGGTACAAATCTTGCGGTTACGACGTTTCAACATTAGGGTACAGTTTCCACTGTATTTCCTAACACAGAAGCAAACAGTCCTAATAACTAACTGCTCCAGCAGGTAAATAGCCAACTATAGGCTTTACCTATCTATTAAGTTAGTCTTCTACTCTAACTTGGACAAAGTCTGGCTTTCATCTGGGTTTCTCAAACCCCTAACCGAACTGCTTTCTAAAAGCTCCGAAAGACAGCTTCCCTCCCACCAACCGACAAAACTAACCAACTTATTTTAAAAATCTGAAAGTTCTAAAACAGGTGCAGCTCTAACTTCCGCCTCCACGGCAAAAGCCTTCACAGGGGCCTGCTGCTCCAACATTCCCCGCCAACCCTCTGTGGCTTGTTAAACATTTTACCATCAAACTTATAGGCAAATAAGCAATAACAAACTATACATTTATCTTGCAACAAAACAACACGACTTCATCACATTATCTTTCTATATTTTCCTACTTTCTAATTCTATATATGTTTTCACCCACTTTCGCTGCAAAGACTTAACACTAAAATTATAATAAAAATTATATATGTGTGTGTATGCTCAAAAAAGCAGTCCGCTTATCCATAATTGTAGTTCTTCCAGCGGTCATCTGTGGACTCACACTTCTAGTATTCTCAGTGCCTGCACAGACTATCTAAATTGCTAAAGCTATTTTTTCCAGCTGAAGTCTCCCCTGCTCCCCCCAAAAAACATACCCCACTTGCTCAGTACAATTTCCCTTCGGTTCTGTGTTCAGCAACGTGTCCAGCAACCAAAGAGCTAGAGCATTGTAAGAGAGAGGAGGTGGGTGGGTTGTGTGAATGTACATGACCACTCATAGAAGCACAGCTATGGAAAACAATCTGCTTTTCTTCTTTATGGTCTTTGTGATTCAAGCATATGGGGATTGGCAAGCTAAACACATCTGGATTGGACCCGATCCAGCTGCCCCAAGGGCTCAATTTCAGCAAACTCTAGTGTTTCCACAATATTTTCTAAAGGGGACAACATCATCTTAGAGCCAAAACCTCTGGGATACAGACTTTGCCCTGATCTTCAAGTAGCCCAGTCTGTCAACAGCCTTTAATGTAACTTGCTAGATCCTCTTGTGTTGTTTATCCTGCCCCTGAGCGCAGACTGAGTTTACTTCAGGTCTTGTGTTAGAATAGCAGGAGCCAGTAGGGTATAATGGTTTGAGCGCTGGACTATGACTCCGGAAAACAGGGTTCAAATCTTTGGTTGGCCATGAAACCCAACTGGGTGATCTTGGGCAAGTCATACACTCTTGGCCTTAGAAAACCCTATGATAGGACTCTTTGGGGTCACTATCATTCAGAAATAATGACATACAACATTCGCAGTTTCAAATATATGGTACAACCAACATGGTGAACATCAGACTTTGGGGCCTAATCCAACCTTCCTACAGGCTGAATCTCTAAGATCCCTCTTGGAACTGGTTTCTCCACTATTCTAAATGGTTGACACTTCTACTTTAAGACTTAGCTACTAGCAGGAAACAATTCAAACTAAATAAGATTGTATTTTTGGTTTCAACTTGCTAGATCCTCTTGCAAGTGGACAGGACTACACCTCAGTATTATCCCACTCCACTGGTCTGGCCACGTTGTGCGAACTAAAGAGAAGTAGCGGGAAAGCACTGGAAATAAATAAATAAATAAATAAAATAAAGAACGGGAAAACGTTGGTGGACAGGAAAAGAGATTTAAAGATTTAAAGATTTTTAAAAAGAGATTTTTTAAACTGTGGCATCGACACCGAGAACTGGGAAGTCCTGGCCCTTGAGCATTCTAACTGGAGGTCAGCTGTGACCAGCAGTGCTGCAGAATTTGAATAGGTACGAATGGAGGATGAAAGGGAGAAGCATGCAAAGAGGAAGGCATGTCTAGCTAACCCTGACTAGGACCACTTTCCACCTGGAAACTGATGTCCTCACTGCGAAGCCTCAAGAATTGGGCTTCACAGCCACCTACAGACTCACCACCAAGATACCAAACTTGGAGGACCATCATTCTTGGGCTACGAGGGATCGCCTAAGTAGTATCCCACTGTTGTTGCTGTTACTGTTAGTGTTAAGAGGCTGAGAGAGTTTGACTTGCCCAAGGTGACTCAGTGGGTTTCCATGGCAGATTGGGGATTTACACCTGGTCTACAGAGTTCTAATCCAACACTCAAACCAGTACACCACACTGCCTTTCATTGTCCCTATGTTGTTCTAGGAAGAAAAAGCAGGGTAAAATACCTGAGCTATTTAAGGGACTTTGAGAATACAAAACTACTCTGTGTTTGATTATTGTGTTTAGTTCCTGGTGTGTTGCTAGGAAAGGGCTTTATTTACTTATTTCTTTGTAACCTTTTTCACATTCCTAAAAGGCAGTGTACAATATACTGAATAGAAGGAAGCTGGCCATTTATAAAGAAAGCACACTCCCAGGAGAAATGAATCTAATGAATGAAGGGATAATTCATTCATAGTCCAAATTCTCCAGTGGCATTCTGAATAGGCTATGATAACATTACATGGAAATGGAGAAATTGAGGATGCCTGCCATAGATGGATGGGGTTGCACTCCCCCTGAAGACGCAGGTTCGCAGCTTGGGAGTGATCCTGGATTCATCGCTGAGCCTGGAACGCCAGGTCTTGGCGGTGGCCAGGGGAGCTTTTGCACAGTTAAGACTCATGTGCCAGCTGTGCCCGTACCTTGGGAAGTCGGATCTGGCTACAGTCGTCCACACTCTGGTCACATCCCGAATAGATTACTGCAACCCACTCTACATGGGGCTGACTTTGAAGACAGTTCGGAAATTACAACTAGTCCAACAGGCGGCAGCCAGATTACTAACCAGAGTTACATACAGGGAGCATACCACCCCCCTGTTGTGTCAGCTCCACTGGCTGCCTGTCCACTTCCGAGCTCAATTCAAAGTGCTGGTTTTGACCTTTAAAGCTCTATACGGTTCTGGCCCAGCTTACTTGTCTGAACGCATCAGCCTCTATGTCCCACCTCGTAATTTAAGATCATCCGGGGAGGCCCTGCTCTCGCTCCCACCAACTTCTCAAACGTGGCTGGTGGGGATGAGAGACAGGGCCTTCTCGGTGGTGGCTCCCCGTCTGTGGAACGCGCTTCCAAGCGACATACGATCAACCCCATCCCTCCTGGCATTCAGGAAAAAAGTGAAATCTTGGCTGTGGGACCAGGCGTTTGCACAGTAGCACATTGTAGCACTTTGGACTGGATTTGTAATGGCAAGTTGATGGATATGGCTCAATGCTCCTGTTATGGACGAAATACTGTTATGGACGAAATACAACAATATCCTGTCTTTTAAAATATATTTTTATACTGATTTCTAGTCTGATTTTAAATAACTGTTTACTGGGGAGTTGTCCTTCTCCTCTTAGGGCGCTTGTGCCCGCTTTGTGCTGGTCTGTGACCGTAATAAAGTTTTGATTGAAATACTGTTTTTAACTTAAGAGAAAGTGTATGCTGTGTTAACGTTAATTGTATTTTAATGTATTTAAATGCTGTATGTTTTTAGTTTTATATTGTATTTTAACTATGTTGGCATCGAATTGTGCCTTTTGTTAGGCCGCTCTGAGTCCCCCCTTGGGGGTAGAAAAGAGCGGGGTAGAAATGCTGGAAATAAAATTAATAAAATAATAAAATAATAAAATGTTCAGGCGAAACGTCAGGAGAGAGTACTTCTAGAACATGGCCATACAGCTCGAAAAGGCTACAACCCAAGGAAACATTTGCTGAAAGAAACTGATATTTGCTGGCTGAACCTGTATTCCTTATACCTTGCTGCGGGAATGGGCATTTGTGCCCTGCAAAACCTTTGGGAATGCAATTCCCAAATTATTTTACACAATCCTTCACCAGAGCTCGGAACATAGTCTCAAAATTAATTCCTCAATTGTGAATGTTGGGAAGGACTAAAACAATTAATTATCATTTTGTGTCTGGAAAGGGCCATTCAGAAACCTAATTTGCTGCATTGATTTTAGTTTTTAAGTCATAATTCGTGTTTATATGTTGGGTTGTTTAAATTGTATTAGTATGGATGTATTGTTGTTGTAGTCAGGCATTGAATGTTTGCCTTTTATGTTTGGAATCCGCCCTGAGTCCCTCTGGAGAGATAGAGCGGAATATAAATAAAGTTGTTGTTGTTGTTGTTATTTTACTGACTCCACAGTATGTTACAGCAAACAAGATCTATATGCTGGATTTCATATTAAAAAATTACAAGTCGAACACTTCCCAACTGTCTAGGACTGTGTGATGTATTTTCGAATGATGCGCACAGATCCAAGTAAGGTGGACTTTTGCAGTTGACAGATCGTGATTTTGTCAATGTTTATTGTTTCCAAATGACGGCTGAGATTATTATTATTATTATTTATTGTCAACTAATTCATTACCTAACTTGTTAGATATTTAAAAAAAAATGGACTTTACAGAGAATAACTTGTAGTATGACTGCTCTTTTTATAATAGTTTTTTTCCAGTTTGGGCTTGTGTGTGTGTGTATGTGTGAGTGTGAGGAGTGACTTGAGAAACTGCAAGACATTTCTGGTGTGAGAGAATTGGCCATCTGCAAGAACGTTACCCAGGGGACACCTAGATGTGTTACCATCCTGTGGGAGGTTTCTCTCATGTCCCCGCATGGGAAGCTGAAGCTGACAGATGGGAGCTCACCCTGCTTCCCAGATTTGAACCACTGACCTTTCAATCAGCAGTCCTGCCAGCACAAGGTTTTAGCAAGGTTGCGCTACCGGGGGCTCCCCAAATTTGGGCTAAAGACACACGATAGACCAGGGGTGCTCACACTTTTTCAGCATGCGAGCTACTTATAAAACAACCAAGTCAAAATGATCTACCTACCCGCTACAAAAATATGAAAGATATAACACAATATCTGCTTTGAACTGGGTTTTCCGAGTCCACACTGCCATATAATCTGATTCAAAGCAGATAACATGGGATTTTATTCAACTGTGTGGAAAGGACCTCAGATAACCCAGGGCCAGCAGCACTTGGGCGGCGTCAGGAGCCTGCGGGGCGGGACTGAGCCTTCCTCCCGCCCTGCCTGCGATCTACCAGGATGCCCTACGCAATCTACCAGTAGATCGTGATCTACCTAATGAGCACCCCTGCGATAGACAGTCCCTTCAATGTTGGCAGATGCTGCTGTTCACTGCATTTGAGTAAAGGTAACTGTTTCCCCTGACATTAAGTCTAGTTGTGTCCGACTCTGGAGGATGGTGCTCATCTCCATTTCTAGGCTGAAGAGCCAGCATTGTCCGTAGACACCTCCAAGGTCATGTAGCCACCATGACTGCATGGAGCACTGTTACCTTTCTGCAGAAGCGGTACCTACTGATCTACTCATATTTGCATGTTTTCGAACTGCTAGGTTAACAGAAGTTGAGCCTAATAGCAGGAGCTCACCCCACTCCCTGGATTTGAGCTGCCAACGTTTCGGTTAGCAAGTTCAGCAGCTCAGCAGTTTAATCCACTGTACCACCAGGGGGTCCACTTATGCATCTACTAATTTCATTTTGATGGGGCTGTTTGAAGCAGTTTTCTAGATCTGCACAATTTGAGGTGATCCTATAAAAACCCAGAGCAGATCCACTGCCACATTAACATAGGGACAAACAGTCTCCACCGGGCTTGGCTTAAAACCATAGAGTGGCACTAGAACCAAGCACAATGAAAAAAATGAAGTCTCCCCCACCCCACCTGGCCTACCCTCAATGTTGCATCTTACCCAGAATAACCTTCCAGGTGGAAATGTCGTTCAGCTTGTTGAAACAGTGAGCCGATGTCAGGATCCACGTCTTTGAAATCAAGGCACCGCGGCAAGGAGGTTCTACTTGACTCTAGAGTAAAAGTGAACTAAATTAATACAGTTCCTTATGTTGTGGCGACCCCCAACCATGAAATTATTTTCGTTGCTACTTCATAACTGTCATTTTGCTACTGTTACGAATTGTCATGTAAATATCCGATATGCAGGATGTATTTTCAATCACTGGACTACATTTGGACAAATACTCGATATGCCCTGAGTCCCCTTCGGGGTTGAGAAAGGCAATATACAAATATTGCAATAATAATAATAATAATAATATGCCCAAATTTGAATACTACTGGGGTTGGTGGGGATTGATTTTGTCATTTGGAAGTTGTAGTTGCTGGGATTTGTAGATCACCTACAATCACAGAGCATTCTGAACTCTACCAGTGATGGAATTGAACCAAACTTGGCACACAGAACTCCCATGACCAGCAGAAAATACTGGAAGGGTTTGGTGGTCATACACCTTGAGTTTTGGAGTTGTCATTCACCTACATCCAGAGAGCATTGAGGACTCAAACAATGTTAGATCTGGACCAAACTTGGCACCAGGCATGTAGCCAGGGGGGGGGGCCTTGGGGGGCTTCAGCCCCCCGAAATTCTCAGGTGGTCCGCGATAAGGTACATCATTTAAACTGTTATGTGTATATATATCATGATCTGATCACCATGCTCAATATATCCCATATGCATGGGGGTATTGAAATAACAATACAAAAGGTTTGCTAGGGTAGACCCCCTCCCACTCAGATTCAGCCCCCTCCCCCCAAATCAAACTCAGTCCCTCCTGAATCAAAATCCTGGCTACGGCCCTGCTTGGCACAAATACTCAATATGCCCAAATGTGAACGCTGGTGGAGTTAGGGGAAAACAGACCTTGACATTTGGGGAGTAGTAGTTGTTGGGATTTATATATTGTGTAGCTTGTTGTCGACCTTTACAGCCCGAATGACAGTTGCACCGGTCAAGTAGGAAATGTAGGTACCACTTTGTGGGGAGGCTAATTTAACTGATTTACGAGGCCATAAAAATCTCCAGGAACTATGCAAAGAATGGGGAAGCGACAGCTCCCCTGGTGGCCAGAAGCTGGAATGTTAAATAGCCTCTGAGTGTCAGTCTATATATGTTATGTGTGTGTGTGGCATTGAATGTTTGCCATGTATATGTACATTGTAATCTGCCCTGAGTCCCCTGCGGGGTGAGAAGGGCGGAATATAAATACTGTAAGTAAGTAAATAAATAAATAAATATTTCACCTACAATCAAGGTGCCCCTTGAACCCTACCAATGATACAATTGTGTCAAACTTCTGAGACAGAACCGCCATTAATGAAGGGACTCGCTGGTGTGAGTCTCTCTCCAGCCTCGCACGCTTTCCCTCACCCACATATGTGTACCATGCTGCCATGCGCCAAGCATGCCTGCTCTCCCCTCCCCACTTGGGGTCTCAGAAACCACCCTTCCCGTGGCTGAGAGGATGGCTAATCACTGCAGAGGAGGGCTTCTGATGGAGGATTTGCCATCTCTTTCCAAATGGAGAGATCTTCAGCCTTCTCTGCCAAAGGGGTTCCTAAAACCATCAGGAATAATATGTTTTCTGATGGTCTCTGATGACCCCTCTGAAACTCCCTCAGGGGTCCTGATCCCCAAGTTGAGAAATGCTGCCCTAGCAGATACCAAGTGATATCTGAGATCAGAGATAAAAGGGCATTAAATATATGATCAGAGACAACAGTAGAAGAAGCTTGTGGGAAGGATAGGAAAATACTGTTGCTATATCCGCTCCATAGAATGAAGGCCCAGGCCCTATGCCAGGGGTCGGGAACCTTTTTGACTCAGAGAGCCATGAAAGCAAAATATTTGGAAATTTATTTCAGTGAGGGCCATATAATCTATATAATATATTTTAAGACTGAATTCAACTAAATGTGAGTATATACGTACATACTATGAGAAAAGGATTCCCTCGGCAGAACGATGGGACGCTTCAGACCTGGCTCTGCAAAAGGCACGCTCAGGACTCTGGGAAGGAAGAGAAGATGGAAGGAAGGGGGAAAGAAAGAAAGAAAGAGGAAATAAAGGAAGAAGGGGGAGAGGAAGAAAGAAAAGAAGAACGAACTATGGAAAAGGAAGAAAAAAGCAGGAGAGAGACAAGGAGGGGAAAAGAAAGAAGGAAACGGGAAGGGAGGAAAGAAAAGGGTGGGGGGAAAGAAAGGAAAGGGAGTGAAAAAAAGTAAAATAATGAAGGGAAAGAAGAAAGGAAAGGAGAAGGAAAGGAAGACTTGGAGGAAAAGAATAGAAGAGGGAGGGAGAGGGAGGGAGAATGGAGGAAAGAAGGAAGGGGAGAGAGGGAAAAGGAAGTAGAGAAGGAAATAATGGAAGGAAGGAACGAAGAGGGAGGGAGGGAGGAAAGAAGGTAGGGAGAGAGGGAGGAAAAGAAAGAAAAAGAGAGGGAAAAGACAGGAAGAAGGGAGGGAGGAGGAGGGAGGGAGGGAGGGAGGGAGGGAGGGAGGGAGGGAGGGAGGGAAGGAAGGAAGGAAGGAAGGAAGGAAGGAAGGAAGGAAGGAAGGAAGGGAAGGAAGGAAGGAAGGGGGGGTGCAGGGCCAAGGCGGACCTTGGTGTTGACGTTGGCGAAGCAGTCCCTCCGGAAGGCATCGAAGAGGCAGCGGCTCTTGAGCTGCCCAACAATGAGGGCAAGGAGCCTGGCGTACCCCAGGGGCAGCGAGGCCGGGTTTGCAGCACCAGGGCCAGGCCTGCCTCCGCCACCTCCCCCGAGGCCCGTGGCAGAGGACGAAGAGGAAGCTGAGGACGAGGCGCCGCCACCGGGCTCCGCCTAGGGTTCCCATATGTCCCTTATTCTAAGGGACGTCCCTTATTTTGGCCCTAAAATTTGTGTCCCTTATTTTTGACTAGCAGGACAGGACTGGGCGGGGTTGACCAGAGGAAAGTGCGTGCTGCGGTTTCCACGGCAATGCCTGCCCGGGGATTCCAACTCGCAGGGCAGCCTGCGTCCCCGTTGGAAGGAAGAGGCGATACAGGACTTTTTCAAAGTACAGTAGACTCAATTAACCGTTACCCAAGGGGGGATCATGTTGGATAAAGGTAGTTTCTGGTTGCTTGAGAGTTACTCTTAAAATAGGCCTAGCTGTGCATCCCAATACTATACAATGCTGTGTATCCCATACTATACTATACCATTAACTACTGACATAATAACCATGAAGAAGTACTGTCTTATAAAATTTATTTTATTTTAATGTTTAGACAGTGCACTTTTAAAGCCAGCAAAGTCAAGTACTAAATACAGATGGAGAAAATTAGGTCGTTCTAATAATGTTTTTTCTGCATGACAAAGCATGCAGAAACATACCATGTCCTGTTAAGAGGGCGTAAGTCAGTTTCTTTTGTGAGTTTCAATCATTATGTTATTCTGTTAATAAAACTATTTCTACCTAATGTTTGAGTTTCAAGTTTTTAATGAAGTGTCCCTTATTTTTGTGAAAAATCCCGTAAATGTCCCTTATTTCTTATATCAAAAAATGGCAACCCTAGCTCCGCCATCCCCGGCGAAGAGGGCGAAGGGCCCCGAGAGCAGTGGGGGATGAGGAAGAGGCGGCGATGGGGGCGCGGAAGCAGCAGTCGCGGCACATTTGCGTCACTCCTCCCCACTGCATGCTGGAAAACCGAGGCCCAGGCTGCTCTAGATAG
The DNA here is from genome assembly GCA_030556195.1 of Anolis apletophallus. Lineage (NCBI taxonomy): Eukaryota > Metazoa > Chordata > Lepidosauria > Squamata > Anolidae > Anolis > Anolis apletophallus. The sequence goes on along the minus strand of JARBWK010000001.1, from coordinate 194,455,454 downwards.
CCAGGTGCAATCATGAAAAGAGCCACATCTGGCTCCCGAGCTATAGGTTCCTGACCCCTGCCGTATGCTATACACACTCCCTACATCTGCAACAGCCAGATATTTTAGACTACAACTCCCATCAGGTTCAACCAACAATACATTTAGGGATTATGAAAACTGTAGTATCAACATGTGGAATTCATCTAGCAGGGGAAAGATAGCCTAGGCTACTGAAAGCAATCTACTAAAAACTTGTAAAGAAGAGCATACTGTATAATGGCATTGCAAGGAGGGGAAGAGAATAAACTCTACTTACATTTTCTTGGATGAGAACATGCCATGGGTTCTTTTGATACCACTCGGCATTGCTGGAATAATTTGCCAAACCACATATATCATCCAAATCTTTGGGATCTAAGAGGGTTAGAAATGGGGAGGAAAAACAGCCTTTATTTTCAACACATTTGTGGTATATCCCTATCACATTTCTAGAGAGGTGGAACTGTTTGGGGAAAATCATCCTCTTTTAGTTTCTTGTCACCTTCCCAGCATCATGCCCGGATTACCCATAAGGCCAACGAGGCCATGGCCTAGGGGTGCAAGCCGGGGGGGGGGGGCGCAGATCACGGACCAAAAAAACCCAAAACTGGTCCCCTCTTTCCCCCTTTCTTATGCCCCTCCTCGCTCCTTCTCCCGGCAAAGTCTCTGCTCCATCCCCTCCGTCTCTCTCTCTCTCTCTCTCTCTCTCGCTCTCTCGCACGCACTCTCTCTCGTGTGCGCTCTCTCTCTCTCACGTGCGCTCTCTCTCTTGCGCGCGCCTTTGGAGCGAGTTTGCACCCGCTGCGCTCTCCCCAAGCCTCCCGACTCCCGAGGAGACCTTCAGAGCACAGCGGAGCTTTCCAGCCGGTGGGAATGGGGACCTTGGAGGTGGCAGGAGGTTGGCTTAAAGAGGGCATAATTCCAAACTGTGGCCTAGGGCGCAAAAAAGTGTTAATCCAGGCATGCCCAGCATATGCATGTATGTGCACCTCATGCCCAAAGAACTGTAATCCCTGCAGCCTGGGGATATGTCACATATATTCCTCAGTGAGAAAGGCGGTGCTGGGATTCTCTTTTACATGTGGGACATTTAAAGCCAGGCTTATATTTGGCTGCGGGAGAAGAGAATTCTTGGATCACCAGCTCTTTTGGGCTGCATCTTGTTCTCCAGGAGGCTGGCCAGTCTGAGAGTGCAACGGGGGTACCTCCCGTAGCCGGGGGGGTTGCTGGAGGGGCTTCAGCCCTCCCCCCCCCCGAAATTCTCAGGGTGGTCCGCGAGAAGGCCTTACTAGTACATTATTTAAACTGTTATGTTTATCCATATCATGATCTGAACACCATGCTCAATATATCCCATATGTATGGGGGTATTGGGATAACAATACAAAAGGTTTGCTAGGGTAGACCCTCTCTCACTCAGACTCAGCCCCCTCCCTCTCCGAACCAAAATCCTTGGCTAGCTGATACAGTGATGGGACGGTTGGATATGTGGACACTGGATTGGGCCAGATCCAGCCTGGCTCATCTTGTTGTTAAACATGATGCCCCCCCCCCCAAAAAAAAGATAGTTTATAATTGGGGAATTCATAGTTTGCCAAGGACATCAGGCTGGAATCATATGATAAGAGTTAAGTTTTGGCCAATCTGCAGAAAGACTAACAACCACAACATGTTAGATGGTGCGTACATTTAATCAAGATTTATGCCCTATATTTCATATATTTATAAGAAAAGGTAAGTGCTATATTTACTGGAAACCCTGTCCCAAAAGGCCAATCTTTCCCAACTGCATGCTCCCCTTTCCCCTATATGAACTCTGTATATAACAACAACAACAACAACAACAACAACAACACTTTATTTATATTCCGCCCTTCTCACCCCGAAGGGGACTCAGGGCAGATCACAAGTACACATACACGGCAAACATTCAATGCCGTTTGTATAAACGTACACAGTACACAGACAGAAGAGAAGGAGGTTTTTGTGTCGTGCCACAGGGGGTGCTGTTGCTCCATCCTCTATGACAAAGAGCTGTCAGGACTTCCGCATTCCAGCATTTTCTGATCTTTTTTTCCTTTATGGCATTGTAAAACACCTCCCTCGCTTTTTTAGCGGTACCTAATTTCTCTAATTACAGCTAAAGCTGTTTTCGAACTGCTTAGGTAAACAGTGGGCAGGGCTGATGGTTGGCTGCCCAAGCCAACCCGGGGTTTGAACTTGCAACCTTTCGGTTGATAGATCTTTTAGCTGATGATGATTTAAGAGCTATGCTAAACCTCTGGCCCATATCCCCATTTATTATATGTATGCCTATATAAATATCAAGCAAGGTGACCTCTCCATGAGCTATGACCTGCATCTCAGGGCCCTGGTATTGCAAAACGTCCTGGGTCTTCATCCTTAAACAATGGACTTTGCAGAAACTCTCAAGCATGGACAATAGACAAATGGCTCCTTTCCTTGGGCTTCAGAGGATCTTTTGACTAGGCCACCTGAGTATTGAGACCCATGGACATGTTAATCACTCTATACAAATGACATTTCCCAACCGCGAGGAGAAGGGGATGTTGCTGTTTCTTTCAATGGGCTGGCTCTACGGGGCCAGACAAAAATGTTATTTCAGACCTCTGTATCAATAGTCAGGTTGGGGCTTGAGGGCTTACATCAATCAACTTTGATCGTTTGGCATTTTGGGTCTGGAAAGGGCCATTCATAATCCTATCATCAAGCCACTTTTTCATTGATTTCTCTGCTACCCGCCTCCTTCCACCTCATTGGCTGAGCGGCCGAAGCAGGGCTCGGGATCTCATTGGATGAGCCGCATCAGCCCCTGGCCACTCCTCCCGGCTCGCTAGCGTCACAGCCAATCACAATGAAGCTGGCTCAGGGGGGTGGGCATGGGAAATTTGAATCTGAAAACTGTATATAATCCATAATTCCCTGCTCAGGGGTATGTTGGCTTCTTTGCAGATTACTGCGATCGTGACCCTTTCCAGCTGGAATAGAAAATAAACTTTTGTGGCCTTGCTTCATTCTGGTGAGATTTATTGGGAAATTGGGAAACTTTTATTGATGCTTATTTTCTCGCCAGGCGTAGCAGATCCTCCTTTTGGGTCTTGCTGGCCTCTGCTGGATGTTTTTGGTGTTTTACCATCCTTGTGGGAGGCTTCTCTCATTTCCCTATACAAACACAACAGGGGGGGGGGAGTTGCACTATAACAATACACACAACGAGGGTTATTCAAGGTAAGTCCAAAAGGGGTGCATTAGTCCATAACAGAGTGGGTTTATTTATAAAGGAGGTCCCGGGGTATCAAACTGAGTCCAAACGCCTGTGGACGTCTTCCAAAGAGACGAAAATGAGAGCTGGATTGCAATGAGGAGTCAAGGTGCTTTCGAATTTTATACTATGTTATATTATTACGTCCTCTCCACAGAAAAACGCATCTGTGTACACGACTGTATAAAGAAAAAATAGGAGCTTCAATTTAAATCATGGCCTTGAGAAAGACCCGCTGTGATTGGGTCGAAACGAGAGTTGGTGCCATCATGTATATATAGCCTCGTCGGCCTTTGATACTTGGACGGACTTGGCAACACGGGATTGTCCCATATATTGTTTTGAGATCACACATCTAAGCCGCCCAGCACCTTGACTCCTCCTTGCAATCCGGCTCTCATTTTCGTCTCTTTGGAAGACGGCCACAGGCGTTTGGACTCAGTTTGATACCTCGGGACCTCCTTTATAAATCTTTCCTTGAAAACTCACTCTGTAACGGACTAATGCACCCCTTTTGGACTTACCTTGAATAACCCTCCTAAGGGTAGGAGCCCGTCCCGGGTGTTTAATATCCTACATGTATATGATATGTATAAATGTTATGTATTAATGATAATATATCACTTGATTTTTGATACTGAAGTACTTAAAGTGCTCGTTGTGTGTATTCTCTCATTTCCCCACATGGGGAGCTGGAGCTGACAGAGGGAGCTCATCCACGCTCTCCATGGATTCAAACTTCCGATCTGTTGGTCTTCAGTCCTGCCAGCACAAGGGTTTAACCCAGTGGTTCTCAAACGTTTTTGGCCTACCACCGCCTCCCTAGAATTTTTAAAATTTTTTTATAGCAATTAAACAGAAAGATATATGTATTAATGTTTCTACCTTATTCGTAAAATATAGTAAAGAAAGATGTAAATTACAAACATTGAATTCCAGAAATAGTCACAAAAACAATATTTTTGGGGGAGTATGAGCAACGGATGATGGGATTTGCAGTACCTTCAGCCAATTCAGCTCTGACTTCCACAGACCACTAAGATCCCCATGAATGACAGATCTGAATCAAACGGCAACACCTGCCCGGGATCGCGCACTTGCGACTGTGTCCCTGCGAGTTGGAATCCCTGGGCAGGCATTGCCGTGGAAACCGCACCGCGTGCCTCCTTCTGCTGGTCAACCCCGGCCATTGCGCAGTCCCGTGTATCGGCCTCTTTCTTCCAATGGAGATGTCCTCGCAAGCGCGCGACCCTGCAAGTGACAAGCCTGGCTCACGCCACCGCCCCCTTACAGGGGTTCAGTGCTCCCCAAATTCTCCTGAGCCTCCCAGCGCCCCCTTGGATTGCCCCACCACCCACCAGGGGGTGGTACCGTCCACTTTGGGAACCACTGGTTTAACCCATTGCACCACTGGGGAATCAGCACTATTTGTCAAAGAAGGCTAAAGACTTGCTAAAAATATATTTTTGGACAACTGCTGCCCCAATCTTGATACCTCTAAGAGGCATGAGGAACTTTATTTCAGTGGGTGTATATGTTTATGGTGATCTATATTTCACTTTCCAGAGAATTTCTGGTCACTTTAACTGCTACGGTTCAATGCTATGCAGGCCCGGATTACCCATAAGGCCATCCGAGGCCATGGCCTCGGGTGGCAGATTTTGGGGGCGGCATTTCCGGGCCTGAAGGAAGGGGTGAGGGGAAGTCCCGCCACCCCTAGGGCGATTAACGCGACTTCCCCCGCCGCTGCCCGCGCGGGTGGGCGCCACTCCTTCCTTCAGTGAAGGGAGGAGGGGCGCCGGTGCGAGCTGGCCGGCGGTGGGGGAAGCCGTGTGAGTCGCCCTGGGGGCGGGACTTCCGGCGGCGCCTTCTCTTTCTCGCCGGCAGCGGCTCCGCCCCTCCTCCCTTCAGTGAAGGGAGGGGCGGAACCGGGCGAGAGGGAGAAGGCGCCGCTGAAGTCCCGCCCTAGGGCTACTCACGCGGTTTTCGCCGACGCGGCCGCGCCTGTCTTTGGGGCACAAGCGAGCGGGGTGGCGGCGGGGGAAGCCGCGTGAGGGGCGGGACTTCCAGTGGCGCCTTCTCCCCTCACGCCGGTTCCGCCTCCTCCCTTCACTGAAGGGAGGAGGGGCGGCCACTGCCGGCGGGCGAAGAGAGAGGCGCTGCCGGAGTCCGCCCTAGGGCGACTCATGTGGCTTCCCCACGCCGCCGCCCATCTCGCACCGGCGCCCCTCCTCCCTTCAGTGAAGGGAGGAGGGGTGCCGGTGCGAGCGCGGCGGCAGCGGGGGAAGCCGCGTGAGTCACCCTAGGGGCGGGACTTCCGGCGGCGCCTTCTCCTTCTCGCCGGCCCCGCCCCCCACAAGAGGCCTCGTCCCCGGGGGGGGGGGCGGCATTTAGACAGGCGGCCTTGGGCGGCACAGTCCGCTAATCCGGGCCTGATGCTATGGAATCCAGGGAGTTGTAGTTTGGTGAGGAACCAGCAGTCATTGGCAGAGAAGGATAAAGACCTTATAAAACTACGTACAACTGGATTTACCACTGTGTGTTATCCCCACGTTTCCTTTTTCTTCCTCTTGTGTTGTCCGCAGCTTTCTGTTGTGCAGAATTCATGTAGCATTTTAGAGGGACATTGACTGGAACGGCGATTCGACTGACGAGACAGTTTTATTGTCTTAATGCTTGTTTATGTACTGTTCTAATTATGATTTATGTTTTATTGTGGTTTTACTATTGTAATTGTTTGTATTGGCATTGTAAGGCATTGAATTTTGCCATTTTATATGTAAGCCGCTTTGAGTCCCCCCCAGGGGTGAGAAAGGCGGTATATAAATACTGTAAATAAATAAATAAATTACCCAAAATATCTTCAAAGGCTTCCTTGAGTGTCTCAAGGTTTTCCAGTTTAAATGCATGCTTTTCACCAGGCTTCTTAGATGCAATCTCATTCATGGCACTCCAGTCCACATCAAGGTTTCCAACACCAAAGACATAGATATCTGAACAAATGAGAGGGGAAAAAAACACCCACAAAGTTTTGCCCGATGTACACACGCATCCTGGATGGAAAGATGAGATATTGCAAAATTCCAGAGCCTTTGACATTGAAGACTTAACTAGTTACACAGCTAGCAATGAACTATGTGAACAGACAGCATTAAAACATTTCTAAAACAGGAGATTTGCTTTCCAACTGCCAACAAATAGGGAGGGAATTCCAAAGAAAGCGAGGAAATTCCAGAAGTGCTTTTGAAACTATTTTCTAAGGCAACATTTCTCAACCTGGGGTGTCGGGAACCGGGGGGGGGGGGGGTGTCGGAAGGGGGTATCAGAGGGGTTGCCAAAGACCATCAGAAAACACAGTATTTTATGTTGGTCATGGGAGTTTTGTGTGCCAAGTTTGGTTCAATTCAATAATTGGTGGAGTTCAGAATGCTCTTTGATTGTAGGTGAACCATATATCCCAGCAACTACAACTCCCAAATGACAAAATCAACCCCCCCCCCGGCAAATATCCCACTAGTATTAAAATTTGGGTGTATCAGGTATTTGTGCCAAATTTGGTCCAGTGAATGAAAATATATCCTTTATATCCGATATTTACATTATGATTCATAACAGTAGCATATTACAGTTAGGAAGTAGCAACGATTCAATTACTGGTCAAAAATAAACCGGATGAATCCCAGTAGACTTCCTCACCTATGTCTATCCCAGTGTTTTTCAACCTTTTTTTGAGCCGCGGCACATTTTTTACATTTACAAAATCCTTGGGCACACCACCAACCAAAATGCCACAAAATGACACTCTAACACAGTAATACATATAGTTGATATGTTTTAAAATGTATTTGTACACTCAGTGTGAAACCTGGACCTGTTTCGATGAACACAACATAGATACCCTGGCAGGAATGGCAGAAAGACACAAACTTCCCACACAGAACTCCCATAACCAAGAGAAAATACTATAAGAGTTTGGTGGGCATTGACCTTGAGGTTTTGGAGTTGTAGTTCACCTATATCCAGAGAGCACTGTGGACTGGTCTAGGATCAAGTCCAGCGCGACCAAAAGTCATCATAGATAGTGGGTCTAAATAATGAGTTGGCTAAAATCGGCCTGCCTTTACAATTTCTGAACAATCTAGGTACTAAGGCAAAACAAGTGCTCATGCAACGCACTCAAGATATCTGTGCTCAGCTGGACCTAGCAAGCATAGGTAGGTCTTCTGGCACAAGGTTTTTAGCTTCCCACAAAAGGAATATTCATTTAGAAAACTATCTGACTATTTTCCAACAAACTTCACAACCTCTGAGGATGCCTGCCAAATATGTAGGCAAAACGTCAGGAGAGAATGCTTCTGGAACATGGCCACACAGCCCGGAAAACTCACAGCAATCTAGTGATTCCAGCCAATGATGCCTTTGACAACACACACACACACACACACATAATGTTTAATGTTTTAAAATATTAATAATTAAAAATGAATTTATCTGAATGTGTTGTTCGATGCTTTTAAAGCTTGTTTATTGTTGTCACTGTTCTGTTATAATTTATACTATAAGCTGCTTTGGGTCCCACTCGGAACAAAAGCAGGATGCAAATTAATTATTTCGTTAGCAGTCTTATTCCAAATGGAGCTGACCTTTAATAAGCTGCTTTGTTTGGTCCTTTTATGAGCTTTGCACCTGTTCCTTCCATATATTTCCTTTCCTTGGTGCAATGCATCTGGTATATCAGTTTACGACCATTCCCAACAAAGGCATATTATGTGTCCTTATTTACATCTGACTCCACTTCTCTCCCTTCCCTGTTTTGCTGCATCTGTAGCTTATTTATTTATTATTTCGGTTTTTATACTGCTCCTCCCCGTAGGCTCGGGGCAGTTCACAAAATCTAAACGCATATACATTAGAAAGCAATACATATAAAAACCGAGTTTCTAATAGATTTAAGAGGGGCTGCTAAGAGGCCCGAATTAACCCCTTTTGGTGCCCTAGGCCAAAAGGGAGGGCGCGAGGAAGAGGAGGGAAGCCCCACCCCCGGGGCCGCTGCTGAGCATGCGCAGCAGGTGGGCACCTCCTCCGCCATGTTTCTGGGTGCCGCGCATGCCCGGCAGCGACCCCAGGAGCTTCCCTCCGCTTCCTCTTTGCGCCCTCCTTCCTTGACAAGGGAGCGAGGGCGATGGTGAGGGGGGGCATTCTCTCCTCCCCCGCCCCCTTGCAGCTCTCTCCCCCCGCCCTCCCCCGAGAGAGAGAGTAATCTCCATGCCGCGCATTGCCGTTTTGTTTCAACTTTTTTTTTGGTCCGTGTGAACTGGGCCCCCTTTTGGCTTGCGCCCCTAGGCCATGGCCTTATGGGTAATCCGGGCCTGGCTACTAAGATTGAATGCTTGCCGGAAAAGGGTAGTCTTACAAGCCCCCCGGAAAGGGGCCAGTTCTCTAATTGATCAAACTTCATCCGGTAAAGCGTTCCATAGAGTTGGAGCCACCACTGAGAAGGCTCTTTGCCTAATAGCTGATGAGTGGTAAATTCGGATAGAAGGGACATCAAGGAGGTTTTGCTCCTTCGACCGTAGTGATCTCTGGGGAATATATGGGGTAAGACGGGCCTTCAGGTACACCGGCCCTAGACCATACAAGGCCTTAAAGGTTAGAACCAGCACTTTGAATGCAATCCGGTACTCTATTGGGAGCCAACTGCTGCAAAATGGGGCTGATATGACATCTCACCGGCACTCCGGCGAGCAGTCGAGCTGCAGCATTTTGCACTAGCTTAAGTTTCCGGATTACAGACAAAGGAAGGCCAATGTAGAGGGCGTTACAGTAGTCTAATCTCGAGATGTCCGTCACCTGGATCACCGTAGCTAGGTCGCTCCTGGATAGGTAAGGTGTCAACTGCCTAGCCTGTCACAGATGGAAAAATATGGATCTGCTCACAGTGGAGACCTGGGCCTCCATTGTCAGCAGTGAGTCCAACTGGACTCCCAGACTTTTTATTGAAGACGACGGGCATAATGCCTCGCAGTCCAGGGTAGGCAGCCGGCAACCTCCCCCACCCAGCGACCCAGCCATAGGATCTCTGTCTTCGATGGATTCACCCTCAACCAGGCTGGCCCGTAGCCATCCAGTCATGGCCTCAAGGCACAGATGGAAATTATGAGATCATTGTGGTAGTGATAGGTCTTCAGAAAAGAACAGAGGTAATGGGGATCATAATTAAAATCTATTTCTAAAGTAAGTACCATAGAAACAGGCTCAAGGTGGAATTGGAGAGGAATTGTGTATTGATGTGTTGTCAAAGGCTTTCATAGCCAGAATCACTGGGTTTCTGTGAGTTTTCTGGGCTGTATGGCCATGTTCCAGAAGCATTCACTCCTGACGTTTCACCCACATCTATGGCAGGCATCCTCAGAGGTTGTGAGGTCTGTTGGAAACTAAGCAAGTGGGGTTTATATACCTGTGGAAGGTCCAGGGTGGGAGAAAGAGCTCTTGCCTGCTTGAAGCAAGTGTGAAGGTTGCAATCGGGCACCTTTGGCACCTGATGAACCAACCTGGACACATAATATATTCTTTGAAAACACAGAAATGCTGGACCAGTCTGACAACCGCCATGTCAGACTACACAGAGAAGACACTGAAATCCACATGAAGCATGTGGACAATTTCAACAGAAAGGAGGAAACCATTAAAATGAACAAAATCTGGTTATCAGTATTTTAAAAAAACTCTGAAGTTAGGACAGTAAATAAAGAGCAACACTCACACAACAGGGGGATTCCAAGCATTAAACAATCAGGGCCAGCTAACACATCCCAACAAAGGATTCCCCAGACAGGAATCAGCCAGTCTTTGAAGCTGCAAGGCCATTCAATGCTAATCAAGGGGCCAATTGAAACATCCACACTTTCCTCAAGCAGACAAGAGTTCTTTCTCCCACCCTGGACATTCAACACGTCTAAACTACCCATATGACACCTGTTTGAGGCAGGGGTGAAGGTTGTAACTGGGGTGAATGTTGTAAAAACCCTAGGGTTTTTAAAAATCATTTTATTATTTTATCATGTCCATTCGGCCTGCCCACCCTGTGTGAATTTCTTGTATTTTATTTATTATTGTAATTGTATTTTTTTCTTTTATTATTATTATTTTTGATGTATTTTGTTTTGTATTTTGTATTTTACTGTGTTGTATTGTATTTTAGAAGGGCTTGGCCTCATGTTAGCCGCCCCGAGTCCCCATTGGGGAGATGGTGGCAGGGTGTAAATAAAGATGATTATTATTATTAATGTAATTGGCCACCTTGAATAGCATTTAATGGCCTTGTAACTTCAAAGCATGGCTGCTACCTGCCTCCTTTGCTGGGAGGTGTTAGCTAGCCCTGTTTGTTTACTGTCTGGAATTCCCCTGTTTCCTCCTTTCTGTTGAAACTGTCCACATGCTTGCCTCAAACAGACAAGAGTTCTTTCTCCCACCCTGGATATTATCCAACAGATATATAAACTTCTCTTGCCTAGTTTCCAACACACCTCACAACCTCTGAGGATGCCTACCATAGATGTGGGCGAAACGTCAGGAGAGAATGCTTCTGGAACATGGCCAGACAGCCTGGAAAACTCTCAGCAACACAGTGATTCTGGCCATGAAAGCCTTTGACAACACATTATTATTATTATTACTATTATTGGATTAGCAACTCCTGCAATTTCAAAGTTGCCTTTGCTATTGGCTATGCTGAATGCATGGCTTCATGAGTTATTAACTTTATGTTTACTTGGCCTTTCCCCGCAATATAAGGACCGAAAGCAAGATAAACAAAGATGTAGCCAAGGATTTGGAAGGTTTGTTGATATCACCAGAGCTCAGTCAATCCCTGAGAGTAATGTTACCTTAGTGTATTATGTGTTGATATGTATTGATGTATTGTTGAATTTATACTATGTAATGAAAACTGACATTCGAGGTTAAGAATTGAGCTATTTATTCTTCACAGTATACAGAGTATAAGGACCTTTCCCTTATTGTTACCTACATATGGAGCAATAGGAGCTGTTTGACATTTTCTGCATTCAGAAGTATTTCTAATGAATTCACGGCACTTACAAAGGCCTTTAAAGGTGTATCAAGAATGAATGTAATTTGATATTGCTCAATGCTTTAGAATCCTCAGAGTTGCAGACTTATAAAGTTTTAGCCATCTTTGCCCAAGAGTGTCTCACCAAACTACAACTCCCAGGATTCCATAGCATTAAGCCGTAGCAATTGAAGTGGGGGTGAAACTGCATTCATTCTACAACCTTTTTTGAGCCGCGGCAGACTTTTTACATTTACAAAATCCTGGGGCACACCACCAACCAAAATGACACCGCTCTGAGTCCCCCCTCGGGGGTTGAGAAGAGCGGGGCAAAATGCCATAAATAAATAAATAAAATGACACTCTCATTAGGGGATAAAAGTACCAAGTACGGAATTTGTAGTAGGATGAAGCGTCGTTGAAAATTGAGCCAAGACATCTTTCCGAGTCCTTGGAAGCTTTGCCTTGGATAGATTCATGTCTTAAGTGTCTTTTTTTTGGATTCATGTTTCAAGTTTTTGGAATTTTACCTTGGAAATTTCTGTATTTGTTTTTCATGCGCTCTGGTGGACTCATTTCTTGGACTCTTTGCTCCTATTTATCTTCCTACCTCATTGGGTTTACCTATTTCTATGGAATGCTTTTTACCTATTTCAATGGAGTGCTCAACACCAGCTGTGTGGTGTTTAAAGTCAGAGGAGGGCTTTCCTGGCCTGGAGTGCAACAAGTACAAGGCAGGCTGGGCGGTGAGTACAAAAGAAAGGGTGGGGTTTGCTCGTAGCTAGCAACAAACAAAAGGAGAACCACAAGAGCAATGCTACAGGCTCAAATATAACATGCAAACATGGTACAAAGTGACATAAGTGGATACAATTGAATATAGTGTTCAATAAGTAGCAACAAAAAATATTTTTTACAAAAGCATGGAAATATCCGTTTAGTTATGTATCAATATTGCATTACACAATAACATAGGCATGCACGCCTCTGATATACATGAAAAAGCTTTGCAGTAATTAACCTTGCAGTAAATAACACAGTTTACATTACATACAGTAGGTAGGTAATAAAACCTGAACAAATGAAGGTCTGTGTAAAGGGGAGGTGATTCCACCATAAATAATAGTCCCAAAATGTTCTCTGAGGCGGCACTGTCGAGAAAAGTCCCCCCGCAATGTTGCGCGGCGAGGAGACTCGAGCCGCGGCGCTGGGATGAAGCAGCCGCGTTCGGGGGGAGGGGGGGAAGCCTGCCGGGGACGCCGGAAAGGAAACCGCAAGGCAAGAAGAATTGTCGTAAGCGACCTGTCGTGCTGTGGGGGCTCTGGTAAGAGCACAATTGGACCCACCAATGAGAAGGAGAGCCGGGACAGGGCCGAACGGCTAAATGTTCTCCTGGCGCCAAGGTTGGTCTGCCGTTTTCGCGTCAACAGACGCTTCTTCGGGGCGCATCGCTCATTCAAAAATAATCAGGGCAAGAAGTTCAAAGGGTGTCACTGAAGATCATCCATTCGGCTGAATGCAGCCTTCCCCTGGTCACTTGGGGCGTGGCCTCCAATGGGCCCCTCCCCCTTTCAGCCCAGGCCCCTCCCTCTTCCTCCTTTCCCTTCTGCCTGCCTGGCTGCCTGGATTCTCGGGGGCGATGGAGGCACGTGGCTTGGATCGGAGCCTATGTGTGGTGAGGGGGGCGTCGCGGGGCCTGGGCCGGGCCGTGTGCCTCTGCCTATCCGTACTCCTCTCCCCAGGTGCGGCGCTGCTCCTCTCGGGCCGGGCAGAGGGCCCGCTGCAGGAGGTGGAGGCTCTGCTCTGCCGGGACTGGCCGCGCCTCCGCCCGCGCGCCCTCCCCACAGACCTAGCCCAGCCTCACGCCACCCAAAGCCTCCTCTGCGCTGCCTGGGAAGCCCACCGGCAGATGGAGGGGGAGGGGGAAGGTGTGCGGCCACTCCCAGAAAGGATCCTCCTGGTCAACAACGCCGGTGAGTCAGGCAGGAGGGAGAGGCCAGAAGGAAGGAAGGGCGGGCTTCCCACGCGAGGGGAAGGCACCCCCAAGGAACACTAGGAAGAAAGGGGGGAAGAGAGGTTTTCCCGCGGCACACCAGCTGATCTCTCACGGAACACTAGTGTGCCGCGGAACACCGGTTGGGAAACACTGTTTTGCAGTGTCAGTGCATCTTTTGAAACAGGTGAAACGTCAATGCATTTTTTGATAGAGGTGAAACGTCAGGAGAGAATGCTTCTAGAACATGGCCGTATAGCCCGAAAAAACATACAACAACCCATCTTTTGATAGTACTGCAGTAGAGGTTGTGGACCCAGATCCTCAGCATGACATTTAACTTGGCTTTGCAGGCAGCCAGGTTCCTGTCACAAAGTTTGACTTCCTAAAGTACAAAAGACACCTCAAAACAATCACTCAAAGAAAGTTATGTTTACATGGCTCACCCAGGTAATCTTTCCGGTTTTCTCTCACGTTCACCAAGTCTTCTATGCTTTTCACTGCAGCTTTAGGAGGCTTCCCAAGATTAGATTTACCTAAGGACAAAAAATGCATTTGCTTAGACAGAAGAACAAAATCACACTAGTAGTAATTTATTATTTTTTTACCATTGTTATTTACTTCATTTGTATCCCGTCCTTCTCAAGCCCGCAGGGGACTCAGGGTGGCTTACAAAAAAGGCACAATTCAATGCCACTTTTACATAAGCTATTTTAAAAAACCCAAACATATACATTAAAATCAATAAATGAAAACACATATTAAAAACAAGTACATTAAAAACCACACAGTGCAAAGTCATATTCCAAAAGCCTTGGCACAAACAAGCCACAAGAAAAAAAATACTTTATTTCATCACATAATAGTCGCACTTTTCCCTCTTTTTATCAAAGAAAGGGGGTATGACTATTGTGCAATGAAAGAAAAAACAATAAACTGCCTTACCTCTGGCGAGCTCTGCGACTATTATGTGAGGAACACAAAAATACCAATTTCGCCAACAGGCCCGGATTAACTTCTTTTGGCGCCCTAGGTCACACTTTGGAATTACGCCCCCAAACCAATCTCTATCGCACCCCCCCCCACCTTCTCCTCCTCCTCACGGAGCCGCGCGCCCTCCTTCCTTGAGTCAAGGAAGGAGGGTGCGAGGAGGCGGAGGGAAGCCCCGCCCCCAGGGCCAGCAGCGGCACCGGGGGCGGGGCTTCCTCCTCCTCCTCCTCGCGGCGCGCCCCTGGGGCCGCTCCCGGGCATGCGTAGCAGGAGGGCGCAAGTGCCTCTGCCTCCTCCGCCATGTTCCTGGGTGCCGCGCATGCCCGGCAGCGGCCCCGGGGGCTTCCCTTCGCCTCCTCCTCCTCGCTCCCTCCTTCCTTGACAAGGGGATGGGGGCGATGGCAAGGGGGGGCATTCCCTCCTCCCCCACCCCCTCGCAGCGCTCTCCCCTGCCCTCCCCCGAGAGAGAAAGAGAGTCATCTCCATGCCGCGCGTTGCGGTTTTGTTTCAACATTTTCTTGGCTTGCGCACCTAGGCCATGGCCTAGGGTGGCCTTATGGGTAATCCGGACCTGTTCGCCAACCCAAAAATGACTATTGTGCAGTGGTATTATGCAACGACATATGGTAATTAGACACTCCTTTAATGACAGAGGAATATTCAGATAAAAACAAAACGTATTATTTTTAAAAAACTGCAGCCATTTTTAGTCCTTTTTACTGGGGGACTGAAGCAGCTATGAGCAGCCTTTACCTCCGTTTATGTATTATCTGTCGTTGTTAATTGTATAACAGCATTGAAGGTTTGCTCTCTATGTGTTCTGTAATTCGCCCTAAGTCCCCTTGGGGAGTTAGAGTGGAATATAAATAAAATATATTATTACTAGTAGTAGTTGTAGTTGTAGTAGTATTTCATTAACTTTTCCAGTTCCAGTCTATATATGAAAATGTGAGTTTGGCAACCTTTTAACTGTCATGGGATTTGTAGTTTGGTGAGATTTCAATACATTTTGGTGTAGTAGATGCATGCTACAGAAAAGCAATTCAACTCTTTGTCTTAGGTATAATCCAGGGGTGCCCACACTTTTTCAGCATGCGAGCTACTTATAATAAAAGCAAGTCAGAAAGATCTACCTACCTCTTGAAGGCTGGAGAGGGGAGGGGCAGGGCTAGGCATGGCCTGACTCTGCCCCCCTCTGGCTTCGGCACTCCCAGCAGATGCTCCAGCCTTGAGGAGAGCAGGGCCAAGCCAGCCTTGTGCTAGCTATGCCACCACTGGTTTGGCATTGCCACCCTCAAGCCTGGAGAAGCTGCTGCCAGAGCTGAAGCCAGAGGGGGCACAGCCAGGCAGCGCCAAGCCCCGCCCCCTGCCTTCTGGCTTTGGAGCTCCCAGCAGCTTCTCCAGGCTTGAGGATGGCAGTGCCAAGCCAGGGGTGGCATAGCTAGCACAAAGCTGGCTTGGCCCTGCTCTCCTCAAGGCTGGAGCATCTGCTGGGAGTGCCGACAATTCCCGCTGGGGAGGGGCGGGGCTTGGCGCAGCCTGGCTCCGCCCCCTCTGAGAAGCACCCCATCCGGCGGCGATCAACCTCCTTCAGTCCTGGTTGATAGCGATCGACTTCCTGGGCAGCCCAATCTATCCAACTACCCATCCCTCTCATGCTTTTTGATCTCCCCATTTCTTCTCACCATCTGTAAGCAGGATGATAGCATGGCGAACTTTGTTCCACTTCTCCAGGGCATTTGCTCGGTCGTTAATCATCATCCTGTAGATGGCATCAAGGGCAGCATAAGTGTTGGTCCCTGTTGCATTGCCATGGTCTGCAGAAGGAAACAAATTGCTGTTGAGTTTTATGGGCTAACGTATTTCCTTTTCCCCACAAAAGATGTAGATGTATTTGAATCTAGGGCTCTATTTACACCAGTGGTTCCCAACCTGTGCGCTTGTGACAGTGGCGGGACCGAGAGCAGGGCCTCTCCGGAAGATCTTAACGTCCGTGATGGTTTGTAGGGGAGAACATGTTTGGACAGGTAAACTGAGCCGGAACCGTATAAGGATGTATAGGTTAAGACAGTGATTTTCAACCTTTTTTGAGCCGCGGCACACTTTTTACATTTGCAAAATCCTGGGGCATACCACCAACCAAAATGACACAAAATGACACTCTAACACAGTCATACATGTAGTTAATATGTTTTTAAATGTATTTATACACTCAGTGTGAAACCTGAGCCTGTTTCAATGAACACAACATAGATATCCTGGCAGGAATGGCAGAAAGACACAAACTTCCCACACAGAACTCCCATAACCAAGAGAAAATGCTATAAGAGATTGATGGGCATTGACCTTGAGTTTTGGAGTTGTAGTTCACCTATATCAGAGAGCACTGTGGACTGAAACAATGTTGGATCAGGACCAAGCTTGGCATGAATACTCAATATGCCCAAATATGAACGCAGATGGAGCTCAGGGGAAATAGACCTTGACATTCGGGAGTTGTAGTTGCTGGGATTTGTAGTTCCCCTACAATCAAAGAGCATTCTGAAACCCACCAATAGAACTGGGCCAAACTTCCCACACAGAACCCCCAGGAGGCAAGAGGAGGTCTCTACTTGGGGAAAGGGAGGCGGGCCTTCCCAATGCATGGAGAGGGAGAGACCAAGTAGACAATGGGTGGGGGTGTTTGTAATTTTGTGCCTTTATCGAGGTAGGTTTCTTAGGGTTTTTATACTTCAACACACTAGACTCTTCCCCCTTCCTGGAGGTTCCAGGATTACTCACGGCACACTAGTGTGCCCCGGCACACTGGTTGGGAAACACTGCTCTAACTATCCTTTTACTAACTGTCACCCCCTCGTGACGCCACTGCTTCCGCCAAACCCCCCTCCTGCCCGCCCCGCCCCCCGGAAGCCCATGCGCAGGAGGCCCGTCACCGTCCCACGGGGGAGGGCTGCGCTGAGTGGCCGAAGCTCATGCAGGCTGAGCAGGAAGAATAGGAATTGAGCACACGGGGTGGCTCTGAGCCTCGGAACAAACTGCGGCGGAGGCTTGCAGCCATTGCCACCCCCAGCTCTCCTTCCCGAAGGGGTTCAGGCCCCCCAGTTGTGCCTCCCCCCCCGTGTCCCTTTGGCGTCCCTGCTGTCACCTTGGGGCCAGATCGGGAAGGAACCAGCTGGGCTGTGGAGCTGCGCATCCCGGCCTCTGCTCTGCTCTGTAGTGAACCCGGAGCCCAGCCAGGAGAGGCCAGGGGATGAGGGGTTGCTCCTCTTCCCCGGCGTGGAGGGGCTGGAGGGCAGAAAGCCTTGCCTCGAGCCTCCGGGAGCGGGGTGGCTTCCGCGGACTCCTCCTCCCTCTCCTCCTCTTTGCTGCCAGAGGGGAGGAGGGCAGAAGAGCGCCCAGGAGGCAGGAAGCAGGAGGAGCCGCAGCCCGGCCAGGTAGCCCTTGGTGCTCAGAGGGAGGGAAGGAAGGAAGGGAAGGAGAGAGAGAGGAGGGAGGGAGGGAGGAAAGTTCTGGACGCCGAGGGCTCTCCCTGACTGCAGCCAGGCTGGCTGGCATTGCTGCTTTGGCCAGGAAAGCCTCATTTCCGCTGCCTGAAGTTTCCTGCTAGGCTCTCTCTCTCTCCACTGTAATTTCCCACGGCACACCTGATGATCTCTCACGGCACACTAGTGTTCCCGTGGCACACTGGGTTAAGACCAGCACTTTGAAATTTATTTATTTATTTATTTATTTATTGTTCATTTTGTGCTCGGATTGTGCTCGAATTGTGCTCGGAAGCTAATTGGCAGCCAGTGGAGCTGGTGTAGCAAGGGCGTTGTGCGCTCCCTGTACCCCGCTCCTGTTAGTAACCTGGCTGCTGAGCGTTGGGACTAATTGCAGCTTCCGAGCAGTCTTCAGAGGCAACCCCACGTAGAGAGATATGTTGTACTACAAGCTCCATCATCCCTAGCCAACAATTGGTTGATGTAGTTTGTATATACCTGGCAAGTGCAAAGCTGAGGAAGGAAACGGAGACCCCCTTCGATACTGCCATATAATCCAGATTATTATATCAAATAATCCGCATTATGTGCTTTGAACTGGATTATATGAGTCTACACTGCCATATAATCCAATTCAAAGCAGATAATCTGGATTTTATATGGCATTGTAGAAGGGTGGTGCCTCCTGCAGAGGCCTTTAACAGCCTCACTAAACTACAAACCCCAGAATTCTGCAGGAGGCAGAAACCAGATTTAAAGTGGATTCATTCTCGAGTATGATGAAGTAGTAAAGCAAATTTACTCTTTAAAAGACACACACACACACAATGTTCCTGGAAGTCTGCTTCCAGTGTTGAACAGCAATAGTAGCTTGGAAAGGGGCCCGCATGAGAAATTAAGGGCACACGCCTTGCTTTAGAGAAGAATTTCCACTTTCGGAATTTTTAAAGTGTCGCAATCCTGCTAATATGAGCACCACTGCTCTATCCAAAAATGCATATTTTTCCAACATGGCAAATGGGGGAGCTGTTCTAAAAGTTACAACAAAGAAGTTCAGCATAGAATCTGTGGACACATCTACACTGCCAAATTAATGCAGTTTGACACCACTGTAATGGTGACACCACTGTAATGGCTCAATGCTATGGAAGTTGCTGATTGGGAAGGTAACATCACACTTTGGTTGCAGAGACTAAAGACCACTTAAAACCATGATTTCATAAACATTGAGCTATGGCTGTTACAGTAGTATCAAACTGCATTAATTTTGCAATGTAGATGCACCCAAACTCTTAAGTAACTTTCAAGACTCAAACCGGTGGGAAGGCGCCTATGTGTTGGGTAGGAAAATTGTTTGATGACCATGTATAAATATGTGAGGGAAGTCATGGAGAGGAGGGAGCAAGCTTGTTTTCTGCTGCCCTGGAGACTAGGATGTGGAACAATGTCTTCAAACTACAAGAAAGGAGATTCCACCTGAACATGAGGAAGAACTTCCTAGCTGTGGGAGCTGTTCAGCAGTGGAACTCTCTGCCCCAGAGTGTGGTGGAAGCTCCTTCTTTGGAGACTTTTAAACAGAGGCTGGATGGCCATTGTCAGGGGTGCTTTGAATGTGGTTTTCCTGCTTCTTGGCAGGGGGTTGCACTGGATGGCCCACGAGGTCTCTCCCAACTCTATGATTCTATGATCCTGAGTCAGAGCACTTGGATTGAAGGCTGGATCTATAGTGCCCTATATCCCATGATCAAATCCCAGATTATCTTCTTATTTATTATTTCTTTCTTTCCGGTATTTGTACCCCGTTACTTCTCTACCCCCGAAGAAGGACTCAGGACGGCTTACATTCGCAACGGTACAAAGCCACTACACCACAAATACAACAATATCATCACAGTCACATACATAAACATTAAAACAATTACATAATCATTAAAAAATACAGCATTAGTTAAAACCATAAAACAAAGCACAATGTCATTGTGAGGATCTTTTTCTTCAATCTAACTGTGGAGAACCGTGGCAGGGCAGGTGTTCCCACCGCTTCCAACAATTTATGTGAGGATTCGAGGTCCAAACTGTGACAGGGTTGTTACCACCAATTTATGTGAGGATCTATTTCTTCAATCTAACTGTGGAGAACTGTGGCAGGGCAGACTATCCCACCGCTGCCACCAATTCATGTGAAATCTCCTTACTTTATAACTTTTGCCACCAGTGAGTAATTCTTGACCACCCGATGTTTCTAAAGCTTTCACCAAAAGAGTTCACAGAGAGAGATTTATGAATAAAGAACTTTAACTGTTTATTTGTTAACAAGGGGTAAAGCGTAGAGGTTTTAAAGTACACAGAGCTTAGGTGGTTACAGTATCTTCTTAGAGGCACAGATCTTAAGGTTACTAGGTTTCCAAATACAATGTTTGACTGTATTTCTCCAAACACTGACTCAACAATATTATAGATACTTTGCCCACAATAGGCCTTTTATATATCTTCTAGGTTAGCTTTCCAGCCTAACCTACAAACAGCGGTCTTTAAAGGCTTTCTAAGCCCTAATTGCCTTTCTGCAGTATCAAAACACAGCCTTTATTCTGTTCTCCTCAGAACAGATAACAGCAGCCTCTCAGAACTGCTACCAGTCGGTCTAGCCGCTACAACTCCAACTCATGAATTTCAAATTTGGAAATTCTAAAGCTAGTGGTAGGCTCCGCCTCCTGTTGCTATGGCAACGGAACTCCTCAGAGGCCAGACACTTAATATTTCCTGTTAACCCTTTGTGGTATGTCTAACATTTAATCATCTAACACAATCCAAATATAATAATACAAACCACACATTTAACAATAAAATAAAGATAAAACCCTCAATACACATAACGACTTCACTACAGTCATCTGCCGCAACGCCATTCCAGTCAATGTCCAATAAAGTACAAATTACTTCTGCTGCCCAAAGGCCTGGTCCCGGATTATCTGTCAGTGTAGACTCATATAATCCAGCTAATCTGAGATCAGATCTTGGAATATAGGGCAGTGTAGATCCAGACTCAGAGAGAATGGGGGGCGTCCAGCATGGAGGCCAGGTGGCCGCCGGAGAAGGCGGCGTTGGAGGCCGAAGAACAGCAGGCCCCCCGCCCCCGGGACGTTTTTCACTACCCACCTGAGAGAAGGGAGACCTGCCTCGCCCGAGCCCAAGTCCTGGAACCCGTTGCGGGTCAGAACTTTTTGGGGTCCGGGCTTCAGGCAACGGAAGCCCTCTCTCCTAAGCCCACAGCAGAAGAAGGCCAGCAACCCCACAGATCGGGTTCCCCCCATTAGACCCCTGGTCAAGAGGGGCTGGCCGGCCCGGACCATCTTGGTGGGATCACCCTGAGACCACCTCTGCTCCCCCCCCCTTCGACGGGAGAGTAGGGCCCGCCTGATTTGCTGGGTCCTCTCCTGACGTCCTTGCTCTCCCCTATTCCTTGTGTTGTGTATTGTCTATTCTGTCTTTTATATTTTGTATTGTTGTTTCCTAATTTTGTAAGCCGCTGCGAGCCGTATGGAGTTAGCGGCATATAAGCCTAAGGAAATAAATAAATAAATAAATAAATAAATAAAATCCAGGAAGGAAATTTGTAGGAGGTGAACTATTGTCCTTTTAGAATTCCTATCCCCAAATCATTCAGGAAGATCAAAAAAACTAAACTTTGAGACAGGGCAACTGGTAGAAATCTGATGATATTCCCAATACCTTTGTAATTCATGTCACTCTTCATCTTCTCCAGAACCAGTTCTGGATCTTCAGCTATATCTTCATGGATGTCAACAATAGTCTTTGGTTGGCTGGCAAACGAGAGGATGGAAAACTTGGTGGCTACATCAAAGCTGGCAACCTGGGAAGAGAAGCACAGTACTCCATGGAAGGACAGCACTAGAACAAAATAAAGCAGCGCAGTCACCCATAACAAGTTACTTACCCTGCTGATGATAATTTCCAGGCATTTTTTAAAAATCTGGAAGTTGGCTTCAGTAACGCTGTGGGAAGCGTCCGCAAGCATGTAGATGTAGAGGAAATTGTCTTTGGACAGTATCAGCCTTCGTCCCAAGTTTGGAGCTAGCATGCAGAGATAGAAAAATACTAATTGAGTGCAGAAGGAGGAAAGGAATATGGTTGGAGGAGCCCAAAGCTGGCTGCCTGTTAGCAGATGCAGAAGGCTCTGTTTGCCAACACTGATTGAATTAAGAGTTTTGCACAAAATAGCTCCCCCAAAGCCTCCACCCAGGTGCATCTACACCAGGGGTGCTCAGAATGGTGATCGGGATCACCAGGGTGATCTTCAGGTCTCATCCTGGTGATCTTCAGGCCCCTGACCAGGTTTTTTGCTGTTGGTCCTCTTCAATCGCCCCTGCACGCTGCAAAGAAGTCCTCCGGCGTTGCTCCTCCCCCCTGCTCGCGCGCCGCCTCCAAAAGCTCCAGAGTGCAAGAGGCAGAATGGGCCCCCTCTTTTGGATTCCTCCTCCTCCCTCCGTCCTTCTCCAGCCACTCAGAGTCGTAGGAGACCAAAGGGGGCGGGCCTGGATGACGCGATGCATGGCTGGCCCTGCGCATGCGCAGCAGCGCCCAGTCTGCCCCTCAGACGTCTCGTCAGCGCTTGGAGGCAGCACGCATGCTGGCGGCATGGAAATAGGAGCAACGCCGGAGGAGGAAAAGAAGGACGCTTTGGGGTAATTTCCTTACCGCATCTCAAAGGTCGGTCTTTTTACTTTGGGGTGGGTGCTTGATTGTTCTGTGGCATGTCTCTTTGTTTATTTTTAATGTTTAAAAATGGCCTTTTAGCTCCAAAGCCTCTCTGCTTGCTTTGTTCCTTGAGAAATATATGTTGGGGAATATGGAAATGTGGGAGAAATGGGGTGGTTGGATGTATTTTTGCATGCCCCTTTGTTTACCTTGTTGAGTATTAAATGGCCTTGCAGTTCAAAAGCCTCTCTTCTTACTTTCTGGCTGATAATATGTGTGGTAATATGGCAGTGTGGGAGAAATGGGGTGGTTGGATGTATTTTTATGCTCTGTTTTATATTGTTGTTATTAAATGGAAATGTTGATGTTTTATAACTTCATTTTATGTAAACTGCCCCGAGCCTGCTGGAAGGAGCGGTACATAAAAATGAATAATAAATATAAATACTGTAAATAAATAAGAAAATAGTTATATGTTTTACATTTCTGGGCAGGTGATCTTTGGGACTTGGTTTTTTAATCAGTAGCTCCCATGCTGAAAAAGTGTGAGCACCCCTGATCTACACTGTATGTTGAATGAAGTTTGACTCAGTTTTAACTGCCATGGCTCAATTCTATGGAATTAAGAGTTATACTGTGAATGAATGAATGAAGCTTTTTTATATCCTGCCCCATCTCCCATTAGGTCTTGGAGTGGCTTACAACAAAACAATAACATCAATAATAATAAAATAGGTAACAAGTCAAAAAGATTAGCCAGCACTCTTTAGCAGAGAAGACTAAAGGCTTTGTAATACTACAGCTGCCATGATTCCACAGCATTGCATTGTGGAAGTTAAAAGTGGTGTCAAACTGCGTTCATTCTACAGTATAGATGCAATTAGAGAAATTGTCAGTGATAAGGTCATTTTCCAAATTTCTATTTGATTATTATTATTGTTGTTCTTATTGTTATTATTGTTATTATTGGCTTTTCTTTGCGAACAAAGATTCAGGAAGGACTCATCCCACGCTTTCTACAAACGTGCTGATGACTAAGAAGGCCAATCTGAGATAGGCAAATCCGGTTGCAGAAAGCACAGCAGAAAGTCTCCTTGGGTGATGTTGTTTCCAAGTTGCGGTTCTTTCTGCATAGTCGTTTCTCTTCGAGACTCATTCGACTTCTCAAAAGAGGCCACAGCATTGTGGATAGTGCGTCTCCATGCCTTCTGATGTGAGGCCAGGGTGGACCATTGTTGGTGATCAATCTGGCCGAGCCTAAAATGTTGTTTTTTGGGGCGCCTCTCTTGCGCTGACCCGTGGCGAGTTCACCATAGAGTAGTATCTTTGGGAGGTGGTGGTCCTCCATCCTAGAGATGTGCCCTGCCCAGCATAGCTATTGGACTTCAACTTCCAGAAATCCTAACAGCTGGTAAACTGGCTAGGATTTCTGGGAGTTGAAGTCCAAAGCACCTGGAGGGCCGGTAATTGCCCAGGTCTGGTCTGGAGCAACAAGCACCTGAGGCAAAGCACCAAAATCAGTGTGTACAGAGCTGTGGTACTGTCTATTCTCCTCTATGGGTCTGAAACATGAGTGACTCCTCGAACGCTTTCATCAGCGCTGTCTTCGCACAACCCTAAATATACACTGGACCGACTATGTGACGAATGTTGATGTCCTTGAGCAAGCAGAGATCACCGGCATTGAGTCCATGCTATTGAGAACACAGCTGCGCTGGGCAGGGCACGTCTCTAGGATGGAGGACCACCACCTCCCAAAGATACTACTTTAGGGTGAACTCGCCACGGGTCAGCGCAAGAGAGGCACCCCAAAAAACAGATATAAGGACTCCCTGAAACAACATTTTAGGCTCGGCCAGATTGATCACCAACAATGGTCCAGCCAAGGAGGAAGGAGGGTGGGAGGGGCTTTGTCTCCTTCCTTCTTTCCTCCCTTCCTTTCCCGTTCTCTTCCTTCCAGCTTTAGAGAGTCTTCCGGGCCTTCTTGTTGTTGTTCCTGTTTCTCTTCCCTCTGTCATTCGCAGGCACACACACACATGTATATACACAAACATGTGTGTGTGTGTACACATACACACATACCCATGTATATTTATATGTACACACACATATATATACACATATGCACAAATGTATATACCCGTATTTTTCGCACCATAAGGCGCACCTGCTGATAAGACGCACCCTGTTTTTGGAGGAGGAAAATAGGAAAAAAGGCCCCTGCGAAGGCGCTGCGGCCTCTTCCTCCTTCCTTCCTTCCTCCCTCCCCTCCGGCCTCTTTTCCCCGTGCCTTACAGCACGCGGCCGGCGAGGCCTTCCTCCCCTTCCTCCTCGGCAGAGGCGCATCTTCCTGACGTCAAGAAGATGCGCCTCTGTCTTCTCTCCGTGGGGCCGCCTCGTGGCCCCCCTCCTCCTGCTCCACCTCGGGTTCCTCCGCGCCGCCCGTAAGTACTATATCGCCCCTCTGCTCCCCCCCTCCCTGCCTGCGTCTTCGCTCCATAAGACGCAGCTGATTTTTCATCCCACTTTGGGAGGAAAAAAACTGCGTCTTATGGTGCGAAAAATACGGTACATATTTATATGCCCACACACACATATATGTATATATACATTATACACACATGTATAGGCACATATTTATATATACACACTCATATGCATATACTGTACATTTAGTTGAATTCAGTCTTAAAATATTATATATATTTATTATATGGCTCTCACTGAAATAAATTTCCAAATATTTTGCTTTCATGGCTCTCTGAGTCAAAAAGGTTCCCGACCCCTGCCCTAATCTCTGGTCCCATCACATAAATCCGCATTCAGGGTAGAGAGAGAAAGCACAGCTTAGACCAGCCGTAGTCAAACTCCAGCCCTCCAGGTGTTTTGGTCTTCAACTCCCACAATTGTAGAGATTGAAATCCGAAACATCTGAAGGGCAGAAGCTTGCCGATGCCTGGCGGAGACTCACCTTGAAGTGTCTCAGAAGGATCAGGTCCGGATGATGACACCTCACTCAGAACATCAGTGAAGGAGGCCCCAAATTCAGCTCGAACATCTTCGGCCCGGTCATACGAATAGGGAGCTGTTTGGAAGAAAGGCTGTTTGCCATTACAAGACAAGATGGAAGAGGAGCCAGCCGTTGGGTTGAGTGTAGAAGACTAGAACTGGAGCTGTTGAATGGGTAGGATGATCTTGGAAGGGTCTTAAAAGTTAGCATACTTAATGACTGCAAATGCAATTCAATGGAAATGATAAAAGCAAGGTTAATTGAAATACATGTCCATGATCTTCTGAAGTCAGTACAGGCAGTTCCCAAGTTACAAACATAAGTTTCATAGGTTTCTTCTTAAGTTGAATTTATATGTAAGTTGGAACAGGTACATTTTAAAGTGTAACTCCAACCAAATGTGTGTGTGTGTTTGTGTGATATGTGTGTGTGTGTGTGTTGGATAGTATAGGGAAGGGTTTATTTATTTATTTATTTATTTATTTATTTATTTACTACATTTGTATACCGCCCCTCTCAGCCTAGGGGCAACTCGGAGCGGTTAACAATAGGCAACAATTCGATGCCAAAACAGTTACAACAATTAAAACAATCATAAAATACTATTAAAACACTAACAGCAATATAAAAATATAAAAACCATACAAAGCATTAAAAACATTATCAAAGCATCTCCATATCAAATCATTGTCCAGTTGCATCATCAGTGGTCCATAATATCATATAACTATGCCGTATTTGGGAAGGCCTGCTTGCTGTCAGTGGGAACATTTTTAGCAACCAACAACCCTTAGTTGTTGGGAACCACAGTGGAGCAATGGGTTAAATCCTTGTGCTTCTGAATTGCTGACCTAAAGGTTGGCAGTTTGAATCCGTGGGACAGGGTGAGCTCCCACTGTTAGCCCTAGCTCCTGCCAACCTAGCAGTTCGAAAACATGCAAATGTGAGTAGATCAATAGATACCATTTTGGCAGGAAAAGGCAAAAAGATGCTCCAAGCAGTCATGCCATCCTCACAACTAGGATGTATCTACTGACAACGCAGGCCCCTCGGCTTGGAAATGGAGAAGAACACCTTCCTCAGAGCTGGAGATGAGCCGGAAATGAAAGGAGAAGCTTTGCCTTAGTCTGTGTCTTTCTGTCTCATTGCATTTCATTGTAACAAAGCATCGAATGTTTGTCTGTATCTGTTTATATGCTTTAATCCGCTCTGAGTCCCCTTGGGGAGAAAGGCGGAATATACATAAAGTGTTGTTGTTGTTGTTGTTGTTATATTGCCATAATGAAAAGAATGCAAAACTCTTTCAGGGTCCATCTACACTGTAGAATTAGTGGAGTTTGACACCACTTTAACTGCCATACCTCAATGCTATAGAATTCTGGGATTTGTAGCTTGGTGAGGCACCAGTACTTTTTGACAGAATAATAATAATAATAATAATAATAAAAATAATAACTTTATTACTTGTGAGTCGCCCTCCACCGAGGTGCTCCGGGCGACTTACATCATTTAAGAAACACAAATACATCTATTTGAAAGGGAAGGAGGGAAGGGGAGAGGGAAGAGGGGAAGGGAGGAAAGAGTCCAGCGGCAAAACCGGTTACGGCCCAGTTCCGCCATCAAAGGATGGCAGACGGGGAGGCCCCAACAGAATCGCCAGTACTTGGGTACGGACAGGGGATGGCACCCGCAGGCAGCTGGACGGTCGCCTGCATTGGGTGTCCAGGGTCGTCCGTAAGCTGTCCGCACTAGCTGTCCTTTTAGCAAGGTTTACCGCTCGGGGCTCCAGCTGTCGGTAGCTGGGGCCCCAGAAGGTCCTGGATCGAAAGGTCCTCCCAGGGCTGGCCAACCTTGGTAATGGACGCCTCTTCTCCTTCTTCAGTGGGACCAGCGAGTCAGTGGGAGGTCTGAGCCAGGGGGCTCGACCCTTCGGGCGGGGGACGCTCTAGCCTCCCAGTCAGCTCGGCGCTTCCGCGTCCGGCGGCGCCGCCTCCTCTTACGAGGGCCGTGCTGCTTCCGGGCGGGGTCCTCCAAAGGCGGGGCTTCGGGCGGCAACTGCTTCCGGAGTCTTCGTTAGGGTGGAGTCCACCAAGGGCGGGACTACCGGTAGGTAGCCACTTCCGGGTCCTGCTCCTTCCTCAAGGCCGGGCGCATGGTGCAGAGGGGCGTCTTCAAGGCCGGCCGCCATACTGGGTCGCTCCATCTCAAGCTGGCTCCCCCAGCTCCGTGCGACACGGCGTCGGCGGGCATGGGCATTCGAAGTGCCAGGACCGCCGAGATGTCGAGCCTCGTCCATCAGTGGGTCCAATAGTGTCGGTGGGTCTTCCATGTGCGACCGATGGTCGCGGAGTCCTCGTGTGGCACTTCTACTGGAGGTAGGTGGAATTGTAGGCAGTTGGTTTGCGGGACGTCGTGGCCCTCAGGGTTCAGGTTTGATGCCGTCAATGGCCCCCCGGGTGGCTCCGCTGTCCTCCAGGCCGTATCGCCGGTGGCAGCTGGGCTCCCCTCGAGGCTGGGGACGGGTCTTTCTTGTTCCGGTCCTGTGCCCTCTGTAGGAAAGTCCCACGAGTGATCCCAGGCAAAGTCTGGGTCGTCAGGGTACTTGTTCGGGTTCCTGGGGAGGCAGCCTGCTCGGCGGGTCCGCCAGGTATGCCATCTGGGAGCGGGACCTGCGGGAGCTGGGGCAAGGCATGCCCGCCCTCTCTAGCAGGCCACCAAATCTCGTCCGGAATTTCTCCATGTGGGTCGTGAGCTTATTGTATTCCGTGATAAGCTCTGCAATCGCGTTGGGGGGAAGCTGGTCAAGGGATGGTACCTGTGGTGCCGGCGAGCTACTTCTCGGGGTCTCACGGGTCTCAGGAGGAATCCGACCCAGTACGGGCTTCATCTCCGCCGGGGGAGGGTCCCAGCCGGCGTCTCCTTCCAAGGACCTTAGAAACTGTGCGGAGGCCGGTGTTATTGGCCGGACGTGCCATCGAACTTGCTGCTCCCGCCCCTGTTGCCCATCATGGTCCTCGGGTTGTATAGGCCTCAGGGAGCTCCTGCGGAGGGCTGAAGTTTTCCCCAGCCAAATCATGCTGTGGGGAGTCTGTGGGTCGCCAAAGATCATCTCTTGGGACGAGCGATCCACCGTGGTTTCTCCCCATGGGGGTCCACAGGATCGGCGGGTCGTCTCCAGGGCACTGTCCGAAAAAATTGGCAGGCTAGGTTGGAGCTCACCCAAAGGGACCTCTACAACCGCCGCCATCTTGAAGAGTAAAGAAAGGAGTAAAGGTCTTGTAAAACTTGACATTGAGATAGCACTGAAAAAAGAGTAAATACGCCTTTTTTGAACACTGTTTTCTGAATATGTGCATTACTTGATTCTTACACAATGTATTCATATTACCCATGGATTAAAGTTGATTTTTCTACAAAAATTTGTATTTCAACCTGTGTACATTTTATTTCTTTGTAACACATAGTAAACCTAACAAAAACTGTACTGTATGTGAAATGGCTAGGAAGTGTTCGTGCTCATCTGTAGAGCATAAGATTGTCACACTGGCACGATCTTATATCTTCACAATTAAGTAAAATGTTTTTTAGCATCACAACTACATAGAGTTGCATACATACATTGTGATAGCAAATTCCAGTTTTTATTGTTTTTACTTTTGAAAATCCAGGGCTGCATTTAATTTTACAAGTTGCAAAATCTATATACATAAGAATGTAATGTTAGTCTGTGCGATTAACAGAACTCAAAAACCACTGGACGAATTGACACCAAATTTGGACACAATTGCACCTATCAGGCCAACGAGTGACCATCACTCATAAAAACATTGAAAAACACAACAGAAGGGACTTAATAGGCCAAAAAAGCAAAAAAAGATGCTACAGCACATGTGCAAAAACAACTCCCCCTGGCAAACAAAACACACAATAGCATATCCACACTCTCTTCTGGACTACAGCTCCCAGCATTTTTTGATATCATCCCAATCCCTGCATATTTCCAATTTCCTATTCCTGGACTGCAACTCCCAGCAATCCTCCAGATAGATAGGTTAGAGATAGATAGGTAGGTAAATAGAGTTAGGGAGAGAATAGGTAGAGAAGGGAGAAAGGGGAGAAAGAGGAAGGGAAAGAAAAAGGGCGAAGGAAAGGAAGAAGGAAGGAAGGAAGGAAGGAAGGAAGGAAGGAAGGAAGGAAGGAAGGAGAGAGAGAGAAAAGAAAGAAAGAAAGAAAGAGGGAGGGAGGGAGGGAGGGAGGGAGGGAAGGAAGGTGGGCCACAGCAACGTGTGGCAGGTACAGCTAGTGATATATAAAAGTACAATGAAAAAGGATATGCCTTTCCATAGCATTGAGCCAAGGAAGTTAAAGTTGTTTCAAACTATATTCATTCTACAGTGTGGATACATTCTATGATTAGCACACAAACACTATATTTTCCCCAAAATAACAAAGTCAGGGAAAACAGAATCAGAGATTAGGAGCAATCCCGGATGTGGGGGTGGATCATTTAGTCCAGAGCTTTACAACGTTACTCTTTTGAACTTCCCAAGGAGTCTTAGGGTCCTTCCAGACAGGCCCTATATCTCAGGATCTGATCCCAGGTTTTCTGCTTTAAACTGGATTATATAAGTCCGCACTGCCAGATAATCTGGGATAAACAGAAAACCTGGGATCGGATCTCGGAATATAGGGCCTATCTGGAAAGGCCCTTAAGAGTTGCATTCAAAAACTCTGATCAGATTCAGTTTTCTGAATGGGACATGTAGGGGGGGATATTTACCTCTGCAACTTGGTTCTGCTCCTGACCATTCACCTTCGGGAGTGCAAACACGCAGTGCCGATCCTACTAAGTGGAAGCCATTCTGACACTGAAATGAGACCCGATCACCAAGACCGTTGCGCCCTCCAGTAGCAATTGCCCCTGGCGGGATGGTAATGCTGCGGCAATGGCCCACTGGAGAGGGAAAGAATGAACAAGGGGAGAGAAAGCACAGGGTGATATTACATTGCATCATTATATATGTCATCCCTACAAAAAAAAATCTTCTTGACTTGATTATTCGCAAATTAAACCTTATATTTTATCAAGTATTGCCAATTCCATATCTGTACATACGGTAGGCCCTCAGTATTTGCTGGGGTTTGGTTCCAAGCTACCACCACCATGGTTATCAAAACCCGTGGATGCCAAAGGACCATTATAAACAATTGTGAATCAAATGGCAAATAATTCAATTGTTTGCTCTTGGGAACCTTTTAAAAATATTTTTGAGCCACAGTGAGTTGAAGTTTTGGATGCAGACCTCATAGATGTGACCATAAATAAACCTTAGATGTACTTCGGATGATATTGATTATAGAACTGACTATAGCCAATGGGATTATCAATGTTCCTTTTCCCATTGGCTATAGTCAGTTATATAATCATATAATCTTAGATCGGTCCCCTCCCTCCTAATATTTTGAAAGGAAGTTAAGACCTGGCTATTCGAGCAGGCATTTGCAGATGAAATATAACTGTTGAACTATTTATTTATTTATTTATTACTTCAAATTTCTAGACCGCCACTCCCCGAGGGCTCGGAGTGGTTTACAGCAAAATAGAAGTAAATGTAAACAAGCAGATACAACAGTTATAAAATACACAAGACAAGACATATACTATTAACTACAAACAAACAAACTGCGTCATTCCTAGCTAATCCTAGCTGGACCATAGTTGTAGGACTCAAAGAGGGATCAGTCGTAGCGACCTCGGTCTTCTTAGCCCCAGCCGTAGGGCTATGGGAGCTGGATCTAACCCAGCTCCCAAACCCCAGTCCCCAAAAAGTTCTGGATCTATATTTCTTGCTCTTACTCTTCCTCAAAGTAATGTCCGGGCTTGTTCTGAGGCTGTTCCGGTCTCCAGTGGTCACCCCAAAGGAATTAGGGGTGTCTCGATGATCTTGGTGAGCCTTCATGTTGTCTTTATTTGCCGAAGAGAAGTCCAATGCCCTGAGAACGCATGCCTCCTGGAGGGCTGTTGTCTCCGGATGGTCAGTTGACGGTCTGGAAGTCAGAAGTTTCATTGGCTTCCTCTTCCGGCGTTTCCTCCGGCGCCTGCGGAGTCGGCTCTTCTGGCCTCATGTTCCCGATTCAACACCAGGCAGTCACGACGACGGAGACGGGGCCCCGGGGCCCAAGCCAAAGTGCCAGAGACATCCAGGCATATCTGGTCTCTCAACCGCCATCATGCTCGATCTGGTCGGCTGCCAGCATGCTCGACTGCCAGGCATGTTTGGTCGGCAGCATGCTCGGTCGGCCAAGGGCAGCAAGTTTCTGTCTCGGTGCCCCCGCCGGAGTCAGGGATGATCGGGGAAGGATCCATCGCCGGGGCCAAGGGTCTTTCCACCCTAGCCTCCAGGACCGGTCCTCGTCCGGCGTCCATCTCCTCTGCCGTCTTCCTGGCGACCCCGTCCATGGGGATTGTAAGTAATTCATCCGAGTCTGGATCTCCTGGCCCCTCTTCAGGATTGGTCCCAGTATAGATCTTGTTTGGGGGGGGGCATGGAGTGGAGACTCTAGCACCAGACTTCAATTCCTGGGTTGGAGGATGTTCAATCTCCCCAATAGGTCGCCAAAGTTTTTTAAGCAGAGAAGTAGTTGCTGATATTCAGCAAATAGATAATCCATCATAGGCTGGCCCAACCGGCCTCCATGTGTCATAGCCACGGCCGCAGTCGGGTTCTTCCCACTTAGGGATGCCCAGTCTTTCCTTTTCAAGGATCTTATCACCATGGTATGATTTGACGATGCAATGGAAAATGATTTTAATGATGAGATGCAGGGATTTGTATTTTTTGGTTTTAATTGTTCATTGTTTAATGTTTTTATCTGCTATTATATAATTGTTTTAAATTGTATTTTATATTGTGGGCATTGACTGCCTTGTGTAAACCGCCTCGAGTCGCCTTCGGGCTGAGAGGAGTGGTATAGAAATATAGTAAATAAATAAATAAAGTATGTATAAGGTTTATTTATAGCCAGCACTTCATACCCTTATTATTTACTTAAGTTTTAAGTGCTGAAATGTATTTAGCTAATTAGCTATTTAGCTAATTATTACATTAACTGTGCTTAGCAGTTTACTGCTGAATTTTGGAAGTAGACCATAAGAACAGCACTTTTGTTTACAAACATTTTTCAGGAGCAGTGCGGATGTGCTGCATTTTCTGCCTATGTTCTACATCTCTATAAACCAATTGAAAAGCTCAAAATAGTTTTTCTTTAGATATCTCCTTTCCAACAAAAACAATAAATTTGAGGCTAATTTTAAACCTGACTGAGGTTGAGCATGGCAGACAATCAGGATTCCGAAACTGGATTATATGGCAGTGTAGATGGCGCCTACATTTCTTGGCTCTATCGGCATTTGCCATGGTAGCACAGCGGGTTAAACTGCTAGCTGCAGAAAAACTTGCTGACCAGAAGTTTAGCAGTTCGAAGCCACAGATTGGAGTTAGCCCTAGTTCCTGCCAACCTAGCAGTTCAAAATGTAATGTGAGTAGATCAATAGGTACTGGCTTGGCGGGAAGGTAAAAGATGCCCATGGAGCCATGCTGTTAAATAGGACCAGGAGGAACTATGGGCAACAGTTCCTTGGCATAGAAAATGGAACAAGAGCACCTCCCCATGGCCAGAGTTGAGCATCGCCTCCAGACGCTGGAGATGGAAAGGGAAACCTTTGTCTTTCTTTGAATGTATGACCACGTTTACAGATTGAGTGGAATTGTTTTAATGGCGATGTGGTTTTATGCTGGGTTTTTATGTATTTTAATATGTTGTTTTAGTTGTTTTTAAATTGTATAGCATTGAATTTTTGCTGTTATGCCGGTCTGCGTCCCTCAATAGAGGTGAGAAGGTCGGGGTACAACAGTTTAAAATAAATAAATAAATAATAAATTTGTGTATTGTATGTCATTGTTCACTGTATAAAAGGCCTTGAATGTTTGCCTACACACACACAAACACACACTGTAATCCGTTCTGATTCCCTCGGGGAGATAGAGCAGAATATAAAGAAAGTGTATTATTATTATTATTATTATTATTATTATTATTAGCAAGTAATATCAGAAATCAATTCATAAGATCAGACGGTTTCCCAGAAATGAGAAACTGGTGTAGATACGACATTTGATTGATATGCTTAATCTATACTGTTTGAGAATTGCTGCTGATGCCATTTCTAATATGATGCCCACACAAGTCATAAGAAATAAGACTGTTTCCCACAAAGGACAAATTGCTGCGATGCTGAAAACTTAGAAAAATTCACCTCCATCGTCACAAACAGGGGAGGTCCCATTCCAGCGGCCGTTGGGCAAACAGTGTCTCTGGGAGGAACCGTGGAGCTGATACCCATCATAGCACTCAAAGCTCAAAATGTCACCAATCGGATGAGAGCTTCGGCGTGGACTGGATGAACCATGTTCGAAAGACATCTGTGGAGGACAGCGTATCTCTACAAAAGAAAGGAGAGGAAGATTCTTTTTTTAAAAAAATAAATAACACAGAGGCTTAGAATATGGGGACCATGAAGTTACTGTTGATGAGATATTGCTTTTATTTTATTTATTTACATCATTTCTACCCCGCTCTTCTCAACCCCCGAGGGGGGACTCAGAGCGGCTTGACAGAAGGCATCAATTCGATGCCGAAACACAATATAAATACAATACAAAACCATAAAAAGTCAGCATTAAAACACAGTTAACATTAACACATAATACACATTAACTTAAGTTAAAAACAGTGTTCCGTCCACAACATGAGCATTGAGCTATATCCATCAACTGGCCATTACAATTCCAGTCCAAAGTGTTGCATTGTACTAATATGCAAAAGCCTGGTCCCACAGCCAAGATTTCACTTTTTTCCTGAATGCCAGGAGGGATGGGGTTGATCGTATGTTGTTTGGAAGCGCATTCCACAGACGGGGAGCCACCATCGAGAAGGCCCTATCTCTCGTCCCCACCAACCGCATATGAGAAGTTGGCGGGAGCGAGAGAAGGGCCTCCCGGATGATTTAATTTACGAGGTGGGACGTAGCAGCAGATGCATTCGGACAAAAAAGCCGAGCCAGAACCGTATAGAGCTTTAACAGTCAAAATCAACACTTTGAATTGAGCCCGGAAATGGACAGGCAGCCAGTGCAGCTGACACAACAGGGGGGGTGGTATGCTTCCTGTATGTAGCTCCAGTTAGTAATCTGGCTGCCGCCCGTTGGACTAGTTGCAATTTCTGAACTGTCTTCAAAGGCAGCCCCATGTAGAGTGTGTTGCAGTAATCTATTCGGGATGTGACCAGAGCGTGGACTTCCACTTAATGGCATACTTTACAGCAGGCAGTGCCTTGTGGCTAAGAACCTTCTGTAATGTTTGCTCAGAAGTTAAGGCATTCAGCAAAGTCCCATATAAATTTAGTTAAGAGCTTCCTTTTTCTCCAGTGTTCATTTTATTGCTTTCTGTTCAGATTAGCTGGGGTATTATTAATCATTGATATGAACCAGTTACTATTCCCTGCTTAGTGTAGACCAGTGGTTCTCAACCTTCCTCATGCCGTGACCCCTTAATACAGTTCTTCATGTTGTGGTGACCCCTAATGATTACATTATTTTTGTTGCTACTTCATAAATGTTATGAATCATTATGTAAATATCTGATATGCAGGATATATTTTAATTCACTGGACCAAATTTGGTTGGGTTGGGGAGCAGGGAAAGGGTGATTTTGTCATTTGGGAGTTGTAGTTGCTGGGATTTACAGTTCATCTACAACCAAAGAGCATTCTGAACTTGGCCAATGATGGAATTGAACCAAACTTGGTACACAGAACTCCCATGACAAAAAGAAAATACTAGAAGAGTTTGGTGGGCATTGACCTTGATTTTTGGAGTTGTAGTTCACCTATATCCAGAGAGCACTGTGAACTCAAACAATGATGGATCTGGACAAAACTTGGCACAAATCCTCAATATGCCCAAATGTGAACACTGGTGGATTTTGGGGGGAAATAGACGTTGACATTTGGGAGTTGTCGTTGCTGGGATTTATAGTTTACCTACAACTGTAAAGAGCATTCTGAACCCCACCAACGATAGTATTGGGCCAAACTTCCCACCTAGAAACCTCATGACAAACAGAAAATACTGTGTTTTCTGATGGTCTTTGGTGACCCCTCTGACACCCCCTCGCGACCCCCACAGGGGTCCCGACCCCCAGGTTGAGAAACACTGGTGTAGACTTCAGTATGTGTGTGTGTATCTATTCTTTTAACATGGCAATAATGGAGTAGGGGTGGAAGAAAACTATAAATTATTCCCCTTTCCAAAAAAAAATAATCAGGAAGTATTGCACTCTAGCACTGAAACACCTTTTCACTCAGCACCACACCAGAGTCCAGTAAGACTATTTAGAAATGTTTATTAAGAGAGACAGGTAAAAAGGGGAAAAGGGCAATCCCAAAAGGGTCAGTAGAATAGAAAATACAAAATAGCAGTAATCCAAAAGCAGAAAATACAAAATAGCAGTAATCCAAAAATGGCAAACTACAACAACAATAATAATAATCTTCATTTGTACCCCGCCGCCATCTTCCCAATGGGGACTCGGGGTGGCTTACATGAGGCTGAGCCCAACAACACAATAATAATAATAAAAAACTTTATTTATAACCCGCATCCATCTCCCCAAAGGGGACTCGGAGCGGCTTACATGGGGCCGTGCCCGAACAACAAATCACAAAAAATATCAAAAACATCAGAAAACAATAAACAAAATAAAAGCAATAAACACAATAAAATAAATACATCTTTGAAAACACAAAACATAGGTGAATCTAAAACAGAGACGACAGGGCGAGCCACATGTACATATAAAATGTTTAAAAACTCGGGGGAGATAACTGGAGTAGTGTCAAAACATAAAGGATCACATAGGTCATAGGGGGAAGAGGTCCAAAGAAACGGGGGCATTTGGGGAGTCTAATCTCCAAAGGCCCGGTGGAAAACCCAGGTTTTCCGTTGTTTTTTTAAAGGATTCCAGTGAGGGGGCGTTCCTAATCTCAATCTCTAATCTTCTCGTGAGCTCTTGGAGGCGGCACGCATGCTGGCGGCGTGGAAATAGGAGCAACGACGGAGGAGAAGAAGAAGGACGCTTTGGGGTCATTTCCTTACCGCATCTCAAAGGTCGGTCTTTTTACTTTGGGGTGGGTGCTTGATTGTTCTGTGGCATGTCTCTTTGTTTATTTTTTAATGTTTAAAAAGGCCTTTTAGCTCCAAAGCTTCTCTGCTTGCTTTGTTCCTTGAGAAATACAGTATATGTTGGGGAATATGGAAATGTGGGAGAAATGGGGTGGTTGGATGTATTTTTGCATGCCCCTTTGTTTACCTTGCTGAGTATTAAATGGCCTTGCAGTTCAAAAGCCTCTCTTCTTACTGGCTGATAATATGTGTGGTAAAATGGCAGTGTGGGGGAAATGGGGTGGTTGGATGTATTTTTATGCTCTGTTTTATATTGTTGTTATTAAATTGAAATGTTGATGTTTTATAACTTCATTTTATGTATACTGCCCCGAGCCTGCTGGAAGGAGCGGTACATCAAAATGAATAATAAATATAAATAAATGAATAAGAAAATAGTTATACGTTTTACATTTCTGGGTAGGTGATCTTTGGGACTTGGTTTTTTAATCAGTAGCTCCCATGCTGAAAAAGTGTGAGCACCCCTGACATAGGTCATAGGGGGAAGAGGTCCAAGGAAACGGGGGAATTTGGGGAGTCTAATCTCCAAAGGCCCGGTGGAAAAACCAGGTTTTCCGTTGTTTTTTAAAGGATTCCAGTGAGGGGGCGTTCCTAATCTCAACAAAGTAAAATCAAACATAAAAATAATATAATCAATTACATAAAATGTAAGCTATAAAATACTACAACCAATAAAAAATTACAATAAAATAAAACCATTCATGACACAAAACAGTGTCATGAATGGCTTAATTTCACATTAAGTGAAAAGAACCAGAATCCACAGCAGGAGCTTCTTCCAAGGCAAACCCTTACAGGGTCAAAGACAAGAACCAGATCAGGAAACTGGAATCATGAACTTGAGGGCATAGACAGGAAAACCATCTCTAAGGCAATGTTGTCTCGTCTGAGAGGCTTGCTTGACAAACTAATTTAAGCCTGTCCAGGCATTACATCATGCCGAACACATCTAGACTTCAAGGTCTTTCCACGGCTTCTGTAAGAATATTTAATTTATCTGTGTATTACTCCCTCCCTTCTCAGGCCTAATCTAGTTTCTCGGGAAAACTCCCCAGCAGCCCAAGGACTTTCCTGTGTTGCCTGGGAACCAGCATCGGAATTCAAAGCATCCTTTGCCTCGGCCTCATCTGACTGCAATTCTCTCCGATCTGACAGACTCCTCATTTTGAAACACATAATCCTCATCCTCTGACAAATCCTCAGACGCTTGCTGTGCTACAACGGGAGAGAAAACTTGACCAACAGTTTCCACATTACGTTTTATGGATTCTCCACAAAATATGAATGATCAAGGAATGGCAGTGGAGATGAGGGCTCCTTCCACACAGCAGTAGAAAATCCACATTTAACTGGATTATCTGGCATTGTGGACTCAGATAATCCAGTTCAAAACAGATATTGTGGATTATCTGCCTTGATATTCTGGGTTATATGGCTGTGTGGAAGGGTCCCAATTTAAGTTTTTAATTTAAATGAATGTGTATGATGTGTTAATGTTAATTGTATTTTAATGTATTTTAATGCTGAATGTTTTTGGGGTTTTATATTGTGTTTGTTAGGCCGCTCTGAGTCCCCCCTCAGGGGTTGAGAAGAGCGGGGTAAAAATGCTGGTAAATAAAAAAAATAAAATAAAGGCCCCATCTCCACTGTCTGAAAAATCCAGATTATCTGCTTTTGAACTAGATTATATGGCAGATAATCCCAGATTATCTGCTTGGAACATAATTATATGAGGCCCCCTCTACACTGCCAAATACAATCCAGATTATCTGCTTTGAACTGGATTATATGGCAGTGTAGACTCATATAATCCAGTTCAAAGCAGATAAATTTGCATTTTCGACACTGCCATATAACCCAGATTATAAAAACTGACGATCCACATTATTTGTTTTGAACTGGATTATCTGAGTCTACACTGCCATATAATCCAGTTCAAAGCAGATAATCTGGATTGTATTTGGCAGTGTAGAAGGGTCCCCAAATAATCCTGTTCCAAGCAGATAGTCTGGGAGCAGATCCTGGGACAAGGGTGCTCAGAACGGTGATCGCGATCACCAGGGTGATCTTCGGGCCTCATCCTGGTGATCTTCAGGCCCCTGACCAGGTTTTTTTTGCTGTTGGTCCTCTTCACGTGCCCCTGCACACTGCAAAGAAGTCCTCCGTCGTTGCTCCTCCCCGCTCCCTGCTCGCGCGCCGCCTCCAAAAGCTGCAGAGTCCAAGAGGCAGAATGGGCCCCCTCTTTTGGATTCCTCCTCCTCCCTCCGTCCTTCTCCAGCCACTCAGAGTCGTAGGAGACCAAAGGGGGCGGGCCTGGATGACGCCATGCATGGCTGGCCCCGCGCGCATGCGCAGAAGCGCCCATTCTGCCTCTCGGACTTCTCGTGAGCTCTTGGAGGCGGCACGCATGCTGGCGGCGTGGAAATAGGACCAATGACGGAGGAGAATAAGAAGGACGCTTTGGGGTCATTTCCTTACCGCATCTCAAAAGTCAGTCTTTTTACTTTGGGGTGGGTGCTTGATTGTTCTGTGGCATATCTCTTTGTTTATTTTTAATGTTTAAAAATGGCCTTTTAGCTCCAAAGCCTCTCTGCTTGTTTTGTTCCTTGAGAAATATATGTTGGGGAATATGGCAGTGTGGGAGAAATGGGGTGGTTGGATGTATTTTTGCATGCCCCTTTGTTTACCTTGCTGAGTATTCAATGGCCTTGCAGTTCAAAAGCCTCTCTTCTTACTTTCTGGCTGATAATATGTGTGGTAATATGGCAGTGTGGGAGAAATGGGGTGGTTGGATGTATGTTTATGCTCTGTTTTATATTATTGTTATTAAATTGAAATGTTGATGTTTTATAACTTCATTTTATGTAAACTGCCCCGAGACTGCTGGAAGGAGCGGTACATAAAAATGAATAATAAATATAAATAAATAAATAAGAAAATAGTTATACCTTTTACATTTCTGGGTAGGTGATCTTTGGGACTTGGTTTTTTAATCAGTAGCTCCCATGCAGGGCCGGTTCGTCCATTAGGCGGACTACACAGGCGCGTAGGGCGACATCACCGGGGAGAGGCGACGTCATCCGGGAGGGGCGCCGCTGCGCCGGCTCCCCACCGCCAGCGGCGCCCGTGGTGTCCGTTGCGCCCCTCGCGCGCCGCTGCGCCACGCCCGGCCAGGCCTCCACGGCTGGCCCGCCGCCGCCGCACCGCACCTTTGTTAGGCAGCCCGGGCGCTCGGCCGCTTCGCATGCGCGGAGCTTTTGCGCATGCGCGAAAAGGTCCGCGCATGCATACTGGCTCCCGCTTTGGAGCCAGTGCACGTGCGCAGATTGGCGCATGCGCACTGGCCGCCAAAGCGGGAGGGGCGCTCTGGAGCCAGTGCGCGCAGATTGGCGCATGCGCACTGGGGGCGCAATTTTTTCACGTACCCCCGGGAACAGCTTGGTCCGCCCCTGCTCCCATGCTGAAAAAGTGTGAGCACCCCTGTCCTGGGATATAGGGCAGTGTGGATACAGACTTATTTGTCCTGCTTTCCTTTCCATCTTAGAACTCTATCTGGAAGACAAACTGAAAGCTTGATTTTTTTTTTTCAGATGAGCAATATCTGAAAAGTAATAAATTATTCCTATCTATAAACCTATAGATTAGGAGGCAGATGGTAGAGGAGAAACCTTCTGCACATTTATTTGAACTCTTTATTATATGATTCATTATGTTTGTATTTGTATTTTTATTGGTCTTCTATTCCATCATTCTGACCAAATTACTCTTTTTCCTGGCATGGGAGGATGGAAATTTCTATGGCATCCCGGAATAAGTAATAATATGTAACACTGGAATTCCCTTAGTTTGGCAATATCCAAAATGAACAAAAGACATGCAGGTCTCACATTCCTGTTCTCTGGAAATACCAGAAAAGGCAAAAGCAGAAGAGATTGTCCAGTCTTCAGTGCCTGTTTGACTAAAGGTCCGACACCAACATTGCTTTCTACGGGTGCATTTATATTGCAGAATTAATGTAGTTTTAGACCATTTAAAACACCATGGTTCAATGGTAAGGAATCATGAGAGTTTGTTCTGCCAAATAGTGCTAGTGCCTCACCAAAGTACAACTCCCATTGCAGTTAAGGCGGGTTCAAACGGCATTAATTCTAAAGTGTAGATACACTCTTTGTAGACCCATATAAGCAATTTTAGCACTCCATGGCAGTGTTTTTCAACCGCTTTTGAACCGCGGCACATTTTTTACATTTACAAAATCCTGGGGCACACCACCAACCAAAATGACACAAAATTACACTCTAACACAGTAATACATATAGTTAATATGTTTTTAAATGTATTGATACACTCAGTGTGAAACCTGGCTCTTTTTCAATGAACACAACATATATATGACTTCCTTTCACATATTTATACATGGCTATCATGTCTTCTCTCAGCCTTCTTCAGGCTAAACAAGCCCAGCTCTTCAAGCCGCTCCTCATAGAACTTGTTCTCCAGACCTTTGTGAAATTTCCCCCTGAGTGAAATTTGCTTCCAGTTAACTATGGATGTCATGAAGCTGTTATAAACAGTTCCTTGGGGGGGGGGGAGGCAACTCTCGAAAAATCTAGTAAAATAGTAAAAAAAAAACATTTCCAAGCGGAGAGGCCCAATTTGTTTCTTGGAAACCTGTGAGGGGGCTGCTAGGAGGGAGGAGAGTGCCAATTTCCCACGGCACACCTGATAATCGCTCACGGCACATTAGTGTGCCAAGGCAAACTGGTTGGGAAACACTGTC
Organism: Anolis apletophallus; assembly: GCA_030556195.1. Lineage (NCBI taxonomy): Eukaryota > Metazoa > Chordata > Lepidosauria > Squamata > Anolidae > Anolis > Anolis apletophallus. The sequence goes on along the minus strand of JARBWK010000001.1, from coordinate 194,413,806 downwards.
CTACTTGATTGTGGCCTACTTTGGGACATTACATTGTGAATTATTCAATATTTACTTCTTAGGTTACTGTTCAATTTGGATTTTTTGCCTATTTAATTTGCGTTATATGGCAGCCTCTCAGCTTGCCTTGTCCACTGCGCATGAGCAGGGATGCTCCCACATCGACCTAATATCCATCACTTACTTTGGTCTGTCTCTTCTCCACTCGGAGCTTCTGGGCGATTTTAGCCCCGCTCTCTCCGAAGAACTTTACTCCCAAGCTGTCCAGCGTCGCATACTTATTGTTTTGTTTGTTATTTTGTATTTTGATTTTAATTGGACTGTATTTTGATGATATTGTATACTAAACTCATGTTAACAATGAATGGTATATCATTGTTAATATCTTCTTTGCAACAATTGCTCATTTCGGTGTTGTTGATATACTATTACGATAAATATGGTTATATGCTGATACTTACCTGTTATTTCTTCATATTAAATACATGAATTATTGCATATAACATATTAGCTCTCCTTTCTGTCTATATCTCCTTTTTGTCTCTTCTGGAGCTATAGCTTTTCTCTGTACCCTGCCTTTGTTGTTTGACTTATGATCTCTAAAAGGTCACGCCTTTCCAAAACTTAGGGCATTCTTTATTACCTACTTGGATATGATAACCTATCAAAATGACACCTTCAAAATGAGGACTGTCCACCTGTGGACTTCAAAAAAAGAACAGTTATGTAACAATATTCTGTCATGCCAAGGCACTCACATTAAATTCCTTAAGATCACCCTGCATCTTCAGGCTTGAATAAGTGAAGCAGTAAAGAGCTTGGAAAAGTTATGTTTTGGACTACAACTTCCAGAACACCCCCCTTCCAAATCAACATGAGCGTACTGTTCAAATCCAAATTAGCCCCAAAAACCTCACACATACCTCTGCATTGTGCTGTGTTGACACGGGGCCCGTGCGGGGACCGCATAAGTGTCCATTTTCCATCGGATTGGCAGACTCGGCTTTGCAATGGATATGGGTATGTGCCAGGCGGGCAGGAATAGGTGAGGGTGCTTCCAGGACGACCCGCATCTGAGAATCTTACAGTGCCACCTCGGATAGCCACATTTATTGGACATGATGGAGTTGCAAGTTCCTGTGCGTTAATCACTGCAACAGACAAGAAATAAGTAATTGCGTTTTGACTCTTCCCTAGCACTCGTGTTGAAAGGTTGAACAGAACATAACAAATATCAGAACATACACAGAATGTATTTTCCAGGGTTCTAAACCCAATGTGGCGGGAACCCAATGTGGCACAGCTGGCTGGGTGTCAGCTGCATAAGATCTCTACTGACCAGAAGGTCATGAGTTTGAGGCCTGGCCAGGACGGGGTGAGCTCTCGACCAATTGTGTAGCTCGTTGTCGACCTTTGCAACCTGAAAGGCAGTTGCATCTGTCAAGTAGGAAATTTAGGTACCACTTTGTGTGGGGAGGCTAAATTTAACTGATTTACGAGCACGTGCGTCTTCAATGCATGTTCTACAGAGATCTTAGATCCAATCTCATTGGACCATGGCTTTTAAAGTACCCGGGGCGCAGTGAGAGATGTTATTCCACCCTGCTGCTTTCGGAGTCTAACACTGCAATGACTTACAGTGTTGCTAAGTTCTGTGCTGCTGCCCTTAATATCAGACGGGTGATGATTGACACCATAAGGCAACAATATCCTGTCTTTTAAAATATATTTTTATACTGATTTCTAGTCTGATTTTAAATAACTGTTCACTGGGGAGTTGTCCTTCTCCTCTTAGGGCGCTTGTGCCCGCTTTGTGCTGGTCTGTGACCGTAATAAAGTTTTGATTGATTGAACTGATTTACGAGGCCATAAAATCTCCAGGAAGTACACAAAAAAGAATGAAGGAATGCGACAGCTCCCCCTTGTGGCCAGAAGCTGGAATGTCAAATGGCATTGAATGTTTGCCTGTATATGTGCATTGTGATCCGCCCTGAGTCCCCTGCGGGGTGAAAAGGGCGGAATATAAATGATGTAAATGAATATAAATAATAAATAAATAAAAGAACATGTTGCTCTTTAGATGCTGTTGAATCAAAACTCCCAGTTTCCACCTGTTTGCTATTTGGCAGGGATCGTCCCAATTAATCCTCCATGGTCCCACTTTCTGAGCAGTTTTGAAAATGTCTCCCTTTCTCTCTCGTCCTCCTACTTTTCCCATTCAAACTTGGCTCATTTTAGTTGCTACGAATGAACCCAGTGAGTGAGCAGGGGTGGAGATTGGCCCTTCCCAGTGGGCTCAGGCAAAGGATAGGCTGCTCACCGGGCCTTGCCTTCTCTTGCTTGTGCGCTGGCTGGAAGGGAGCCCTGCTGTCCTTGCATTGCTGGGCCTGGCGCAGAGCGGGGCAGGCGGGAGACACTTTTCAAGGTGGGTCTTATTTGTCCAGCGCCCGCCCCTTCTTTTTTCTTCCGCGGCCGTGGGGAACCTTCCCGCCTGTTTGGCGCGTGGGCACACAGGCGGGGGTCGCGTGAAAGGCACCTTTAATGGTACCCTAACACAGTAAAGAACGGCTGGGGGAGGGTGACCTGCTGGGAGCAGCTTCTGGGAGTGCCAAAGCCGGGGGAGGGAGAGGAGCTAGGTCATGCCTCTCCCCCTCCCCTGGCTTCAGCTCTCCCACAGCTTCTCCAGCCTTGTGGGGGCAGTGCCAAGCCAGCGGTGGCAGAGCCAGCACAATGCTGGCTTGGCACTGCCCCCTCAAGGCTGGAGAAGCTGTGGGAGAGCTGAAGCCGGGGGGGGGGGGGGCGGCCAGGCTGCGCCATGCCTCTCCCCCCGGCTTCAGCTCTCCCACAGCTTCTCCAGCCTTGTGGGGGCAGTGCCAAGCCAGCGGTGGCAGAGCCAGCACAATGCTGGCTTGGCACTATCCCCTCAAGGCTTGAGAAGCTGCTGGAGAGCTGAAGCCGGGGGAGGGCGGGCCAGCCTGCCCATGCCTCCCCCCGGCTTCAGCTCTCCCACAGCTTCTCCAGCCTTGTGGGGGCAGTGCCAAGCCAGCGGTGGCAGAGCCAGCACAATGCTGGCTTGGCACTATCCCCTCAAGGCTTGAGAAGCTGCTGGAGAGCTGAAGCCGGGGGGAGGGGGCGGGGCCAGCCTGCGCCATGCCTCTCCCCCCGGCTTCAGCTCTCCTACAGCTTCTCCAGCCTTGTGGGGGCAGTGCCAAGCCAGCGGTGGCAGAGCCAGCACAATGCTGGCTTGGCACTATCCCCTCAAGGCTTGAGAAGCTGCGGGAGAGCTGAAGCCGGGGGGAGGGGGTGGGGCCAGGCTGCGCCATGCCTCTTCCCCCGGCTTCAGCTCTCCCACAGCTTCTCCAGCCTTGTGGGGGCAGTGCCAAGCCAGCGGTGGCAGAGCCAGCACAATGCTGGCTTGGCACGATCCCCTCAAGGCTTGAGAAGCTGCGGGAGAGCTGAAGCCGGGGGGCGGGGCCAGGCTGCGCCATGTCCCGGCTTCAGCTCTCCCACAGCTTCTCCAGCCTTGTGGGGGCAGTGCCAAGCCAGCGGTGGCAGAGCCAGCACAATGCTGGCTTGGCACCATCCCCTCAAGGCTTGAGAAGCTGCGGGAGAGCTGAAGCCGGGGAGGGGCGGCCAGGCTGCGCCATGCCTCTCCCCCCGGCTTCAGCTCTCCTACAGCTTCTCCAGCATTGAGGGGGCAGGGCGAGCGAGGGGCGAGAGTCATGGCCCCCGTCCCCAGCGCTGCTCTCCGCCATGACTCCCGCCCCTCGCTCACTGAAGCCGCGCGGAGGAGGAGGAGCATGAGCGGTGGACAGGCTTCAGTGAGCGGGGCTCCTCCTCCGCGCGGGTTTAGCGAGAGAGGGGCAAGAGTCATGGCGGATTGGAGGCTGGCTGGGGAAACGGCTAAAGGAGGCGGCGCCCCGGCCCCTTCTTCTTTTTCTTTGCTGCCACCCGGCCCTTCCTCCTCCTCCCCCAAGCAGCGGGAGTTCGGCAGAAGGAGGGGGGAAGGAAGGGGGGCAGAGAGCTTTTCTCGCGGCACAGCAGGAGGTCCGTCATGGCACACTACTGTGCCGCGTCACAACGGTTGGGAAACACTGATCTAGATTAAACTTGGAGCATAGACAAACAATGCCTTTTCCAAATAACTCGGGCACCAACGGGTCCCCAAGCTAGTCTTCAATGAAAGAGTTATTTTTCCCTATTCAACGTGTGGTGTCTTAAAGTCAGAGGGAGGGCCCCAGTTTGCCCCTGCCTGGGGTTGATACACCCACAAGGGGAATCCTCCCTCTTCAATATCCCAGGTCGCAAACTGATCCTAAGGCAACTCCTACCTGGGCAGAAGGTGAGCAAGGCGCAGAGGAGGGGGAGGAAGAGCTTTGGGGCCATGGCAGCTTCCAGCTAGGATCCCGTGTTGCAAATCCCTTGTTCCCTGTTGAAAACCTTCACTGCGGCCAGGAAAAGCTTTTGGCTATTTCGGGGAAATCCGAGGATCCGCCTTTGAAGCCGAGAAAAGAAACTGATGCAGGGGGAAGAGCCCAGGATTGAGCAAGCTTCGCCCAAGCAGGAGGCTGGCTGGGAACTCCAAACAGATAGGAATGAAGGGCATGTTTGATCTCTCTCTCTCTCTCTCTCTCCCCCTGCTTTGGAAATCTCCCGAATTCACACAAATATGACCCCTTCTTGAACTTCCATGGCACACTGCTCTAGGATCTTGGGATTTGTAGTTTGGTGAGGAAGAGAAGGCTAGAGACCTTGGGAAACTACAGCTCCCAGGATCCCATAGCCTTGAGCAATGGCTGCGTGCCATCAATATAACACATGCATGGGCAAACCTGGGCCCTCCAGGCATCTTGGACTTCAACTCCCACAATTTCTAACAGCCGCCTGGGCTAGAGTGAGTTTGGGAAACTACAGCTCCCAGGATCCCATCGCCTTGAGCAATGGCTGCGTGCCATCATTATAACACAGGCATGGACAAACTTGGACCCTCCAGGCTTTTTGGACTTCAACTCCCACAATTTCTAACAGCCGCCTGGGCTAGAGTGAGTTTGGGAAACTACAGCTCCCAGGATCCCATCGCCTTGAGCAATGGCTGCGTGCCATCATTATAACACAGGCATGGACAAACTTGGACCCTCCAGGCATCTTGGACTTCAACTTCCACAATTCCTAACAGCCACCTGGACTAGAGAGAGTTTGGGGAACTACAGGTCCCAGGATTCCATAGCATTGAGCCATGGCTGTGTCTCATTAGTATAGATCAGACCTGTCCATCAGGCAGCCCTGCCAGCCCCTTGGATCCGGCCCTCCTACCCTCCTGCGAGAAATCAGCTGTTTGTTTTTTTTAAAAAAATAATAAATTTCGTAATTTTTAAAAAAAGAAATTCCCCAAAAAATCTTTAAAAAGTGTGCATGTGCGCAGCGGCGCAAGCGCCATCCATGGCTGCTGCCCCTTTGCTCTGCTCCCCATGGCTCTGCCCTCCCTCCTAAAGCGACATGCCGGGCGGTCTCAGAAGCGGGCGAAATCGCCGCTTCTGAGCCTGGCGTGACGCTTTAAGAGGGAGGGCGGCTGGCTTCCCTCCCTCCTAAAGTGTCATGGGGGGCTCCCTGGCTCCTCCCTCCCTCCTAAAGCGCCACGCCAGCCTCAGAAGCGGCGATTTCGCCCACTTCTGAGGCCGCCCGGCATGTCGCTTTAGGAGGGAGGGAGGAACCAAGGGGAGGCCCCACCCTTCGGGCCACTGCCGCGCATGCGCGGCATCGGCTCCGGGGGTGGGGCTTTCCTTCCTCCTCGCGCTGGCGGCCGCCCAGGTGATCAGTGACCAGAATTCCGGCCCTTGGGCTGGTAGAAGTTGGACAGCCCTGGACAATGGCCATGGTGCAATGCAGTGGGATCCTGGGAGCTGCCGTTTGATATATTTAGGCGCTCTTTTGCCCAAAAGGCTAGAGACCATGGGAAACTACAACTCCTAGGAACCCCATAGCCTTGAACTATGCCAATTGAAGTGGGGCCCAACGGCATGTTTTACAATGTAGTTGTGCCTCTGAAGACATAGGTTCGCAACTTGGGAGTTCTCCTGGGCTCATCGCTGAGCTCCGACCCCCAAAGTCCTGGACCTAATGTTAGGGGAAAGCCTTTGCCTTTACCTAAGAAAATTGATTGTTGTCGGATTGTGTAATACAAGCATGGGCGGACTTCAGTCCTCCAGGTGTTTTGGACTCCAACTCCCACAATTCCTAACAGTCTACTGGCTGTTAGGAATTGTGGGAGTTAAAGTCCAAAACACTGATATCGAGCAAGAATTTGGGGGTCTTTCCATGAAGGCAGACCAGTTAGATCCACCAAAGAGGATCCGATATAGCCCTGGCGAGATAGGAAGCAGCCACTCCAATTTTCCCTGAATTTCCCCAAACAAAATCTCACCAAGTTGAAGAAACGCCACCGAGTTGTTTATTTTGTTCCAGCTGGAGCAGATGTCAAACTGCGATCATTTTCCCAAAAGCTGACATACTGTACAATGCAAAACATTACATTCTTATAGAAAAACAGAGCTGTCAAAGTTTAAATTCCACACCCCCGCCCCTTTGCCGGCTTCGCTGTGATTGGTGGGAGTCATCAGCTGGCAGGGAGGCGTGGCCGGGTTTGCCGCGCCTCAGCCAATCAGGAAGCCAGTGCCGCTTCGGGCTCTCGACCAATGAGGGCGGAGGAGGCAGTCCAAGCGGGAAACAATGAACCGGCAGGAAATGATGAGTGGATTAAGTGACAATGTTTGTCCAAGTGCTGCCAATTACTCCTAGAGTTCTCAAACTAGCTTTCTGTACTGTCCCAAGTGAAGGAAATAAACCTTTTGGTTTGGCTTGGATGACAGACCCTGGTAGTCCTTAATCCTGGATATGGGGTCTATTGATGGTATCTTGTCTTTGGTTTCGGCCAAGGGGATGAAAACAACGAGTGAGTGAGACGGGACATCCAAATCCCCCAAAAGGCAGGAGAAATGACAAAATCACCATGGGGCACATCCTCCAGCTGGGCCAGCTCCGATGTCTGAAGGGTGCGTGCCCAAGGGACATATCCTTCAAATGGGCCAACTCTGACTCCGAGGTTTAAAGGATCATCCATTGTTATTGTCCATGCAAGTGTTCTTGATAAATCCTTTGTGTTTAGGAGATTAGCTGGCCCAGGAAATGGGAGATTCTCTGGGCCTTGGCATACTGGGGTCACGAAAAGGCGGCATTTCATATTTTCATATAGGAACACAGGGAAGGGAAAGCATATAGGGCAGGGATGGGCAACCTATGGACCGCGGGCCGGATGCAGCCCGGCAGCCAATTCTGTCGGGCCCGGGGAGAAGGGCGTCAGGGGCGGGGCCAAGAGGAAGGGTTGCCACTGCCGCCATCCCATTGTGGGCTCTGTGGGGCCTGTGGCGGCAGACAGGCTGGAGGAGCGGCGGCTTTGGAGTGCCTGCCATCCCTGGAGGCAATCCGAGCCTGCAGCGGGACCACTCGGCGACCTGCGGGGGCTGATCGCCCTGGCGACCCGGAAGACTTGATCGTCTTCCGGGTCTCCAGGGCGATCAGTTGCCTCAGATCGCCGACTGCTCCCGCTGCAGGCTCGCCTCGCCTCGCCTCCAGGGATGGCAGGCACTCCATAGCAAGGCGATCAGCTGGGGAACGGCTGGGGGTGAGAGCGGGCGGAGGCCTGCAGCCTCCGATCGCCTGCTGCTGTGCACTACTCTGCTGCGGCAGCGACTGGGTCCGCTTTGCCATCCTCTGGGCTGGGTCCATTGGGCCATTCCATCTTGGGATCCTTCCTCTCTTGAGGATGTCAGCCTTCATCTTAGTTCGCACCTTGTCTTCTTGAATTTAATTTTATTTTAGTGGTTTTTATTATTATGTTATAATAATTTTATTATTATAATAATATAATAAATAATATAATATAATAATGTTATATTATAATTTCAATATATTATAATGTCTATATATACACACTATAATATAATAATTATGATATTAATACTAATAATATATGAATATTTCTTGATATATTAATATGTTAATATTAATGATGTGTAATATATAGTAAATATAGTAAATAAATAAATAAATAATGTAGATTAGAATGTAGTTCAGCCTTTAGGTGCAGCCCTCCATAATATTTTTTGGCTCTTGTGTGGCCCCTTGGAAAAAATAATTGCCCACCCCTGATATAGGGAATACATTCATATAGGAGGGAAATTGGCACTGTATCATCTCATATCAGCCCATCCCACCCACCAGAGTCCATTGGTATTCATAAATCATGAGAAGAGTCCAGGGGGTTTGAAAGAAAAAGGTTCCCAAAAAGTTTATGAAAGTCCTTCAAAGGTAGGCAAAAGTCCCATAAAAGTTCAAGAAAGTTCATAAGTGTGGGTTACAGGGGTATTGCCATGTGGGGCCATGGGAAGAGCCTTCGGTTCCCACATGGGGGAGAGATATAGGGGATTATGGGATCATTCCAGTCTGGTGTCCTTGGTAAAACTATGAATTCCTTGGTTTTGAGCCATCTTTTACAGAGTTGGGGGGGGGTCACCTTCGAAATCAAAACCGGAGGGCCGAAGTTTGCCCATGCCTGGTGTAGATACACCCCTAGATCAATTGGACCTATAGATGTATTTGACAAATGCTCCTGAATGGGAGATGACTCCCAAGTCCTTTATCCTCCTGCCACCTGGTTTGAATGTTGTGCCCCCCCAGCTGCCCCTTGCAAAACCGTTCCGTTTTCCTGTAAATCACTGTTGTTTTCACAAGTTTACCAAGGCAGAAGTCAAGGTTATTCCACTCTTCACTCCCTAGCATTTTTAAAAGAGCCAAAAACAGTCCCGGCCCATCAAAACATTGATTCATCCCATGCTATTGACCCAAATGTTTGCTCCAATTTAACCACATAAATTACACAGCCAAACAGAAATTAATAATCTTTTGCTGGATCTACACTGCCCTGTATCCCAGATTATTGTTTATTGTCTGATGTCTGTTATAACCGGCTGCGGGTTTGGGGGGGGGGGTTAGTTGTTAACTCATAAATCGTGTTTATATGTTGGGTTGTTTAAATTTTGTTAGTATGAATCTATTGTTGTTATATTCAGGCCATGAATGTTTGCCATTTATGTTTGGAATCCGTCGTGAGCCACTCCAGGGAAATAGAGCTGAATATCAAGTTTATTATTATGATTATTATTGCAGATTATATGGTAGTGTAGACCAGTGTTTCCCAACCTTTTTTGAGCCGTGGCACACTTTTAACATTAAAAAAATCCGGGGGCACACCACCAACCAAAATGACACAAAATGACATTGTAAACAGTAAAAAAAACGGCTGGGAGATGGTGACCTACTGGGAGTGCCAAAGCCAGGGAGGGGGGAGGAGCCAGGCCACGCCATGCCCCACCCCCTCCCCCGGCTTCAGTTCTCCCATAACTTCGCCAGCCTTGGGGCAGTGCCAAGCCAGCATTATGCTGGCTCTGCCACCGCTGGCTTGGCACTGCCCCCTCAAGGCTGGCAAAGCTGTGGGAGCGCTGAAGCCGGGGGAGGGGGCGGAGCCAGGCCGCACCATGCCCTGCCCCCTCCCCCCGGCTTCAGTTCTCCCACAGCTTTGCCAGCTTTGAGAGGGCAGTGCCAAGCCAGCATTGTGCTGGCTCTGCCACCGCTGGCTTGGCACTGCCCCCTCAAGGCTGGCGAAGCTGTGGGAGCGCTGAAGCCGGGGGGGGGCGGAGCCAGGCCGCACCATGCCCTGCCCCCTCCCCCCGGCTTCAGTTCTCCCACAGCTTCGCCAGCTTTGAGGGGGCAATGCCAAGCCAGCATTGTGCTGGCTCTGCCACCGCTGGCTTGGCACTGCCCCCTCAAGGCTGGCAAAGCTGTGGGAGCGCTGAAGCCGGAGGAGGGGGCGGAGCCAGGCTGCGTCATGCCCTCCCCTCCCCCCTGGCTTCAGCTCTCCCACAGAGGAGGAGCATGAGCGGTGGACGGGCTTCAGTAGGTAGGGCTCCTCCGCGCGGCTTCAACAAGCAAGGGGCGAGAGTCATGGCGGATTGGAGGCTGGTTGGGGACACGGCCGCAGGAGGCAGCGCCCCGGTCCTTTCTTTTTCTTCGCGCCACCTGGCCCTTCCTCCTCCTCTCCCAAGCAGCAGGAGTTTGGCAGGAGGAGGGGGAAGGAAGGGGGCAGAGAGCTTTCTCGCGGCACACCTGATGATCACTCACGACACACTAGTGTGCCCCGGCACACTGGTTGAGAAATACTGGTGTAGACTCATATAATTCAATTCAAAGCAGATAATCTGGGATCAGAGCCTGGGATATAGGGCAGTGTAGATCCAGGCTAAGGCGCCTTCTGCACTGCCATATACAACCCAGATTATCTGCTTTGAACTGGATTGTTGGAAGTCTACATTACCATATAATCCAGTTCAAAGCAGATAATCTATGAAAATGTTTCCAAGAAGTTCCAAAAGTTTCCCAAAGTGGGCAAAGTTTTGATAAAAGTCCAGAGAGCTTGTGAGCAGCAGGGGAAGTGTCCTAGAAAGTCCATGGGTTCGTAGTAGGATCATTGCAGAGCGCTGAGGATTGGGGTACCCTCATTTTGGGGGGAGGAAACTGTGAACCCTGTCTCGCTAAGGGCCCAGGGTGGCCTGTCCACTTCCCGCAGGTCCCAAGGGGTGACTGCAGCCAGTTCTCCAGGTCAACAGGGTTCTGGACATCGGTAGGACAACAGCAGGAACAGTGTTGCGGCGGAAAACTGTGGATCGTGATCAGCTGATCTCTTCACGGGGTTTGGGGGTAAAGAAAGTTATTCCCAGAGCGTAGGAGTCCAGAATGCAAAAAGCAAGATAGCAGTTAGTCTTAGAATTGGTCTAAGAGAAAAATGACACTGTTTGGAGGTGATCAATTGACCCGGTGATACAGGGGCCCAATGGGTTCCCATATCCATGGTTCAAAGGAATGCAGTTTCAGCCTCCCCGGGACGCTGGGAGAGCATCCCGGGTGAGCCGGCAGTGATCTGCGGCTCGGAAAGAGGAAGGTTCATGCTTGAGTAAGTTAGAGTCAGTGAATGGACACAATGTATCACTATGGAGAGATATAGGTTACAATTAAAGACACTTTATTGCGGGATTTGTTATAATGTTAGGGCAAGGGGAAGAAAGCAAGGCAGAAATAGAGCCCTCAATTGAGGCTGCTGTGGAGACACATTTACAGTGATGCTGGCCCAAGTTGGGCATTCCGGAACTGCGGAATTCCCTGCTGCAGGTCAGATCAGCTCGAAGGCAGAGGGTTCCTGGACATTCGCCCTCAGTTGTTGTTTATTTGTTCAGTCGCTTCCAACTCTTTGTGACCTCATGGACCAGCCCATGCCAGAGCTCCCTGTCGGCCGTCGCCACCCCCAGCTCCTTCAGAGTCAAGCCAGTCACTTCAATCAACCTTGCCCTTGGTTGGCCCCTCTTCCTTTTTCCTTCCATTTCCCCCAGCATGGTTGTCTTCTCTAAGCTTTCCTGTCTTCTCATGATGTGGCCAAAGGACTTCAGCTTTGCCTCTACTATCCTTCCCTCCAATGAGCAGTTGGGCTTTGTTTCCTGAAGTATGGGCTGGTTGGATCTTCTCGTGGTCCAAGCCACTCTCAGAACTTTCCTCCAACACTACAATTCAAAAGCGTCTCTCTTCCTTTGCTCAGCCTTTCCTATGATCCAGTTCTTGTATCCTATAGGGCAGGGGTCAGGAACCTTTTTGACTCAGAGAGCCATAAAAGCAAAAGATTTGGAAATGTATTTCAGTGAGAGCCATATAATATATATAATATATTTTAAGACTGAATTCAACTCAATGTGAGTATATACGTACATACTATGAGAAAGGTATATCAGGGAATCAGTAGTTACTGAAAAGGACATCCAAGTGCCACCTCGGAGTTGGTTGAGGTAGGCAGGATTTCCCTGGGTACTGGTTGTGGGGGGTCGGGAGCAGGTCAGGGTTTTGCCCTCCCTTCTGCTCGAGATCCCCGTGTACAACTGGTGGGCCACTGTGTGATACAGAATGCTGGACTAGATGGGCTGAGGTCCGATTCAGCATGGCTCTTCTTATGTTCTTATGTTCTTAAAAGGATTCCCCCGGCAGAATGACAGGACACTTCAGACCTGGCTCTGCAAAAGGCATGCTCAGGACTCTGGGAAGGAAGAGAAGATGGAAGGAAGGGGGAAAGAAGGAAAGAAAGACAGAGGAAATAAAGGAGGGAGGGGGAGAGGAAGAAAGAAAAGAAGAACGAACAATGGAAAAGGAAGAAAAGAAAAGCAAGAGAGAGACAAGGGGAGGAAAAGAAAGAAGGAAATGGGAAGGGAGGAAAGAAAAGTGTGGGGAAAGAAAAGAAAGGGAGTGAGGAAAAAGTAAAATAATGAAGGGAAAAGAAGAAAATAAAGGGGAGAGAGGGGGAAGTTAAAAGAAAGGAAGGAGAAGGAAAGGAAGACGGAAAAAGAATAGAAGGAAGGAAGAGGAAGGGAGAACGGAGGAAAGAAGGAAGGAGAGAAGGAGAAGGAAAGGGTGAAGGGGGAGAAAGGAAGAAAGAGGAAGGAAGAGTGAGAATGGAGGAAAGAAGGAAGGGGAGAGAGGGAGGGAAAAGGAAGGAGAGAAGGAGAATGAAAGGGTGAAGGGGAGAAAGGAAGGAAGGAAGAGGAAGGAAGGAAGAGGGAGAATGGAGGAAAGAAGGAAGGGGAGAGAGGGAGGGAAAAGGAAGGAGAAGGAAAGGGTGAAGGAGAAAGAAAGGAATGGAGAGGAAGAAAGGAAGAGGGAGAATGGTGGAAAGAAGGAAGGGGAGAGAGGGAGGGAAAAGGAAGAACGAAAGGGTGAAGGAGGAGAAAGAAAGGAAGGAAGAGGGAGAATGAAGGAAAGAAGGAAGGGGAGGAGGAGAAGGAAAGGGTGAAGGTGTAGAAAGGAAGGAAGAGAGCCAGATGCAATCATAAAAAGAGCCACATTTGGCTCCCGAGCTGTAGGTTCCCTACCCCTGCTATAGGGAATACTATAGGGAACACCATTGCTTTAACTATGCAGATCTTCAATGCCAGTGTGATGTCTCTACTCTTCACGATTTTATCGAGACTGGTCATGGCTCTCCTCCCAAGAAGTAAGCGTCTTCTGATTTCCTGGCTGCAGTCTTCGTCTGCAGTGATCTTTGCACCTGGAAATACAAAGTCTGTCATTGCCAGTTAGCTCAAGCTCCAGTGCTGCGACAAGGCAGCAATCCTTTAAGAACATAAGAACATAAGAACATAAGAAGAGCCATGCTGAATCGGGCCTCAGCCCATCTAGTCCAGCATTCTGTGTCACACAGTGGCCCACTAGTTGTACACGGGGATCTCTAGCAGAAAGGAGGGCAAATCCCTCACCTGCTCCCGACCCCCCACAACCAGTACCCGGGGAAAATCCTGCCTGCCTCCATCAACACAGAGGTGGCACTTGGATGTCCGTTTCAGTAGCTACTGATTCCCTTGGTATCCATGAATCTGTCTAATCCTGCCTTGAAGCTGTCCAGGCTGACAGCTGTCACAACCTCCTCTGGAAGTGAGTTCCATAACCCAATGACCCTCTGGGTGAAGAAATATTTCCCTTTATTAGTCCTAACTTTCCTACCTTGGAGCTTTAGGGAGTGCCCTCTAGTCCTAGTGTTGTGTGACAGAGAAAATATTTTTTCTTTATTCACCTTTTCTATCCCATGCATGATTTTATACACTTCGATCAAGTCACCTCTTTCAAGGCTGAAAAGACCAAGGCGTTGCAACCTGGTTTCATATAAAATCATCCTTTGCTGGATGATTTTATATGGCAATCTGGAAAGGGTCTTTGGGCCCTTCCACACAGCTGAATAAAACCCCACATTGGACTGGATATTCTAGCAGTGTGGACTCAGATAATCCAGTTCAAAGCAAATGTGGATTATCTGACTTGATATTCCGAGTGATATGGCTGTATAGAGGGACCCTTTGATGCTCAAATGCACAGCAAAATAGTTTAAACTAGCTGTACCCGGCACGCATTGCTGTGCCCTTTTTAGGAGATGCGAGAAAGTGCAATCATCCACGGTGTGCCCTCCTTTAAACTGCAGTTGGGTGGAGTGTGGGTCATGGGGGGCATGGTGTGCCAAGTTGGGTCTTTATTGGTCTTGGTTCTGGGCCACAGTGGTCTGTGGGGAATGATGGGTTTTGAAGTACTACAAATCCCATTTTCCATGGTGGTACTTCATGTCCCATCATGCATGGTCGGGGCTCTGTGTGCCAAGGTAGGTTACTGTAAATTCAGGCCATACACAATGTCCCATGAGCTGAGGCCTAGTCGGAAGAATCAAGTTAATGAAGTCTTACTGTCAATTCAGAGCGTAAACAGCTTCCCAGTAAGTGAGGGCTAGTTAGGGAAATCAAGTTAATGAAGTCTTACTGTCAATTTAGAGCGTAAACAGCTTCCCGGTAAGTGAGGGCTAGTTAGGGAAATCAAGTTAATGAAGCCTTACTGTCAATTTTGGGCGTGGTCTGTGATTTTTTTTGGGGTGTAAATTTTCGGTTGGAAGTGATTTGGGTGTTTGTGTTGGGGATTGGCTCAGGCCTTTTCCTTATTCTGTTTTGGCAGTTTATTATGGATCGGAATTTTCATGTTGGCTGGCCAGTGCAGCAGTTATGCAAATCCGCCCTTATTGGCAGCCAATCATGTTGTTCAGAATGTAGAGGCTGGGTGAGTCTTTGGCTGCCCCGGAGGATGCTGGTAAATGTAGTTTTATTTTTACTCGTTTTGGGGGCCTTTTAGGTTTTGGGGGGAAAGTTTCTTTGCTACAAACGTACCTTGCTTGAGGCCTATTTCTGTTGGCAAGTATTGTGTTTCTGCGTTGTATGGTTTCTTTGTTTGAGGTATACATCACATGACGTGAACCCATTTATATAATAGATAACAGCAGCCATAAGAGGAAATTTACACACACCTTAGGCTCCTTCTACACTGCCATATACAATCTAGATCAGGGGTGCTCACACTTTTTCAGCATGCGAGCTACTTATAAAACAACCAAGTCAAAATGATCTACCTACCCACTACTCAGAGAGCCATAAAAGCAAAATATTTGGAAATTTATTTCAGTGAGAGCCATATAATATACTGTATTTTAAGATTAAATTCAACTAAATGTGAATATAATAAGCCCCTGAATTTATTCATAATAATAATGATGATGATAATATTCATTCAGCCTCTGCTAATGATAATAGTAACAACAACAATAGGTTCCTAGAGTAGAAGGAGACCTCCAAGGGCCAACCAGTCTAACCTCCTTCTGCCATAAGAGAAAAACACAATCAAAGCATTCCTCACAGATGGCCATTCAGCCTCTGATAATAATAATAATAATAATAATAATAATGGGTTCCTGGAATAGGAGGAGACCTCCAAGGGCTATCCAGTCCAACCTCCTTCTGCACCTGGGCAGCGTCGGGAGCCTGCGGGGCGGGACTGAGCCTTCCTTCTGCCCTGCCTGCGATCTACCAGGATACCCTATGTGATCTACCAGTAGATTGGGATCTACCTAATGAGCACCTCTGATCTAGATTATTTGCTTTGAACTAGATTGTATGGAATGTAGACTGCCATAATCCAGTTCAAAGCCGTTAACCTGGACTACCTGCTGGGATATTCTGGATTATATGGCAATGCAGAAGGGGCCATAGGCAGCTTCTACAGTGCCAGATAATATAATAATAATAAACTTTATTTATACCCCGCCACCATCTCCCCAAAGGGGATTTGGAGCGGCTTACATGAGGCCAAGCCCAAAAGTGCATTTCAATACAGTAACATAAAAACATAAAGCAACATTACAGTAAAATAAAGGAAAAGGAAAAAAAATCAAGCATAAAATATACTAAACAGTGCAAAGTAATACAATGGCAATTATCTGCTTTGAACTGGGTTACATGAGTCTACGCAACCCCTCTGTTGCAGCAGCTCCTCTGGCTGGCAATTCAAAGTGCTGGCTTTAGCCTTTAAAGCCCTAAATGGTTCTGGTCCAACTTACCTGTCCAAACGCATCTTTCCCTATGAACCTCCAAAATGTTTAAGATCATCTGGAGAGGCCCTGCTCTCGATCCCGCCCTCTTCACAGGCGCGATTGGTGGGGACGAGAGACAGGGCCTTGTCAGTAGTTGCCCCTCGGCTTTGGAACACTCTTCCTAGTGACTTCAGATCTGCCCCCCTCCCTCTTGATATTTCGCAAGAAAGTTAAGACCTGGCTGTTTGACCAGGCACTTGCAGATGAAGCGTAATTACCTAAATTGAGACCTAAGGAATGATGACGACGCAACGGAAATTGATTTTAATAATGAGACGCTGGGATTGTGTTATTTAATTTTAATTGCTAAATTTGTGTTTTATATGGTTGTTTTATCAATTGTTGATGTATTTTATCGTCACTTAGCATTACCTCTTCAGACACCAAGATTGATAAAGAGATAGATCCCAGATTAGCAAAGGCATATAGTGCATTTGGAAGGCTTCAAAAGAGTCTGCAGTAACAAACACCTGAGGCAAAGCACAAAAATAGGTGTGTACAGAGCTAGCATACTGTCTATTCCCCTCTATGGGTCTGAAACATGGGTCACCTATCGCCAACACATACAACTCCTCGAACGCTTTCATCAGCGCTGTCTTCGCACAATCCTAAATATACATTGGATCGACTATGTGACGAATGTTGCTGTCCCTGAGCAAGCAGGGATCACCAGCACTGAGGCCATGCTATTGAGAACACAGCTGCGCTGGGCAGGGCACATCTCTAGGATGGAGGACCACCGCCTCCCAAAGATACTACTCTATGGTGAACTCGCCATGGGTCAGTGCAAGAGAGGCACCCCCAAAAAGAGATATAAGGACTCCCTGAAACAACATCTCAGGCTCGGCCAGATTGATCACCAACAATGGTCCGCCCTGGCCTCTCATCGGGAGGCATGAAGGCGCACTATCCACAATGCTGCGGCCTCTTTCGAGAAGTCACGGCAAATGGGTCTTGAAGAGAAAGGACAACGCAGAAAGAACCGCAACTTGGAAACAACATCACCCAAGGAGACTTTCTGCTGTGCTTTCTGCAACCCGACTTGCCTATCTCAGATTGGCCTTTTTAGTCAGCACTCTCTCTCTCTCGGCATTACTTCGCGAATGAAGATTCAGGAAGGACTCATCTCATGCTTTTTACAAGTGCGCTGATGACTAAAAAGGCCAATCTGAGATAGGCAAGTTTGGTTGCAGAAAGCACAGCAGAAAGTCTCCTTGGGTGATGTTGTTTCCAAGTTGCGGTTCTTTCTGCGTTGTCGTTTCTCTTTGAGACTCACTCGGCGTGTCTTCTCGAAAGAGGCTGCAGCATTGTGGATAGTGCGTCTCCATGCCTCCCGATGTGAGGCCAGGGTGGACCATTGTTGGTGATCAATCTGGCCGAGCCTGAGATGTTGTTTCAGGGAGTCTGCTAATATGCTAATTTTTTGAGACAGTATTTTTTGGGGGTTTCAGGAGCTGTATGCCAAAATCATCAGTACAAAACAAAAAAAGACCTGAAATATTTCAGTTGGTGTACAATATATTTATTTATTTATTGTTCAATTTTGTATTCCGCTCCTCCCTGCAGGCTCGGGGCGGATAACAACAGTATAAATGGGCTGCATGTCGCAGGCATGTAGCCCTACAATAAAAACATAAAATCACATTAAAATACAGTACATCGCATCACAAGGTATAAGATGACATACAGGCGCATTTCTTAGACCAATGTGCCTAATTAAAGGCTAGTCCAAAGAGGGCGGTCTTACAGGCCCTTCGGAAGGGGGCAAGCTCCGAGATGGCTCGGGTGCTGTCCGGAAGAGAGTTCCATAGCACCGGAGCTGCCGCAGAAAAGGCTCTTTGTCTGGTTGCGGACAGATGGCAGGAGCGGATTGATGGCACCACTAACAGATTCTGTTCATCTGAATGCAGTGATCTCGGGGGAAAGTACGGGGTAAGGCGGTCCCTCAGGTACGCAGGCCCTAGGCCGTGTAAAGCCTTAAAGGTCAATACCAACACCTTGAAGGCAATTCGGTACTCAATAGGAAGCCAGTGCAGTTGCCGAAGGATGGGCGTAATGTGCTCCCTCACTGGCGATGCCGCCAGCAAGCGAGCAGTGGCATTCTGCACTAGCTTGAGTTTCTGGATTGTCGACAAGGGAAGGCCAACGTAGAGGGCATTACAGTAATCTAGCCTCAAGATGACCGTCGCTTGGATTACCGTGGCCAGGTCGTTCCTGGACAGGTAGGGAGCCAGTCGCCTAGCCTGTCGTAGGTGAAAAAATGCCATCCTGCTGACCACGGAGACCTGAGCCTCCATGGTCAGCGAGGAGTCCAATTGAACACCCAAGCTCTTAACCGAAGGTGATGTGCTAAGCCGCCCGCCATCCAGGGTAGGCAACCGGCACCCACCCAGCCCAGGCTGACCGGGCCACAGGATCTCCGTCTTCGACAGATTCACCTTCAGCCGGCTGGCACGCAGCCAACCAGTCACGGCTTCAAGGCATAGATGGAAACAATCGGGTACGGAGTCCGGCCTGCCGTCCATTCTCAGCAGAAGCTGGGTGTCATCAGCGTACTGATAACACTCCAGACCAAAGTCGCGGGCCAGCTGGGCCAGGGGGCATATAGATGTTGAATAATAAGGGGGAGAGGATGGCCCCCTGGGGGACCCCACAATTAAGTGGGAGTCTCCCGGAGACCTCCCCGTAGGGGCGGTCTAAGGTAATTTCGCATGGTAGGCGAAAATTATTTCGCGCGCCCCAAACATTATTTTTGCGCCCCCTCCCCAAATATTTTTCTTGGTACCGTGCGCGTGCTCCTTCCGTTCCTCCCACGCGCCGCTGCTCCTTGCCCTGTGCAATCCGAAGGCTCTCCCGCCCTCTGCAACGCCCCGTGGGCAGGACCGGCAGCGGGCACCAGGAAGCGCTAGGAGAGGCCTTATCTCCGCGCGCATGCGCTGTGCCTACGGAGCTCTCTAGAGCTCCGTTGGCACAGCGCATGCGCGGGGAGGGCGACGCCGTCCGTGCTGCTGCGTCGCCCTCCGCGCACATGTGCTGTGCCTACGGAACTCAAGAGAGCTCCGTAGGCACGTCACATGCGCGCGGAGGGTGACGGCGTCCGTGCTGCTGCGGCGTCGCCCTCCCCACGCGCATGCGCTGTGCCTACGGAACTCACGAGAGCTCCGTAGGCACGTCACATGCGCGCGGAGGGCGATGCCGTCCGTGCTGCTGCGTCGCCCTCCGCGCACATGCGCTGTGCCTACGGAACTCAAGAGAGCTCCGTAGGCACGTCACATGCACGCGGAGGGTGACGGCGTCCGTGCTGCTGCTGCGTCGCCCTCCGCGCGCATGCGCTGTGCCTACGGAACTCAAGAGAGCTCCGTAGGCACGTCACATGCGCGCGGAGGGCGACGCCGTCCGTGCTGCTGCTGCGTCGCCCTCCGCGCGCATGCGCTGTGCCTACGGAACTCAAGAGAGCTCCGTAGGCACGTCACATGCGCGCGGAGGGCGATGCCGTCCGTGCTGCTGCGTCGCCCTCCGCGCACATGCGCTGTGCCTACGGAACTCAAGAGAGCTCCGTAGGCACGTCACATGCACGCGGAGGGTGACGGCGTCCGTGCTGCTGCTGCGTCGCCCTCGCGCGCCATGCGCTGTGCCTACGGAACTCAAGAGAGCTCCGTAGGCACGTCACATGCGCGGCTGGGCGGCGCCGTCCGCTGCTGCTGCACCCCTCCGCGCGCATGCGCTGTGCCTACGGAACTCAAGAGAGCTCCGTAGGCACAGCACATGCGCACAGGAGGGCGACGTGCGCGTGCACTGTCCCTACGGAGCTCTCTTGAGCTCCGTAGGCACAGCGCACGCACGCGGAGGGCGACGCAGCAGCAGCACAGAACGGTGACGCGGCGGCGTCCCACGATGGCGCCCCACCCCGCCGCGTCCAAGATGGCGCCCTATGCGGTTGCGTAGGCCGCGTAATTGCTAGGACCGCCCCTGCCTCCCCGCCCCCCTCCACACGTTGTCCCCGGTCCTGGAGGAAGGAGGCCACCCATATGAAAGTGTAATTTCTATCATTACATTATGGAAAACAATGAACTTTAGCACTATATGCTAATTTTTCTGAGAAGGACCTGTACAATGACAATTATTTGCTTTGAACTGGGTGACATGAGTCTGCACTGCCAGATAATCCAGTTCAAAGCAGACCATCTGGATTTGATAAGGCAGTGTAGAAGGAGCCAAAGTGCAGAGGTGCAGCCAGAGGCACAGTGTACCCAAAGATTCCCTCCTTCCTTTAAAAGGGGGCGGGGTTATGCAAATCAAAACACTCCAAGCAACCCTTTCCCCTTTCATTCCAGAGGAGGCGGGACTATTTGTTGCCAAGGTGACGTAGTGGGAGGGAGGGAGGGAGGGAGGAAGGGAAAACCCCACCCTTCTCCCATCTGCCTTCTCTTCGGCGCGTGCTAGTGACGCCAGGGGCCTTAAAGGGGACGCGGCAGTGGATTTAAAGGCTCCCCCAGTGGGTGGGCTTGGAGAGAGAGGGAGAGAGGCTTCCCTCCGCCCTTCTGTTCCATTGACCTTTCCCTGCTCCTTTTCTGTGTGGCTGACAAATAATTGCTCTCCCCCACCTCCCTTTAAGGAGCCCCCCCCCCTTAATTCCTTTCTCTGGGTTTTTTTTTAAACCTCCTTGTTTGGCCATTTGGGGCCAGCAGCCCCCCTCTCTCCCTCTCCCTCTCCCTCCTTGCAGCAGGTGAGGAAAAGTTGGGCATTGTGTCTAGGCCTCCCTAGACTAGAGAGGGCTTGCTTGTAAGGTTGTTACTATCTTGTTTGTTGTTACTATATTGTATCATTTATTATATTGTATCTTCTCTTAAGAGGGAATTGGGGGCTTGGGGATGTGGGGATGAGAGGGCAGGGGAGGAATCAGGCTGTTCCTGAACAAGAGGGTGTATATTTCCATTATTATTATTATAATATATAATTATATTCTTATTTTAATTTTTTTTAAAGCTTTATTTGAAATATATATATATATTAGCTTGGGGACCCGGCCCTGCCCGGGTCATTTGAGAAGTGCAGCAGGATGTAGAGTGGGTCATGGGGGCTCTGTGTGCCAAGTTTGGTCTTGATCCATCATTATTGGGAGTTGCAGTGGTATCATGAAATTACTGAAGGTAGTGCAAGTCCCATCATCTCTGGTCCCCCCCAAGTGTAGTAGGATGTAGATTGGGTCATGGGGGCTCTGTGTGCCAAGTTTGGTCTTGATCCATCATTATTGGGAGTTGCAGTGGTATCATGAAATTACTGAAGGTAGTGCAAGTCCCATCATCTCTGTCCCCCCCCCCCCAAAGTGTAGTAGGATGTAGATTGGGTCATGGGGGCTCTGTGTGCCAAGTTTGGTCTTGATCCATCATTATTGGGAGTTGCAGTGGTATCATGAAATTACTGAAGGTAGTGCAAGTCCCATCATCTCTGGTCCCGTCCCCCCAAAGTGTAGTAGGATGTAGATTGGGTCATGGGGGCTCTGTGTGCTAAGTTTGGTCTTGATCCATCAGGGGCGGCCCCAGCGATTCCGCGACCTACGCGGTCGCGTAGAACATCATCGGCTGGGAGGGGCACCACCAGCTGGGAGGGGCGCCGCCGCGCCGACTCCGTGCCCCCACCGCCGCCGCACTGCCCTGCGCCGCCATCCGCGCGTGCGCAGAAGCACCTACAGGCGCTATAGCGCCTGTAGACGTTTCTGCAAACGCGCGAACGTTCGAGCACGTGCACTCCCTCCCAAGCGCGCCTGCTGCTTTGGAGCCAGCGCGCATGCGCAAAACCTGCACTGCACACAAGCGCGCTGGCTCCAAAGCGGCAGGCGCGCTTGGGAGCGAGTGCGCGTGCTCGTACAGTCGCACGTGCGCAGAAACAACTACAAGCGCTATAGCGCCTGTAGATGTTTCTGCGCATGCGCGGCCGGCAGAAAGGTGCGCCGCGGAGGTGTGCCGCGGCCGATGGGGCCGCCGGCGGCGTGGCGGTGAGTGACGCGGCGGCGGGGGGGGGCGACAAAATTTCTTCTCGTACCCCCCAAATTAGGTCGGGCCGCCCCTGTGATCCATCATTATTGGGAGTTGCAGTGGTATTATCAAATTACTGAAGGTAGTGCAAGTCCCATCATCTCTGGTTCCCCCCCCCCCCCCTCCAAGGTGTAGTAGGATGTAGATTGGGTCATGGGGGCTCTGTGTGCTAAGTTTGGTCTGTATTGGTGAATGGATGAGGGATGCATTGTTTTTCGGAAGTGAGTGAAGGTACTTCAAGTCCCATCATCCGTGGTCCGTCTCACACAAAACAGCACCAGGATGTAGAGTGGGTCATGAGGGCTCTGTGTGGCAAGTTTGGTGTTGATCAGTCATAGGATTAGGTTTGTAGCAGTCTTGGAAAGTGAGGGAAGGTACTGCAAGACCCATCATCCATGTTCTGTCCCCCTCCAAACTTCAGTAGGATGTAGAGTGGGTCACTGGGGCTCTGTGTGCCAAGTGTGGTCTTTATCGGTGTTTGTTGGGGGCCGCAGTGGTCTGTGGGAACAGAGGGGTGTGAAAATACTACAAATTCCATCATCCATTGTCAGTCCTCCCCCGAACCTCACCAGGACGTGAAGGCAGTCATGGGGGTTATGTGTGCCAAGTTTGGTCTCAATCGGTAATTGGATGAGGGTCGCAGCAGACTTGGGAAGTGAGTAGAGGTACTTCAAGTCCCATCATCCATGGTCCACCCTCCTCCAAACTGCACCAGGATGTAGAGTGGGTCATGGGGGCTATGTGTGCTGAGTGTGGTCTGTATTGGTCCTTTTTGGTGGGCTCAGTGGTCTGTGGGAACCAAAGTGTTGGAAAGTACTACAAATCCCATAATCCATGGGTCATGTCCCCCGACCCGCACCAGGACGTAAAGGGGGTTAGGGGGGTTCTGTGTACCAAGTTTGGTGCAGGTCCATCACCCGCGCTGGTCGCTGTGGCCTGTGAAAGTGGCTGCCACATATCCGCCCTTCCGCCCTCCGCATACACACATACATACATACAAACATTCCGTTTTATAAAGGTATTCAGATATACAGATATACAGATATATATATATATCTTGAATGAATGGGATCTTATTGGGAAAGAGATGAGAAGCAAAGTTAAAGGTTTTGTGTGTGTGCGCGTGCACATATATATACATATATAGATATATATATATACTGTTTTATAGATCTCATATTTTCCTATTATATATTATATCTCTCTCGGCATTACTTCGCGAACGAAGATTCTTTAGGAAGGACTCCTCCCACGCTTTTTAAAAGCACGTTGATGACTAAAAAGGCCAATCTGAGATAGGCAAGTTCGGTTGCAGAAAGCACAGCAGAAAGACTCCTTGGGTGATGTTGTTTCCAAGTTGCGGTTCTTTCTGTGTTGTCGTTTCTCTTCGAGACCCGTTCGGCGTGACTTCTCGAAAGAGGCCGCAGCATCGTGGATAGTGATCATCCGGAGTTTCGGGGTGCGGTGTCATCTGTACGCAGATGATGTCCAACTCTGTCACTCCTTCCCACCTGCTACTAAGGAGGCTGTTCAAGTCCTGAACCGGTGCTTGGCCGCTGTAATGGACTGGATGAGGGCAAACAAATTGAAACTGAATCCAGACAAGCCAGAGGTACTCCTGGTCAGTCGCAAGGCCGAACAGGGCATAGGGTTACAGCTTGTGTTTGACGGGGTTACACTCCCCCTGAAGGTGCAGGTTCGCAGTCTGGGAGTGATCCTGGACTCATCACTGAGCCTGGAGCCCCAGGTCTCGGCGGTGGCCGGGAGAGCTTTTGCACAGTTAAAGCTTGTGCGCCAGCTGCGCCCATACCTTGGGAAGTCTGACTTGGCCACGGTGGTCCACGCTCTGGTTACATTCCGAATAGACTACTACAACCAGGGCCGTAGCCAGGATTTTGATTCGTGGGGGGGGGGGGCTGAGTTTGGTTCAGAGGGGGCTGAGACTGGGTGGAAGAGGGTCTACCCTAGCAAACCTTTTGTATTGTTATGCCAATAACCCCATGAATGTGGGATATAATGAGCATGGTGATCAGATCATGATATGAATAAACATGACAGTTTAAATAATGTACCATTATTAATAAGGTCTTTTTGTGGACCACCCTGAGAATTTCGGGGCTGAAGCCCCTTAGCCCCCGGCTACATGCCTGACTACAACGCTCTCTACGTGGGGTTACCTCTGAAGACTGCTTGGAAGCTGCAATTAGTCCAACGTTTAGCAGCCAGGTTACTAACAGGAGTGGGGTACAGGGAGCATACCACTCCCTTGCTGCGCCAGCTCCACTGGCTGCAAATTAGCTTCCAGGCACAATTCAAAGTGCTGGTTTTAGCCTACAAAACCCTATACGGCTCTGGCCCAGTTTACCTGTCTGAACGAATTCTCCCCTACGAACCATCAAAGACATTAAGATCCTCCGGAGAGGCCCTGCTCTCGGTCCCACTAGCTTCGCAAGCGCGACTGGTGTGGACAAGAGACAGGGCCTTCTCTGTGGTCGCCCCTCAGCTGTGGAACTCTCTCCCAAGTCTGCCCCCTCTCTGTTGTCCTTTAGGAGGCTGGTGAAGACTTGGATGTGGAAGCAAGCCTTCCCAGAATAGACTGTTGTCTGAATGAATGACCACGTTTACAGATCGAGTGGAATTGTTTTAATGGTGATGTGGTTTTATGCTGGGATTTGTATGTATTTTAATATGTTGTTGTAGTTGTTTTTAAATTGTATAGCATTGAATTTTGTTGTAAGCTGGTCTGAGTCCCTCGATAGAGGTGAGAAGGTCGGGGTACAAAAGTTTTAAATAAATAAATAGTGGGTCTCCATGCCTCCTGAAGTGACGCCAGGGAGGACCATTGTTGGTGATCAGTCTGGCCGAGCCTAAGATGTTGTTTCAGGGAGTCCTTAAATCTGTTTTTTGGGGCGCCTCTCTTGCACTGACCTGTGGTGAGTTCACCGTAGAGTAGTGTCTTGGGGAGGCGGTGGTCCTCCATCCTAGAGACGTGCCCTGCCCAGCACAGCTGAGTTCTCAATAGCATGGCCTCAATGCAGGTGATCCCTGCTTGCTCAAGGACAGCAACATTCGTCACATAGTCGGTCCAGTGTATAGTTAGGATTGTGCGAAGACAGCGCTGATGAAAGCGTTCGAGGAGTCGTAGGTGTTGGCGATAGGTGACCCATGTTTCAGACCCATAGAGGGGAATAGACATGGTGATGGTATTTACCGAGAGAATTGTGGATTATATATATTTGACATATTCCGGATCACATTGGAAACTTAAGTTTTGGAGCATTGGTCTGAAGGTCCCGACGAAGCCAAGAGGGCGGAAACGGCTAGACCGTCGACCAATCTGGGTTGACCACCATATGAACTATATACCATTGATATATCATTGGAATTTTGTTTGATTTGGACAACCCAGAGACCTTGACTCCTTGTGAAGATTATACTTTTGAGATGCACTTATGCCATTGCCATGATTTTGTTTCCACTGCTACCGTGTTTATATTATGACTGAAAGTCAATATACCTATAATATAGGATTTTGAAAAGCATCGTTTGTGTTTGGCGTTCTTGTGACTCGTACTTTTGGTTGGCGATAGGTGACCCATGTTTCAGACCTACTATATTCTCTCTCTTATAGTGTCCCAAAACCCAGACTCTAAATTTATGCGTCAGCACTAAATAATAATTATTAGATATTGTGGGATTTTTTGCCTTGATATTCTGGGTTATATGGCTGTGTGGAAGGGCCCTGGGGTCCTTTCAACACTACCATATAATCCAGATTATCATAGTAGAAATGAGTCTACACTGCTATATAATCCAGTTCAAAGCAGGTAATCTGGATTTTATGTGGCAGTGTAGAAGAGACCCGAGGGACAAAGCAGTGGGGTTTTTTCCTATTTAAAAAAGAGATTTAAAAAGAAAGGCTTTACTGAATTGCAACTTGTCCTAGGGGAGATGCAAAAGTGTGTCAAGAAGAGAGAGGAGCAAAGCAAGAGATTTTCTGTTTCCCTTTTTAAAAGCTGCATTAGAGAAAAGGATGTAAAGAGAAAGGTTTTACTAAATTTCATTGTGTTGTGTGCCAGATGTAAAACTGTGCAGAAAATAAAGTGTGTATTTGTGTTTTTAGAAAGTGTGGTTTCCATGAGCCAGCATGGTATAGACCAGTGATTCCCAAACTTTTTTGGCCTACCGCCCCCTTTCCAGAAAAAAAATTATTCACTGCCCCCCCTAGAAATTATTTTAATTTTTTTTAATAGCACTTAAACAGAAAGATATATGTATTAATATTTCTACCTTTTTTGTAAAATATAATAAAGAAAGTTGTCAATTAGGAACATTGAAGTTTGAAATTATGAAACTATTTATTGAACTTAGAATAGAAAGGTAATACAAAAACAGTTAAAACATTCGAAATCATCTTAAAGAGAAGGATGAACCTGGCGTGCTGCTACCAATCTAGTAATCCTCGGCTCTCTTTTCGTCAGCAGTAATCACAAATCGCGATTGACTATTTTGCAATCGGTTTCTTTTTTTGTTAATAAATTGGTTACCGCACTGAATCCACGTTCCACTAAATATGTTGAAGGACATTATTATTATTATTATAAGACTCAACCAGTTGGAAGGGAGCCCCATAGGTATTATTCTTACTTTTATTATCCCTTGCTTGGCGAGAGGAGGAGGAGGGAGCAGGAGGAGGGAAGGAGAGAGACACACAGACACAGAGATGGATGGTAGCCTGTCACCTGGCTCACGCCACCGCCCCCATCACCCCCTTACAGGGGTTCAGCGCCCCCCAAATTCTCCTGAGCCTTCCAGCGCCCCCTAGATCGCCCCACTGCCCACCAGGGGGTGGTACCGCCCACTTTGGGAACCACTGGTGTAGACACATTATTAGTGTGTTGGCTGCAGTGTGCAAGTGTGTCATGCAAACATAACAAGAAACTTCTGAGTCCATGTGAAATAAGTAACAAATCATGTCTTTAAAAATATATAGCCTACATAAATGTTTTTCATGAGATAAGTTGTATCCCCATACATTTCATTATTAGAGGTGCCTGGTATTAAGACCTACAGATTGTCGAGTACGCGGCAGAGGGCGTTCACAGTAGCTGCGCCAAGCCTCTGGAACACGCTGCCCGAGGAGACGCGAGCCCTATCAAGCTTGATGGCATTTCGCAAGTCCGTAAAGACTTGGCTGTTCAGACAGGCGTTCGGTCCCGACTGATGCCGCTGTAATCTGCCATCCTGCTGCGTCTTGCCGCCTGCATTGTCGCCGATCTGCTGTGTTTTTTATTGTTGGGAGCGGGGTTTCAGTGGTTTACAATTCTGTTTTATGTGTTTTACCTGTTTTTATCTGGTTTTAATTGTTGTGAACCGCTCTGGGCTCCGGAGAGAGCGGTCTACTAAATTGAATTAATAAAATAATAAATAATAATAATAAATAATATATTACAATTTAAATATGAGCCTATATATTTTATAAGGTTTTGGTTTCATCTCTGGTTTGCTAGTATTACTGAATTACTGTTTCATGAAATGATGCATGTCTCAAAACATGAAATGTTTGGAAAGCTCTGGTGTAGACGATTAGACCAGTTAGAGACTAGTGCTTGAATCCCTGGTTTGCCATGGGAACCCAATAGTTTATCTTGGCCAAGTTGCATACTCTCAGCCTCAGAGGGAAGCAATGGCAAAGCTTAATGAGAAAACGGCATGGTAGTTTTGCAATAGGGTCATTGTAAGTAACCGGGAATGTGGGGCAGCTGGCTAAGTGTCAGCTGCATAAGATCTCTCTGACCAGAAGATCATGAGTTCGAGGCCTGCCGGGTCGAGCAGCCTTAAGTGTAGCCTGCTGTCGACCTTTGCAGCCTGAAAGACAGTTGCAGCTGTTAAGTAGGAGATAAAGGTACCACATTAAGTGGGGAGGCAAATTTTGGCTGAATTATGAGGCCATAAAAAGAACTCCAAGGCACGCTGAGGAATGCGGAAGGAACAACGAGGGATGCTGGAATGCTGAGAGATGAGTACGTCAGCTCCCCCTGGTGGGCAGATTTGCCTCTGTTCATTTATATGTGTGTAATATATCAAAATGTATGTACTGTACTTTGATAAATGGCAGGGATTGTCTGCTTGTATGTGTACCTGTAATCCGCCCTGAGTCCCCTTCAGGGTGAGAAGGGAGGAATATAAATAAAGTAAATAAAAATAATAATAAAAACAGGTATGTGACAACAATAATATCTCATTTCACCCTAAGTGAAACAGATTATAATGTAGCTGTTAATCTGAATAAGAGCTTTCCAAACATCTTGGCAGCACACTTTTGAGACATGCATCATTTTGAAGGCAGAGCAATTCAGTTTTACTTGCAACCCTTTATAAGAGATACGGATACATACATACATACATACAGAAATAACAACGAAGTGTATAGGGACCTAATATATCTCATGAAGATCTTTCATGTATCTTTTACACACAAAAAAGATTTGTACGGTAATAATAACATACATTTCCAAGATATTTTTCTTTCTTGTTACAAAACATTTGACAATAATTAATTCTCAACATCACCCAGTGGTTGTTTTAGTCTAGTGGTTCTCAAACTGCGAGTCCCCAGGTATTTTGGCTTACAACTCCCAGAAATCCCAGCCGGTTTACCAGCTGTGAGTTGAAGGCCAAAACGTCTGGGGACCCACAGGTTGAGAACCACTGTTTTAGACATTTACACAGATCTGTTGTGCAGTGATTATTACAGTGGACTCTGCAGAAGATGCTCCAGCTTTATTTCATAAAAAGGAGAAATAGTTTGTTTAGCAAGCCTTGCAATGTCTGATTTGTTATCAATAAATATACGTTTTGATACTTATTTTATATACCCGGAGCCGCATAAAAAATATCAGCCCAAAAAGAGATCTGAGTGGATAGGTTTAAGAAGCCCTGTTTAGGTGTTTTGAACTTCAACTCCCAGAAGACTCCTTCACCTTGGCCTACAGTCTGAAATTGTGGGAGGTGGAATCCAAAACATGTGAGAAGCCCTGCATTTGAAGAAATCAGATGTTTCCAGTTTTCACTCTATTTGTGGGTAGTATGGCATCCAGGATTGTTTGTGGTGGTGCGTATTTTTGCAAAAAAAATTCTATGTGTTTGGGTGGTTTTCTGTATTAAAATTATCCAGAAGATTTTTTGGTGAAGGGCTCCAAAAGCCATGTATATAGCAGGCATGGGCAAATTTTGGTCTGTCAGATTTTTTGGACTTCAACTCCTACCATTTATTTATTTATTTATTTGTTTCATTTATATTCCGCTCTTCTCACCTTGAAGGGGACTCAGAGCGGATTACAGTACATATACTTGCAGACAATCCCTGCAGTTCAACATATATAGACATATTTTTAGACATATATTGACGAACATAGATGAACAGAGAGGCAAACTTCTGGCCACCAGGGGAAGCTGACGCACTCCTCATCTCAGCGTTTTTTTCCAGCATCCCTTGTTGTTCTTCTGCAATTTTCAGCGACTCCTGGAATTCTTATGGTTTCATAAATCAGTCAAAATTTGCCTCCCCACTTAATGTGGTACCTTTATCTCCTACTTGACAAATGAACTGTCTTTCGGGCTGCAAAGGTCAACAGCAGGCTACACTTAAGGTCGGGCACCCACCCCGACCCGGGCAGGCCTCGAACTCATGACCTACTGGTCAGAGAGAACTTATGCAGCTGACACTTAGCCAGCTGCGCCACTTCCCGGTGCGCCAATAGGTTGTTATAAATTGTGAGAGTCGAAGTCCAAAAAATCTGGAAGTCCAAAGTTTGCCCTTGCCTACTATATAGTGTCAAAACTCATTCCCTTTCTCTCTTTCCTCCCTGTAGTTTCACTTCTCACCAGCCTTCCAACATTCAGCACTTCCTGTCCTCTTTGTTTCCAGCTTTCTTCCACACCAAACAGCTGGACCTTCTTCTCCGTCTTGCTCAGAACCAATGGCATCGGGTGTGGAGCTCCTTCGGTTCCAGCTCCCCGGCCATGAGGCGGCCACTCTGCGCAACATGAACCAGCTCCGTTCCGAGGAGCGCTTCTGCGATGTCACCATTGTGGCAGACAGCCTCAAATTCCGGGGCCACAAGGTCATCCTCGCCGCCTGTTCCCCATTCCTTAGAGACCAGTTCCTCCTCAACCCATCCTCGGAGCTCCAGGTTTCCCTCATGCACAGCGCCAAGATTGTCGCCGACCTCCTCCTCTCTTGCTACACCGGCGCCTTGGAGTTCGCCGTCCGAGACATCGTCAACTACCTGACGGCGGCCAGCTACCTGCAGATGGAGCACGTGGTGGAAAAGTGCCGGAACGCCTTGTCTCAGTTCATAGAGCCCAAGATCAGCCTCAAGGAAGAAACGGCCAAATATGGGATCCACCGGAGGTCCAAGTCCCCCAGCGTTGTGGGCTGCACTACTTCTACCTCGACCCGCAAAGAACACTCGCGAAAAAGGTTTGCTGATGAAGAGTTTGTTTTCTGGCAAATAGTCTACCACAGTTTTCTACCTTACAGTGACTCTTATCACAGGGTTTTCTTCCCAAGATTTGTTCAGAGGTGGTTTACCTTCTATTGAAGGAATGTTACTTGCTATATTCTGGTTGTATTTGTTTTTCTTTTTATAAGGGACTTGACTAGTATGGTGTCCAGGATTCCCCACTTGAGAACCTTTCAATGCAAGGCAGTCTATGATGACACACTCTAGACCAGGGGTGCCCACACTTTTTCAGCATGCAAGCTACTTATATTAAAACCAAGTCAGAAAGATCTACCTACCTCCTCAGGGCTGGAGAGGGGAGGGGGCAGGGCAGGGCTTGGCCAGAGGGGGGCGGAGCCAGGCCATGCCAAGCCCCGCCCCCTCCCTCTGGCTTTGGAGCTCCCAGCAGCTTCTCCAGGCTTGAGGATGGCAATGCCAAGCCAGTGGTGGCATAGCTAGCACAAGGCTGGCTTGGCATTGCCACCCTCAAGCCTGGAGCAGCTGCTGGGATTGCCGAAGCCGGGGAGGGGGCGGGGCTTGGTGCGGCCTGGCTCCGCTCCCTCTAAGAAGCGCCCCATCCGGCTGGGATCGACCTCCTTCGATCCCGGGATCGACTGGTCAATTGCGATCGACTTCCTGGGCAGCCCTGCTCTAGACGGAAAAAAAATGCCTCTCTCCTTCTCAGAGAGTTGGAACGGGGCAAGAAAAAGGAAATACTGTATTTTATAGAGGGCTGTGGTGGCCCAAAGGGCTAAACAGTTGGACTGTTGAATCTGCTAACCTAAAGGTTGGCAGTTTGAAGCCTCAGGTCGGGGCGTATTCCCACTGTCAGCCGTAGCCCCTGCCAACCTAGCAGTTTGAAAACATGCAAATGTAAGTAGATCAATAGGTACCGCTTCGGCGGGAAGGTAATAAAAAGACACCCATGCAGGCAACACGACCAGGAGGTGTCTATGGACAACAGGCTTCTCGGCTTGGAAATGGAGAAAGAGCACTTCCACGTGGCCGGAGTTGAGCACTATCTCCAGAAGCCAGAGATGAAAGGGGAAGCCTTTATCTTTGCCCTGTATTTGTGTGTCATTGTTATTTCTACAGTTCCTGATTTCTTGACCCTGTTTAAAGACAGACCTGGAATTCCTGCTCAAGCAGTTGTCCAAGCAGGGATTCGAATCCTGAACACCATTCTAGTCAAGTTCCTGCTGAAAATGAAAACAAATACAACCCAAGTTGCCCAACTCCCTTGCCTGGGCACATGGAGGTAATTCTTACCTGCCCCAGGCAACCAGAACAAGTTACTTAATGATCACAATGTTTAACTGTGCTGTGAAAAATATTTTCAGTAGGTTAGGTGATGGTGCCATCTTCTGGAAGCCAGAATAGTGATCATGTTATCTGCTTCAGGTTGAGTTAAGCTTTTCTTGACCTGTTGAATTGAGCTAAAAATACTGATCACATGTGCAGAATCATCTGTATGAAATGATTCCTAGCTCTCAGAGGATATAGTCCTGAGAAGGATGTTATTTATGGCATGATGCCCCCAAAGAGAAGTGCTGTTGCATAATGGTGGTCCAGTGATTGTCATATAAAGTGACCCCTGGTTCACTTCAACAGAGGCCATTTCATATGTGCCTAATTGCTGTAGTGTACTTTGTTCCCTGTTCATCATATGGAATACTAGCTGTACCCGGCCACGCGTTGCTGTGGCTTAAAACCCCTGATAGGCCCAAGTTTGCCCAGGCCTTTGGAAGGGAACTGGGGCTGTGAGGAATTGTGGGAGTTGAAGTCCAAAACCCCTGATAGGCCCAAGTTTGCCCTGGCCTTTGGAAGGGAACTGTGGCTGTGGGGAATTGTGGGAGTTGAAGTCCAGAACTTTGGCTTTTCAGGCGTTTTTGGACTTCAACTCCCACAATTCCTCACAGCCTCAGGCCCCTTTCAAAGGCCTGTGCAAACTTGGTCCTTTCAGGTGTTTTGGACTTCAACTCCCACAACTGGGCAAACTTGGGCCTGTTGGAGTTGAAGTCCAAAAACCCCTGAAAGGCCCAAGTTAGCCCAGGCCTTTGGAAGGGAACTGGGGCTGTGAGGAATTGTGGGAGTTGAAGTCCAGAACTTTGGCCGTTCAGGGGTTTTGACTTCAACTCCCACACCTCACAGCCTCAGGCCCCTTTCAAAGGCCTGTGCAAACTTGGTCCTTTCAGGTGTTTTGGACTTCAACTCCCACAACTGGGCAAACTTGGGCCTGTTGGAGTTGAAGTCCAAAAACCCCTGAAAGGCGGAAAGCGGCGGGGGGGGGGCGGGAGGAGGTGGGAGGGGCTGGGGAGGAGGGGAGGGGTGTCCCCGCCTCCCACGCCCCCCGCTTTTCCGCTTTCCGGAAAGCGGCGGGGAGGCGGGAGGAGGTGGGAGGGGCTGGGGAGGAGGGGAGGGCTGTCCCCGCCTCCTGCCATGCCCCCCCGCCGCCTTTCCTTACCGGAAAGCGGCAGGGGGGGCAGGAGGAGGTGGGAGGGGCTGGGGAGGAGGGGTGTCCCCACCTCCTGCCACGCCCCCGCCGCTTCCCTACCGGAAAGCGGCAGGGGGCGGGAGGAGGTGGGAGGGGCTGGGGAGGAGGGGAGGGGTGTCCCCGCCTCTGCCACGCCCCCCGTTGCTTTTCCTTACCGGAAAGCGGCAGGGGGGGCGGGAGGAGGTGGGAGGGGCTGGGGAGAAGGGGAGGGGTGTCCCCGCCTCCTGCCATGCCCCCCCGATGCTTTTCCTTACCGGAAAGCGGCAGGGGGGGCGGGAGGAGGTGGGAGGGGCTGGGGAGGAGGGGTGTCCCTGCCTCCTGGCACGCCCCCCGCCGCTTTTCCTTACCGGAAAGCAGCAGGGGGCACGGGAGGAGATGGGAGGGGCTGGGGAGGAGGGGAGGGGTGTCCCCGCCTCCTGCCAGGCCCCCCCGCCGCTTTTCCTTACCGGAAAGCGGCAGGGGGGCGCGGGAGGAGGTGGGAGGGGCTGGGGAGGAGGGGAGGGGTGTCCCCGCCTCCTGCCGCGCCCCCCCCCCGCCGCTCTTCCTAACCGGGACAGCGGCGGGGGGCTGGGGAGGAGGGGAGGGTGTCCCCTCCTCCTTCCAGGCCCCCCCCCCGCCGCTCTTCCTGATCAAAGGAGGAGGCGGAGGAGGCGCTCTGGCTTCCATGTGCGAACGTTCTAAATGTTTGCGCTGGCAGCGAAGTGGCCGGGGTGGGATTTCCGTTGGCAATTTTTTGGGGATCGTTTTTTGGGGTGTTGGGAGGTATGTAGGTCCGGTTTTTTTGCCGTTGTCTGTAACTAGTGTAATGGTCCAGTCGGTTGTCAAGTTTGGTGGTTGTGGGAGCCATAGTTTCTTTGTCTATATACTACATTAAATGGACTGAGCAAATTTATATATATAGATGAATAATGATGAGAATATTTTTTTTGCTGTAACACTAATTTGTAAACATCCCTACTGTAATCTCAGGAAAAAAATGTATGTGCCTTCAAGTTGCCTATCGTTTTCGAGGTGTTCTGTCACGGCATTTCCTAGATCCTCTAGTCCAGTTCTCTGGTATTCTTCTATCAGAAGTCATTCGTTCAATAGAGTTAGCTGTTGACCACAGTTTTATGTATCCATGCAATGTCCTACAGCACTACAGCACCTGATGTTCATTGATGATCTACCATTTCGATACTAACCAGAGCCGATCTTGCTTAGCTTCCAAGATCAAATGAGATCTCATGGGCAAACTTGGCCCTCCAGATGTTCTGGACCAGGGGTGCTCACACGCTTTCAGCATGCGAGCTACTTATAAAACAACCAAGTCAAAATGATCTACCTGCCCACTACTCAGAGAGCCATAAAAGCAAAATATTAGGAAATTTATTTCAGTGAGAGCCATATAATATATTTTAAGACTGAATTCAACTAAATGTGAGTATAATCAGCCCCTGAATTTATTCATAATAATAATGATGATAATAATATTCATTCAGCCTCTGCTACTACTACTACTAATAGTAACAACAACAACAATAGGTTCCTAGAGTAGAAGGAGACCTCCAAGGGCCATCCAGTCCAATCTCCTTCTGCCATAAGGGAAAAACACAATCAAAGCTTTCCTCACAGATGGCCATTCAGCCTATGATGATGATAATAATAATAACAATGAATTTCTAGAATAGGAGGAGACCTCCAAGGGCCATCCAGTCCAACCTCCTTCTGCCCCTGTGTAGCGTTGGGAGCCTGCGGGGTGGGACTGAGCCTTCCTCCTGCCCTGCCTGCAATCTACCAGGATGCACTACGCGATCTACCAGTAGATCGCGATCTACCTAATGAGCAACCCTGTTCTGGACCAACTCCCACAATTCCTAACAACTGGTAAGATGGCTGGGATTTCTGGGAGTTGAAGTCCAAAACACCTGGAGGGCCAAAGTTTTCCCATGCCTGCCTTAAGGTATTTAGCTCCTCAATTTCAGATAAATATACCTGCTATAATACCAAATCCTGGCTTGCAGGCATCTTTGCTGTAATTCTGTTCCCTGAAGTCACATAGTGATGTATGATTTGCATTTTGGAAAGCTTTGTTTTCATTTCCTGACTTCACAAGGTCAGAGTCATGTGGTTCTCCACATGTTGCTTGACTACAAAACCTAGTACCCTCAACCAACACAGCCAAATGTGAGGAATGAGGGGAGTTGGAGTCCAGCAGCATACGGCTAGTGCACATCACTCCTCTAGCTATACAGGATGCCACAAAGACAAGAAATAAAATATGTGAGCTCAGAATTGTTAGGACTTTGAGCCCAAGGAAATCTGGAGAGCAATGTGATTCCCAACCTAGATCGACTGGAACTTTGGAGAGATCCACTCAGTCAGTCTGAATGGTAAGGTCAAGTATAGGGAACCTTTGAGCTTATACTTGACTTTAGTTGCTTCTAGCTAGAATAGTCAGTGATCCGCAATGATCAGCAGAGTTTTTTGACCCAGCTTTTTCCTGGTGTTTGAACTGCACCTCCCATGAGCATGGCCAATTGACAAGTATTATGGAAGTATTATGGACACTGTGTTTTGGAAAGTTGGAACAGATAGATACTTTGGATTAAGTACTGGTGTGGTCTGATGGGTCTCGTTGGATTTAGAACCAGAGATATATTCCGGGTCAGTTACAAAATTTAATAGATTACCGTAAGACAGGGCTGCCCAGGAAGTCGATCGCGATCGACTGGTCGATCCCAGGACCGAAGGAGGTCGATCCCAGCCGGATGGGGCATTTCTAGAGGGGGCGGAGCCATGCCGCGCCAAGCCCCACCCTTTCCCCGGCTTCAGCGCTACCATAGCTTCTTCAGCCTTGAGGAGGGTAGTGCCAAGCCAGTAGTGGCTACTAGCTATGCCACCACTGGCTTGGCACTACCCTCCTCAAGCCTGGAGAAGCTGTGGTAGAGCTAAAGCCGGAGGGGGCGGAGCCAGGCCGTGCCAAGCCCCGCCCCCCTGCTCCACCCTGCTTCTCTCTTGGTAGATTTTTCTGACTTGGTTTTATTATAAGTAGCTCGCATGCTGAAAAGGTGTGGGCACCCCTGCCGTAAAACCTTTTTTCAGTTTAAGCAGTCAGACAAATAGGTCAGCTCTCACTAGATTTCTCATTGTGCACTAACAATAATATCTTTATGGCTGGCAGGTCTATGCAGCGCCCTGTGAAGCTGGAGTTCCCATTGGAAGAAGAGTTAGAGATGAAGGCAGAGGATGAAGATGAAGATCAGGAGGATGACTACGGAGATGAAGATGCTATCTCTGATATCTGCATTGTGAAGATCGAGTCAGCCATAGAGGTAGCTCAGCGACAGAAGAAGCAGCAGCAACAGGCAGGAACTAGTTGGAATAATAAAGATATGTCACCCCAACAGAGCTGGAACAAGGAAAGTTCTCCCCAGACTTGGGGCAAAGAGTCTTCTCCCCCATCAGAGTGGAACAAGGATGGATCTGGAGACCAAGAAGAGCCTCAAGTCAACTCTACAGTGGCGGAAACCATGGGGTCTTCTCCAGAATCAAGCCCTGAGAAACCCCAACATGGGGTGGTGAAAGCCTCCTACAGCCTCTCTGAGGATGCTGAGGGTGAAGGCCTCCTGATCATCCCAGGTGGAAGCTACTTGGAGGAGACCAGTGAGGCTGCAGCTGTGGCAGCCGAGTGCCAGAGCAGTGGCGGTGGGATGGGGCTGGTGCTGGCGGGACTGAGTGGGCGTCCCTTCTCCACCTTTCCTGCCATGGGGAGAGGCGGTGGCTCAGGAGGCGGAGGAGGCGGCGGCGGCTCCAGAATCATCCGCTGCACCAAGTGTGACGAGGTTTTCCAAGGTGTGGAGAAGCTGGTCTTCCACATGAGGGCCCACCATTTCATCTTCATGTGCCCCCGCTGCGGCAAGCAATTCAACCACAGCAGCAACCTCAACCGGCACATGAATGTCCACCGCGGGGTCAAGTCGCACTCCTGCACCATCTGCGGGAAGTGCTTCACCCAAAAGTCCACGCTCCACGACCACATGAACCTCCACAGTGGCGAGAGGCCTTACCGCTGCTCCTACTGCGACGTCCGCTTCGCCCACAAGCCTGCAATCCGGCGCCACCTCAAGGAACAGCACGGGAAGACCACAGCGGAGAACGTCATGGAAGCCAGCGTGACCGAGATCAACGTCCTCATACGCTGAGGGAAAAATGGCAGGGTTGGCGGCGTTGAGAAGTGGAAGCGAATGCCTGAGCTCTGAGGGAGGGAAGTGGGGTGTAGTGGTTAGAATGTAGGGGTGGCGAGCCAGGGCTCTTCCTTTGAGTTTTTTGGGATAGGATTAGTGTCTAGATTACTAGAGGGATGGAAACTCCTGGATTGTGTGGAAGGAGTTTGTGGGTGGGCAGGGGCTAGTGGATTAGAAAAGAAGAGTAGGTCGTTTGGGAAGTAAGGCTCCTGTGTTGCCCAGGAGACGAAGGGGAGCTGGTTGGTCAGATTAGGGGAAATCTGGGCAGTGCGGATACAGGATTCCGTGGTTCTTTTCACTTCCTTCCTTCACAGTTCCCATCCCTCTGTTTTTAACGTCCTGTTACCAGAAATCACTACCTCTTTTAAAGCCTGATCCTATGCAGATTTACTTGGTAGTTACTGTATATACTTATGTATAAGTTGACCACATGTATAAATCAAGGGTAGATTTTGGAGCCAAAATTTCGGGTTTTAATTTTTGGGTAAGGCAAGGGTCATTTCGTGGGGAAAGCACCACATTGTCTTGGACCCAACTGCCCTTGGCTGCCACTATTTTCCCACCCAAGGATTCAAAAAGATTGGAAGAGGTGCCACAACACATAATAGAAGGTCTGTTCTTATTTTAGGGTCTTGTGACATCGACTGACCTTTTCGTCATTCCACTAAAACAGTGATTTTCAACCTTTTTTGAGCCGCGGCACATTTTTTACATTTACAAAATCCTGGGGCACACCACCAACCAAAATGACACAAAATGACACTCTAGCACAGTAATACATATAGTTAATATGTTTTTAAATGTATTTATACACTCAGTGTGAAACCTGGGCCTGTTTCGATGAACACAAAATAGATATCCTGGCAGTAATGGTAGAAAGGCACACACAAAGCTCTTGCTCAACAGCTGTCAGTCTCTCTCTCTGTTTTTAGTATTTATCGCAGTCAAGCTTGAGAAGCTCATCTCACACAGATATGTGGGTGAAAATGGGAGCAATGTCAAAATAGCTTTGTTGGCCAGAATGGAGAACTCCCTGGCAACAGATTACCAAAAACTGTCCAAAGGAAGATCAGAAAATTGCTGTGATCCCAAATTGCCACTGTCACTTGACGCGCAGCTGCAGCACTAACTCTAACTTTGTTTACTTAGCCGCGTCTGAGCGAATCCAAGATGGTGCGACCATAGCACTCTCGCGTCACTTCTTAGGTGACGCGAGAGTGCTATGGTTCCATTTCTTAAAGAGACAGATGCGCCTTATAGTTTATATATGAATGAAGTTCGAAAATAATTTCCCACGGCACTGATGATCTCTCACGGCACACTAGTGTTCCGCGGCACACTGGTTGAAAATCACTGCACTAAAATAAGCTAGGGCACAATACTTACATGGACCCATGGCTAGATTAACCTAGTAGGGGAATAATTTCTACCATTTCTAGACTTATACATGAGTATATACAATGTCCCACCTGAAATCAGTGGGTCCAATTCCCAAGTAAACGGTATAGGATCATGATCTATGGGTTATTAGGGGAGACGCACATGACTTAATATATACCTCCCCCTCTGCTTAAAGGGGCATAAATGTGACCTCGTTCTATCTCAGCAGCCAAAGAAACTGAAAAAAGTCACAGAAATGATATGGTGTCAGCAGAGAAGGTGAATTGAGCCCATCACAAGGCATTGTAGAGGCTGTCTCAGATCAGTTACTTTTAATTTTGGTCAAAATCTAAACTGATCACAGTCAGCATAGGGTGCAGAGATTAGTTGCTTTTGACTTTGGTCAGAATCCAGTTGGTGTCCCAGGTTGGCCGTGTCACACACCAAGCACAAGCAGTGGTGACATGAGGGAGAAAAGCAAATGACCACAAGGAAAGGAAAACAAGGGACAGATAGATCAGGGCTGTCCAACTGGCGGCCCCGGGGCCGGATCCGGCCCCGTAGCCTGTTGGACACGGCCCCACCTATGCCCTCAGCCGCCATTTTTAATTTTTTTTTTAAAAAAAAAATCGAATTTTTAAAATGGCGGCCGGGGCCGGGGAGGGGAGGCGGGGCAGGGAGGAGGAAGAAAACTAGCTCCTCCTCCTTTCGGCGCCCCTCCCTACCTAGGGCGGGGAGCCGCCGAAAAGGGAAGAAGCGGCGCCAAGAGCAGCGCGTCACAGGCCTGGCGTGACGCGCTGCCCCTTGGCGCCGCCTTCTGCTTTTTTCGACGCCCCCCTTCCTAGGGCGGAGGGGGCGCGAAAGGAGGAGTAGGCGGCGCCAAGAGCAGAGCGTCACAGGCCTGGCGTGACGCGCTGCCCCTGGCGCCGCCGCCTTCTGCTCGACGCCCTCCCTTCCTCTAGGGCGGAGGGGCGCCGAAAAGGAGGAGTAGGCGGCGCCAAGAGCAGAGCGTCACAGGCCTGGCGTGACGCGCTGCTCTTGGCGCCGCCTACTACTTTTCGGCGCCCCCGCCCTAGGAAGGGGAGGGGGCGCCGAAAAGGAGTAGGGCGGTGCCAAAGGGCAGCGCGTCACGCCAGGCCTGTGACATGCTGCTCTTGGCGCCGCCTTCTGCCCTTTTTCGCCCGTTTAGGAGGGGCGGGGCCTGGGGTTGGGGCGGGGCCTGGGGCGGGGCCGGGGGGGGGGCCGAGCGGCCCCCTAGGTCATCAGTGACCTCTTATCCGGCCCTGGACCCCGTAGAAGTTGGACAGCACTGAGATAGATTGTGCTTGGGGCTAACAAATTTGGTCTGTTTTCCTTTCTCACTGGCTGCAGAGCTATGGAAAAATTCCAGTGCTGGCTAATGGCACCAACAAGATTCTGACAATGTGTTGTCAAAGGTTTTCATGGCCAGAATCATAGAGTTGCTATGAGTTTTCCGGGCTGTCTGGCCATGTTCCAGAAGCATTCTCTCCTGATGTTTCGCCCACATCTGTGGCAAGCATCCTTAGAGGTTGTGAGGTCTGTTGGAAACTAGGCAAGTGAGGTTTATATATCTGTGGGATGTCCAGGGTGGGAGAAAGAACTCTTGTCTGTTTGAGGCAGGTGGGAAAGTTGCAATTGGCCAGCTTGATTAACATTGAATCGCCTTGCAGCTTCAAGGCCTGGCTGCTTCCTGCCTAGGGGAATCCTTTGTTGAGAGGTGTTAGCTGGCCACGATTGTTTTCATGTCAGGAATTCCTCTGTTTTCTGAGTGTTGTTCTTTATTTACTGTTCTGATTTTAGAGTTTTTAAATACTGGTAGCCAGATTTTGTTCATTTTCATGGTTTCCTCATTTCTGTTGAAATTGTCCACAACCACCCTGTCAGACTACACAGAGAAGCCATTAAAATCCACAAGCATGTGGACAATTTCAACAGAAAGGAGGAAACCATGAAAATGAACAAAAACTAGCTACCAGTATTTTTTAAAAACTCCCTATGAACCTTCAAGATGCTTAAGATCATCCGGAGAGACCCTGCTCTCGGCCCCGCCTCCTTCGCAGGCGCGATTGGTGAGGACGAGAGACAGGGCCTTTTCAGTGGTGGCTCCTCGGCTTTGGAACTCCCTTATGACATCAGATCAGCCCTCTCCCTCCTGACATTTCGCAAGAAGGTCAAGACCTGGATGTTTGACCGGGCATTTGCAGATGTAGTATGATTATCAAATTGAGACCTGCGGAACGACGACGCCATTGGAAACCGATTTAATAATGAGACGCTGATATTGCGTTTTTAACGTTAAGTGCTAATTTGTATATGATGGAATTGTGTTGATAATTGTTGATATGTTTGTCTTGGGCAGTTTTGCCATTTGTACACCGCCTTGAGTCGCCTTCGGGCTGAGAGAGGCGGTCTAGAAGCAAAGTAAATAAATAAATAAAAGATAAAATCAGAACAGTAAATAAAGAACAGCACTTTAAAAAACAGGGGAATTCCTGACATTAATCAGAGGCAGGTAACACTTCCCAACAAAGGATTCCCCCAGGTAGGAAGCAGCCAGGCTTTGAAGCTGCAAGGCCATTCAGTACTAATCAAAGTGGTCAATTGCAACATTCACACTTGCCTCAAACAGACAAGAGTTCTTTCTCTCACCCTGGACTTTCCACAGATATATAAACCTCATTTTCTTAGTTTCCAAGAGACCTCACAACCTCTGAGGATGCCTGCCATAGATGTGGGCAAAATGTCAGGAGAGAATGCTTCTGGAACATAGTAATACAGCCCAGAAAACTCAAAGATTGTGACACTTTGTCTACTGTTTGCCGGTAAAAGTGCAAAGACTGAGTCTCTCTGCGGAGATGAGAAGATCGGGATATAAAAGTTTTAAATAAATAAAACAATCTACCAAGAAGCCTGTCTGCTTTGAAGACACTGGGTGACTAGCATCACGAAAGGGAAGTTGGCGACAACCTAAGTTTAATGTGTGAATTCCTCCAGAGCTCTAGACTTTTCCGAAAGCTTTGGGCGAACAGGAGTCTCTACTACGTAGCTTGACTTCAGAAGTCTGCTAATCTTGGAGAAAATAGTGCCCAGTTTGTCCAAACACCAAGAAACCAGCTGTCCAAGAGACAACCAGAGGAGTGTGAGGAGTAGGTGTTAGGGAGAGGAAGCTTTAGTGTGTTCCGGTTATCCATGACAACAGTATGTGATTGCGCATTTTCGACTGTCCGAAACTATTTTTGAGAACAACTTAAGGATTTCAGTCAAGTTTCTAGTCCTCATGGCTGTGAATATGTGTTTGAAACCTGCTGTGTGGTATCGAAAAATACAACTTTTGGAGTGTGATAACTTTTGTAAGTTATGGCACAGAGATTTAGAAACATGGGAAGCTTGCTTCAGGCTCAAGGGAGTCTACTGCTTTTTGTTTGTACCGCAAACTCCACCAAACAGAGCCTGATGTAAAACTGTGAATGTAAGAAAGGGCTGTTTTAGACCAAAGAACTATATCAGGGCTGTCCAACTTCTACCGGCCCAAGGGCCGAAATTC
Organism: Anolis apletophallus; assembly: GCA_030556195.1. Taxonomy (NCBI): domain Eukaryota; kingdom Metazoa; phylum Chordata; class Lepidosauria; order Squamata; family Anolidae; genus Anolis; species Anolis apletophallus. The sequence continues at coordinate 194,371,500 of JARBWK010000001.1, read as the reverse complement.
CGGTCACTGATCACCTGGGGGGCCGCAGGAGAAGCTCTGCCCCCGGGCTCTGCTGTGCATGACCAGTCACGGAGAGAAGCAGGAAGGGACGCCCCGCCCCTGGGCTCTGCTGCGCATGCCCAGCATCGCTCCGGGGGCGGGGCGTCCCTTTCTGCTTCTCTCCGTGATCAGCCAGGCCTCTGACGCACCGCCCTTCGCGCCACCTATTGGTCCTTCTCGGTCCCCCCGCCTCCTGCTTCTTGGTGGTTCCCCCTCCCTTCCAGCAACACCAGCTCGGCTCGGCTGCAGCCTCTGGAGGCCATTTGCAGGAGGGTAGGCGGGCCGCATCCAAGGGGCTGGCGGGCCGTGTGCGGCCCGCAGGCCGCCTGTTGGACAGACCCAAACTATATAATCCAGAATCCTATGTATTTTGGAGTAGCACACGAGGGCAATAGAACTGTAGCTGGGAACGGCTACTCTTTTTTTGGACTACACCTCCTTAAATTGCTAGAGATTTCGGCAAACGGTCGTCCAAAACCAGTATTGTTTCCAAGTCTAAACAGAACGCTCCTGCTCTTGTTCAAGGCAAATATCTGTCTTACTGGATGTGATCAATAACCACTGAAGTCTTATCCTCCATGGATTTCATTAGTCCCTCTTTTGAAGTTACTGGTCATTTCTTGCAAGCACAAAATCCCAAAAGTCACATGCATTTTTTAAAATGTCAGGAGCGACTTGAGAAACTGCAAGTTGCTTCTGGTGTGAGAGAATAGACCATCTACAAGGACATGGCCCAAGGCAGTGTTTTTCAACCTTTTTTGAGCCGCGGCACATTTTTTACATTTACAAAATCCTGGGGCACACCACCAACCAAAATGATACAAAATGACACTCGTAACACAGTAATACATATAGTGAATATGTTTTTAAATGTATTTATACACTCAGTGTGAAACTTGGGCCTGTTTCGATGAACACAACATAGATATCCTGGCAGGAATGACAGAAAGACACACACCAAGGTCTTGCTCAACAGCTGGGAGTTATAGTTCACCCGCAGTCAAAGAGCATTCTGAACTCCACCAATGATGGAATGGAATCAAACTTCCCACACAGAACTCCCATAACCAAGAGAAAATACTATAAGAGTTTGGTGGGCGCTGACCTTGAGTTTTGGAGTTGTAGTTCACCTATAGTATATCCAGAGAGCACTGTGGAGGGGAGGGAGGAAGACGTGGGGCGAGTCTGCGCAGTAGTGCCCGCGTCTTCCTCCCTTCCCCCTCCCGCAGAAGTGGCAGCGTGAGCAAAGCGAGGCAGAGCGAGGCTGGGAAGAAGGGAGCCCGAGTGGAGAAGAAGAAGTATTCGGCAGGAGGGGGAAGAAAGAGGATTGGAGGTTCCAATTTCCCACGGCACACCTGATGATCGCTCACGGAACACTAGTGTGCCACGGCACACTGGTTGGGAAACACTGGCCAGGGGATGCCCAGATGTTTTACCATCCTGTGGGAGGCTTCTCTCATGTCCCTGCATGAGAAGCTGCAGCTGACAGACGGGAGTTCACCCCACTCCCTGGATTTGAACCGCCGACCTTTTGGTCAGCAGTCCTGCCGGCACAACGCTTTAACCCATTGCACCACCAGGGGCTCCAAGATGTATTTCTCTGTCCTGAATCTTCCACCATTCATCTTAAATGGATGACCCAGTTTCTAATATTTGCGGGGGTGAGAAGAGTGGGGTAAACATGACGTAAATAATTAAAAATAAATAAATTATCTCAGAGGGGTTTTTTTTTGGCAAGGTTTCTTTCTGTCTTCCTCTGAGGCGGAGAGAGAGTGGTTTAATAATCTGGAATACCAAACTGGATTGTGTAACCCGGGCAAATGAGGAAAACCAAACCAAATGTACAGTCTCTGTGCTATAAATGTCCTCTGTGAATAAAAATGAAAGCAAAGAGCCATGTCAAGTATTTTATCTATGGCATTGGAAAGCCTGATTGTACTGGATAAATCCCATTTCCTACCTCTGCAAAGTAACCATTAGACACACATTTTCAAGTATTGATCATCACAGCCTTCAGGACTAGAAACTTGGCTTGTTTGTTTGTTTTTTTAAAAAAAGGATTTAAATTCTCTGGATCACTGAATGCTGGACCCAGTCTCAAAATGCCTACTTACACAGAATCCTGACAGCCATGAATTGGTCCCAGAGCCGACAAAATGGGATATGGATTTTTTCTCTCCTCGTGATGATATTGACTCTGATCTCCTGGACCCTAACTAGCTTTTTTGTTTTTCATTTTTTCTATAAAAAAATAAATAAAAACCAATAAAAGCTGCTGTAATTTTGTTGTTTTGTTTAGACCCTGGGAGAAACATCAATGAGGAGTGGGACAAATACTCCTGCCAGTTTATGTATAGAATTGGCCTTCAACACTGATGATAGGGCTTCTTATTTACTTTACTTACTTAGGCGATCCCTCGTAGCCCGAGTATGATGGCCCTCCAAGTGTAATGTTTTGCTGGTGGGTCGTAGGTGGCTGTGGAGAGATCTATTCTTGATCCATATGTTCTTCCGCAGTGAGGACATTGGTTTCCAGGTGGGAGGTGGTCCCGGTCAGGGTTGGCTTGTCGTGCCTTCCTCTTGGCACATTTATCCCTTTCGCCTTTCATTCGAGACTTCAAATTCTGCAGCACTGCTGGTCACAGCTGACCTCCAGTTAGAGCGCTCAAGGGTCAGGGCTTCCCAGTTCTCAGTGTCTATGCCAGTGTCAGGATTGGGAGACTTGAGCTTGGGTGAAGTTCAAGCTCCCAGCCTGGCATGAGATTGCATCGACCTTTGCCCTAGTTCTTGGGTGACCTTGGGCTCCAGTTATATAAGACTGTGCTGAGTCATGTGGAAGTGAGGTAACTTCCACATGTGTCGTACCTGCAATAAAATCGTGTTGGACCGTGCTTTCAATCTACGCGTGATCCTTACTGAGTGTTGGAGAGTCGTTACAGAAGCAAAAGCCCCTTTTCAACTATCCCAGAAATGGAGAGGTTGGCTTGGAGAGAAGAAGAATATATCGATAGATGGGATTCGGCCCAGAGAAACTGTGCCGAAGGACAGGCCAGTTAGGAGGAAGTGTGGTAGTGAAACCACGGAACCGGCATCACCCTCTGAGTTGGAGGTGATGAGATGTAAGTTAGAGGCTATGGAACAGACTGAGAAGGATGTCCCGAGCCATGTCCCGAAGAGAGCCGATGGAGTCGGTGTGGAGTGCACCGGGCGGAGGAGACTTCACTTATTATTCGTGGATGGATGGCGGACTATCAGCTGAGCGTCCTAGATCTCCTTTGGGAGTGAGGATCGATGGTGGCCATCCAGGAGGAAGTCCGCGGCCCCTGCCTCAAGCCGGAATGGGAAGAGGTGTTACCATGCTTGAGGTCCCTCATGGAAGGGAAGCGCTTTCCCAGGAATTCGGGGCCCGTTTGAAGAAGGAACCATTGTGGGTTGAGTTTGAAGGAGAAGCCTGCAAAGTAGCCTTTTTGCCGCTGCGGTGCAGGACCATATGGAGGACTATGGTCATCTCTATCCGAGCGACAGTAGCCGAGTACGGGCCATCGGTGCGGTGTTCAAAGGAAGAGCAGCTGAGTGGTATGTTCAATGCCACGATCGTCGGGACCCGTGTTTGCATTCTGTGGGAGCCTTCTTACAGGCGATACGAAGCCGGTTTAGAGATCCGTTGGAGCGGATTAAGGCGAAGGAGGCGCTACGTTGTCTGAATCAGGGATCCGGTCGGTCACTGAGTATGGGAGGAGTTCATGGGTTTAGCTGGAAAAGTTGCAGAGTGGTCTCCAGCTACCCTATTGGAATTATTTAAAGACGGCCTGCGTAAGGAGATCCTGGAGTGGTGTCTACATCGGGATGATCCTGGAGATGTTGATGGCTGGATCCAGTTGGCTGGCAGTGTCGAAGGAATTCTAGCCCAGGTGCAACGGCGTCGTTTTCAGCCCATGAGGTCCAGAGGGTCCGGTCGTGGTGTTGCGGAGGGGCGATTCCGTGGAGGAGAGGCTCGACGAGCAATGACAACCGATCCAGTC